>JAAIIK010000092.1:103932-142640 GCA_014706435.1 Silurus glanis | reverse complement strand
TTCCTTTCCCTTCCATCCATCCATCGCCTTCCTTCCTTCCCCTTCCTTCCATTTATCCATCCATCCATCGCCTTCCTTTAAACCTTTTTTTGCCGGTCGTATCATTTTATTTTGTTGTATTTATCCGCCACACCTTAAAGGCCGGACCATGAAAATATTTTCTGACATTAAACCTGTCCGTGGCGCAAAAAAGTTTGGGTACCACCGATTAGATTTTGGTCAAAGCTAGAATTGTTGTAAGGCGAGATATTGACGTTTCCATTAACAGTTTATCCAAAAAAAAAAAAAAAAAGTGTACAGTGTAAGCAAAATTAAATGAGTACCGTGAAACAAAGATGGCCTTCATAATAAGACTTTCAATCGCAAATACACAGTACTAATCTCTCACTCGAACAGAAAAGTTCAGAGCATTCAAACAACCAACTTTACAATTATTGGATCACGTGAGACGCACTGACCGACCGACCTCATAAAACGTGTTGATTTTGTTGATGCATGTTGAATGCGTATTGAATAGAGCTAACAAACTCTCGTGTCCTGATTAAACCTAGGTTAGACTGCCCCTTCGATACGGCCGTGGAGCTGGCAGCCTTCTCTCTGCAGGGTAAGTTCAGCCAGGAAACTCTGAATTCCTTTCGGTGAGGAACGTAAGAATCCGAATGTGTGGCATTTTAAAAAAAAAAAAAAAAAAAAAAAAAAACAGGGAAATGAAGTACATGAACTTTCCTGCATTGGAGTCAATTTTCAGTTCTCAAAGATTTCCATTTTGCATTTCACACCAAGGCCTTCAGTGGTGTCCCACCTGAATCAATCCACCTCTTAATACTATCATTATCACGCCCTGGCTATAGAAACCATCAATATTATACAGAAACGCAGTATAACAGAGCGCCACATCACAGACAGGAATCTCATACAGTGAAAACGAATGGCGTTACTAAAACAAGAAACCCAATGAGCACAAAGTCTCGTTTCACTGCAGCCACAGCTGCACCAACATTATCTCTAGCACGAGCGTCGATATTAACCCCGGAAAATGACTCCGTGCATTCATGTCCGGCTTTTCTTGAAAAGTAAATGGCCTTGTTAGTACATTAATCCATCGTCACATCGCGGTTCAGGTTTTGCGGTCTCACTGTTTTTACATGGAACGTATATAATTTTGTTAGTTATTTTAATTATTTTTGAGGTAAAATAAGCATTTTCAGAAGAGTTGTAATGCTCTTCTTGGGTATGCAGTACATTCATCTAATCCTCCATCATCATTAGTACTGCACACTTAATTCATCATCATCTTCATCATTCAAAGTAAAGCCTTAAGATATACAGGTAGTCTGTACTGTATACATATATTAGGTTGCCACTTTGTGGATTTTCACCTCTCGCAGGGGGGGAGATTACTGTATATCTACAACTAAATCATTTTCTTCTCCTCTGGCAGCCATCGTGGAATGAAAGAACAGATACTTAATCCACACGGATATATTTGAGCTTGCGCAGCTCAGAGTTTGACTTGGCGTGTGCTCTGACCATTCAATCAAAGGTTGTAAATGCGTCCGAGTGACCGAATTGCAGTTGGATTGGATAAAGAAACAAGCAGCGTAGATTTTAATCGTTTCTGCTGGTCTTCTGGCAGTTCAAGCTGTGACCTCAACAGCCAGAAGCCCCAAACACAACTCTGTCAGTTGTTCAAAACAGGAATTAAAGGTATATTAATGCGCTTGGATCCAGCAGTAGATCCATTCCAGGGTTATTTCCTTCCCCAGAAAATGTTGTAGCAGTGTCCAGAGTCGCTCACTCACTTTTTTCCCCTATCATTTCATGCAGCTCATGTGCAAAGGCTTCGCTCCAAAGCGTGCGATCTACGTGGGAACAGAGCACGTGGCTTCTATAATCCTCTTTACTATGCAGTGTAGGAGTGTCCCCGCTGGCACCAGGAGCTGTGTACAGTGTCAAGAGCGATCTCGACAGACCCTTCGGCTTTCCCTCGCTCTGAAACGCTTTGCCTTTGCTCTCCGGTGGGACACCGGACACACAACGAAGCCCATATTGCTCATTTGTCGACTCCAGCAGGGTAGAGTAGTGTCATTACCGAGGATTAACTGCTGAACCAGGGCCGTAAGACTCCACTGAGGAATGTCTTGAAGCGAGTCAGCAGTTTTACACTTGAAGAATGGGCGTTCTCAATACGGGGTGAAATTTGCATCGCCCATCTCCATCTTTCGTTCTCGTTCGCCATTTCTTTCTTTGTTCGCCAGCTTGTTGGAGCAGGGTTGGGAGGAAGGGGGGGGCCCCCTAATCCAGACCCCAACCCTCATCCAGGACATGGACACATTCACGTACTGTACTATGGCTGTCCAAAATCACTCCTTATTCTAGGATTTTTGGGGAAAAAAAATGTATCCCCCTGCAGAAAAATGCAAATCCTATACTTTATTGCTTCTACATTATAACTACTACACATTTAATAAATATCTTTTAAATAAATTCTATTCATTAGTCAATTTATTTTGGCGGATTTAATATTTTTTTTGTTTAAAATGAAGAAAATGGGAGAAGCTGTTGAAAGGATGACTGCTCAAAACTGATATGTTAAGAATGTGCTGTATATTAGGGGTTATTTTCTTTCCATATTTTTAATAGGAGTAAAAAATTTCAGAATTTGCTCCAACTGGAGAAATAGGAGTTATTTTCCCATGACACGAGGTCACAATGTTGCATTTTATTTCTGGTGTAGATTCTCTATAATCCACAAGTGTAAATTACCTGCTCTATGCACTCCATTATTAACCTTTGACCTCTCGACTGCTTTCAGCCGAGTTGGGCGACTGCGACCCCGCAGAACACGGCCTCGACCTGGTGTCGGAGTTCCGCTTTGCACCAGAGCAGACGGAAGAGATGGAGGTGGCCACCTATAACGCCTGGAAAGAGTGCAGGTAACTGTGGCAGGGTTCACTGTGTGGAAAAAAATTTGCGGTCCCCGGTTTTTTCACGGTCCCCGTTTTTTTTTCACGGTCCTGTTCAATTTCGGTACGTTAACGGGAAACATAAAACCGCTTGACTTTAATTGAAATTAACTTGCATGTATAATTTTTTAAGGTTTGTGGTTATTAATATTTTGTAATCAACATTTGAACAGTTTAGATTTTTAATACAATTTTGAATAACATTTTTTAGTTAACTTTTAAATTTGCGCAAATAAAATGAAACAAATGGAAAAAAAAAAAAAACGTATTAAATAGTTTACATTTGTTAGACCTCCATTTGGGTAAACAAATATGTATATGTGTGTGTTTTTTTATTTTTATTTTATTATTATTTTTTTTTTACATTTAATATTAAAATTTTTTAAAGATATTATCTACTTAACCGTTCTACTTCTTTTTAACATGCTTCATTCCTTCCATCCTTCTATTCATTCACTCCTTTATGAATATGTGGCTTTGCAAGGATTTTTCTCCTTTTAAGAGAAATTCTTAAAGCTGGACATAAAACGCTAAAGAATCAGTAGCGCTAGTTCTTCGGATTCAGGAAATGTATCCTGCAGATTACTATGTTTGTGACAAAACCAAAAATCTTGAATTCATATCGCAAGCGTTAGCCGCTAGCCACTTCCTGGTTAGCGGCTAACGTGAGCGCTATGAATTCTTCCGGTACGGAGTGAGTAACCACAGTGACACTGCGCTAACTCTAGTTTCTTTTAATACCTCAGGCATTGTGTTTTCAAGTGAAAATATTTTTCGAAACGCGCTCAGAGTGCGAGGCAGAGACTAAACAAAGTTTCTGCGACTTTATACACGTTCGTTTTTTTCTACCTATAACATACCAAAAGTATGTGAAAACCTGGCCACCACACTCATGCGCTTCTAGAACATACCATTCCAGATATTGACCGTTTTCGCTTTTATTATAACCTTTGACTGTAGGGATTTGCCCATTATAGAACTTTAGTTAGCTCTCGGAGACGTCCTATACCACCGCGTGCTCGGTATTGGGTTTGGGAAAGACCCACATGTACATTTATATGGACAAAAGTTTGCGGACACCTGACCATAAGATCGTTATGGGCTTTTCGAACATCCCATTCCACATTTAGTCCTCGTTTGCTGTTATAATAACCTCCACCTTTCCGGGAAAATATGCTTGCGGAAATTTGTGCCGATTCAGCTGCAAAGTCAGGTGCCGATTTAGGGTGAGGAGGCAGGTGTCCACATACATTTGGCCATATAGTGCCCTTGTGGTGTTCTCTTATCAATTCAATCTTCTGGTGGTTCGTTGTGTGTAAGGCACCAATGTGTAAAACGCATCAGTAAACACGTTCGGGTTGCCTAATAGAGCTTAACCCCTTCTAGCCGTGTCTGTTCATGAGTGTCATGCTTTATTCAAAGTTGTGTATTTCGGCCGGTTCCCTTTCAAATCCGAGAACACGGTGTTGAGATGCCGAAGGGAAAAAGAAGGACAATCTATAAGAAAAGCTTGGAAGAAAAACAATCTCTCAACCTCCAGTTCCTCTTATCTGAGGTAAAATGAAGGAAACAGTACAACGTGAACATGACGCAGCTAGACGCTTGAATTATAGTATCCTGTTCAGATGCTTTCTTCCAAAAAGGACATGATTTTGCTGTCATTTCCGACCGTGTCAGATGGTCAGTCAGGTCAGAAAGCCTTTGTGAGTCTGTAGATAAGCGACAAAATTCCTTTACTGGGTCTTGTTATCTTGCAGGGGCCAGATGCCTGCGCAGGCTGAGATAAACTACCTGAACAAGGCCAAGTGGCTGGAGATGTATGGGGTTGACATGCACATGGTTAAGGTGAGCATGATGCAGACGTGTGGGTACGAAAACGCAAAAAAAAAAAAAAAAAATCCCACAATTTTAAGTGTGGATTTTTGTTCATTTTACTTTCAGGCCAGAGATGGAAATGAGTACAGTTTGGGACTGACCCCCACCGGAGTGCTCGTGTTTGAGGGTGAAACCAAGATCGGCCTGTTCTTTTGGTAAGATGACAGTATAATATGGTATAGTCAGATCTGCATTTATTCAAGCATTTTAATGTATTCAAGTGTGTGCATTTGTTTTCTCTCACCTCCTTCAGGCCCAAAATCACACGGTTAGACTTCAAAAAGAGCAAGCTGACCCTGGTTGTGGTGGAAGACGACGAACAGGTAATTCAGAACACCAGAAAAACAGAACTTCATGTTCTTTTTACAGCCTCTTAGAAACACACTCCCATTTATCCTGTCTGCCTGGCACGGTTGCCAGGTCTTCGGCTTAACCGTTCGTTGTGCGTAATTCCGGGCCTCTCTTACCCACGCGCTGTCCACTTTATCACGTTCCACTCCCTCACATGATAAAATGCAGATCTGCTTAGGAAGAGTCTTCATGGCTTCCTGTGCTGTCGATCAACATTAGGAAGTAGATATTAGATATTATTATAGGAAGACAGATATTCAGCAGCTTTGTTTGATTTCTTTTTTTTTTTATTTTTTTTATTGAGACTATGCAATTGGGACTACGGTCCATTTCAGGATTGTTTTGCGGAATTTAAGGGCATCCGTAATTGGAGATCTACAATTTTTAATGCGATAGAAGGGATCATTCTGAACAGTATTCAATTCAATTCATTTTTATTTGTATTGCGCTTTGGGCGTCTGAAATACCCTCCTTTTTACGAGGTGGTTTTGGGTTTCCGATCGGAAGGTTGAGTGTTCAAGTCCCGGTATCTCCAATCTGCCCCCCATTTGGGGCCCTTGAGCAAGGCCCTTAACTCTCTGTGATCCAGGGGGCGCTGTATCATGGCTCCGACCCCAGCTTCCTAACATTGCTGGGATAGAGAAGAAAGAATTTCACTGCTCTAAAGTCCCCATTTTTCCATTCATTTGTTTATTTGGTGCTTTGCAGCTGTCTGTGCCCTTGACCTTTTTCATCGAGATCGGTGGGTGTCACAAAATGCAAATGTTGAGAGCTTGCGCTTTACTGGGTGATTTTTAAAATGAGCGTGTGGGAAAACGCGATTTGAATGAGGCTCGTTCTTCGGAATCCATACTGGTTCCGTGTTCGGTTGCTTTGATTGTAGGTGCAGTGAAATCGCATGTAAAGAATACGGCTATCGTTTTTGTTTAGCGTATTAATGATCTACAGTGTATCCCATGGGTTGCTGTTTTTTGTGCACAAATATATATATAAAATGTGTGTGTGCGTAGGGTTGCATCCCTGCTCCTTAGTGGATAGATGCCTGACTGATGTTGGCTCATTTCCATCAGGAGTTAATTAAACACCGCCCTCCCTGAGGCATGTCTGGCATCTGGAGCACTTAGCTCTCTCTAAAGCTCTGTGAACATAAAGAGCTGTCCGTCACCACACGGGTCCCGAGAGACTCTCTATCGCACACCCAAGCCGACTACTTTAACTCGGCCCGTTGCGATTTAAGCTCCGGTAATGCGAGACCATTAAGTGCGAGCAAAAGATGATCTTTTTTCTGACCTTATGATTCATTCCAGAGCGGTTCGATAGGATTTAGGTGCGGCGACTGCGCACGTTTCGTGATTATAAGTGACGCTCCAGGAGACTGTTTGCTTTCTAAATGACACTTAAAGAGCTCGGATGTATGCTTCGGGCCATTGTCCCGATGTATGGTGGTGATGTTGACGATCAGCCGCAGTCCAGACAGAATTGCATGGTGCTGAAGTATTGAATGGTAGCCATGTTTTTTTTCAGTATTTCTTTCACCTGGAATAAGTCTTCAACCTTCCCTGCTCCAAAAAAACGGTCTCGACTCGACCGTCTACAGAACATTGTTCCACTCGTACACGGTCCAAATTTAAATTAGTACCAAAAGGAACACACACAAGAAGTGGTGTATCCAAATGTTTACCAGACACCGACTACAAAACTTCACTCTAATGAATAATAGACCCAATGACATCATCGCAGTTTCTTAGGAAGTGGCATCCGTCGTCTTCTCTTCATCTCTCGTCACAGTTCTTTTCTCTCGCTACAACAGTCGGATTAATCCATTTTATCCCAAAGGTGTTCAGTGGTTTTGAGGTCAGGGCTCTTCATGCATTCTATACAGCTGTGCACTTCCAGGTGTGCAAAGATTGAAAGATGATTTACTTAACTATATGTACAAACATTTGGGGACATCATGTGCTTTTCATCCCATTTAGTTCCCATTTGCTGTTATATTGTTATAATAGTCTCCACTTTTCTTAAGATGTTCCGCTATGTTTCGCGCCGATTTATCCTCATTCAGCCACAAGGGCTGATGTGGGGTGAGGAGACTTGTGGTGTGGTCAGCACTTCAGATCATCCCAAAAAGGGTTGCTAACGAATCCAGAGACGTCCTTGACAGTCGTGTGCCTCCATCTATGTGGGATCAGTTTGCGGGATAGTGCAGCTCATGCCTTTACTGAGTATGTTATGAAATATAGCAAAAAAAAAAAAAGTTATGGAGTAAAGGAAAATTTCAGTTTTATGGACTAAAAAAAAATATATTTTTTACTGTGAAACAGCACTGATTGTTTCTTTTTTTTTAAATTATTTTTATTATTATTATTATTATTATTATTAATAAACGGGAGCTTATTGTTTTTTATGTTTTGATTGCTCTCTCTTTCTGACAGGGCAAAGAGCAGGAGCACACATTCGTATTTCGCATGGACCACCCCAAGGCCTGTAAGCACTTGTGGAAGTGTGCAGTGGAGCATCATGCTTTCTTCAGGCTGCGTGGCCCCGTCCAGAAAGGCTCCTCCAACTCGGCGTTTATTCGCATGGGCTCCCGTTTTAGATACAGGTACTGGAGTCGTTTTCTAGCACGTGACTGCTCGTTCCATTGCCGTTGCATTTCTTAGTTGTGTTTCTGCCAGCAGCTCTGCTAATATATACTCGATATACAGTATATAATATAAGGATCTTAGTTCATTTCTTTATCTGTGGGATGAGCCATTTATTTACATTTTTTTTCCCAGTCGAATCTTATCTCCAGCCGCCAACGCTTTGACATTCTCCAGTTAAACCTCTCACTGGGAAAACTGTTTTTACTTCCTTGTCTCTCCTCGCTCCCTCCGTTCTATATTTCTGTGTATTTGCCCAAACCTAATAAATATATTCACTCTTTGTGTATCGTTTTTGTTTGCCACTAATTAGCTTTTTGTTGTTGTTGTTGTTGTTTGGCAGCGGAAAGACAGAATACCAGACTACGAAATCTAGCAAAGCTCGGCGCTCGGCTACTTTCGAGAGACGGCCCAGCCGTCGCTACTCCAGAAGAACTATGCAGAACAGAGGTTCAAATCGAGAAGCTTTTCGGAAGATATTGCCTAAAATGTTTATATTGTATAATGTTGATTTTGTTCTTTCTTTCCTTTTTTTTTTTTTTGTTTTTTTTTTTAAAAGGTCCCTTTGTTCCCAAATCCCTAGGGTAAGTATTTTTGTGATGAATCAAAGGCTGCTGTGTGTGTGTGTGTGTGTGTGTGTGTGTGTGTGTGTGTGTGTGCGCGTGTGCGCGTGTGTGTGTGTGTGGCTGCAGGACTTCATTATGAGATGTTTGCTTTAGAATGTATTATCACATTGCAAGGGTTTAGTCGGTTCAGCTGAGGTCAATTGGGGGGAAAAAATAAACATAGTATTTAAGTGTTGTGGTTTGTGTGTGTGTGTGTGTGTGTGTGTGTGTGTGTGTGTGTGTGTGTGAGAGAGAGAGAGCGAGAGCCTGCACATGTAGTCTCTTTCATTTTTTTTGAGGTGTATGATATAAAAGCATTTGTAACAGAAGACCTTTGGTGTGAGAGTTAGAGTTCGTATATTTACCCCAAGCACGAGCAGTTGAGGAAACTTCACTGCGACCTTCGCATTCCTCAAGCATGAGCTCATACCGAGCAGATCGTTTCTCCTAATGGTTTGAATCCTCACTAAGCCCTGTTTTACTATTCTACTGACTCACGGGGCACAGGGCAAACACGGACAGGGAGAACTTTCAGGAAATGCTTACCGACGAGAGCTGGTCCAGGTGTTGGGTCAAAATATAATGTATCACGAGACTATACATGGTGCGTTTGATATATTGTTAAACATTATATGGACAAAAGTTCATGGACATTTGACCATAAGATCCATATGTGCAGTCCATTCCACATTTAATGGTCATTTGCCGTTAAAATAACCTCCATTTCTTCAGGAAGATGTTCCACTAGATTATGGAGTGTGCTTGTGGACATTTGGGATCATCAGCCACAAGGGGATTAGTAAAGTCAGGTACTGATGAAGGTGAGGTGAGGAGGCCTGAGATGCAGTCAGCATTCATCCTAAAGATGTTCAATACGGTTAAGGTCAGAGCTCTGTAGCAGGCCGCTGAAGATCTACTCCAACCCTTGTAAAGAATACGTTCATGGACGTTCAGGTCTCACGTCTCCTAGAATACGTTATTCTACCGTATTCATGGACATACTTTATGTCTGCCTTTTAACTTTGTGGTAACAGTTTGGGAAAGAACCACAAATGGCTGGAAAAGTCAGGTGTCCCAACACTGTTTAGTGAGTCATTGAGCGAACAGTAGAACTCGCAGCTTAGAAGGACAAAAAAGTACAGGACGTTTTGCCTTCCGTCGAGATCTCCATGACGACGAATGCAGAAATGTGACTGCTCTGGCGATAAGGGTAAAAAAGTGCGTTATCTTTGCGAATGACTCGGACAGGGGAGTGCGTGTACGGGTGCTATCGCATTACCCGATCACAAGGTCGGTCTCGAGCACTCATCGCCAGCTCATAAAACGTCTCATCACTCAAAATAACACGGGTCATGTTTTATCTCTTCTTTCTCCAGGAACCAGAATAATGGAGTAAACCCAAGTCAGGAGACGAAGGTAGTAAATCTTTACTTCGACCGAATTGCTTTTCATACTATACACAGCATCCTGCTTGTGCTACTGTGAATTGTTCTTTACACTCTTGTATAATTGTTTGGTGTTGCCAGATTAAACTAGATTCCTCCCCTCCCTTATTTTTTTGCACAATAGTTTTACGTTTTGGACAAGATGCGTACAATCTGGCAACCTATAGCCGATTTGTGTTTTTCTTTGTGATGTTATCTAACGCATACCTCAAGTGCACGAGTGTATTACGTGAAGTGACTTTTGTTTTTGTTTCATTTATGCACATTTGCGTTTAGTAAACAGGGCACTTTTTTGTATCCCAGTGTGTCCAGTGTTTGTGCAAGTATTTTTATTTTAATTTTTTTCTCCAACATTTTTCTGAATAGTTTTGATCCCTCACTGAGTCTCAGCTCTGTAGATTCAACGTCTATGTGCCTGACTTGTTTTCTGAGAGACACAGGCATCTTTCTTTTGTTTCTATGCAACAAATTCGGTCTTTAAACTGGTATGAAGATTCACTTTGACCCAACAAATAGGTCAATGTCGAGATTTGTCAATGAAAAATCCTCCCTTAGCATAAATAACAGCTTTACACACTCTTGATATCTAGACAGTGAGTTTTAGCAAAGGTTCAGCTGAATTGCTTTCCGATGCTTCTTTTATAACTTGCTGAAGGTCTTTCTGAACGTGATCCACTTCATCCCAGAGCGGCTCGATAGGATTTAGGTGCGTTGATTGGGCAAGCCCATTCCATGATCAATGACGCTCCAGGAGGGTGTTTGCGTTCTAAAAAATGCATAAAGAGTTTGGACATACGCGTCTGGTCATTGTCTTGTTGTATACAGTAAACCGCAGACAGAATTGCATGGTGTTGAAGTATGGAATGGAAGCCATGTTGGATCAGTAGTCCTTTTTACCTGGAATAAATCTCCGACCATTCAGAATTGATTGTCCTTTGTGCGATCTTTCCCTTCTCTGCATGTCCAGCCTGCGTGGCCCGGGACGTCTGCCGTCTCCCAGCCCTTGGCGCAGGGTCCGTTGTCCATTGAAGCTCTCTCCAGGAGTCCTGGAAGCAGCCAATCAGGGAAGAGAAGGTAAGCTTGATGCAGTTTCGAATGCAATAATTCAAGATCGCCTTGAGCCGTGCATGTAGTGTGTGTGTGTGTGTGTTTGTGCTTATCGCATAGTGGTGATGGTACAGTGTCAAGTAGGTGGCTTGGCTTGGGAAGGGGACAAAAGCTCTTACTGCTTCTTTCTCAATTTTTTCCCCCCATGTTTTGTATGCCGGTTTTGTCTCCGCTAAGGCTGTTTGAAGGATCTCTGTGCTATGAAAAGCTTTGCTTTAAGCACCTTGGAATATTGCAAATATATGAGCTTAAACCATTGTATTAATGGGAAGAGTGGATATATATTTTCTCTGTTATGAAAGTTTGATCCGACTTTTTTTTTTTTTTTTTAATATCCTTCTGTTTCTTTAGTCGTTTTGTTTTTTCTTTTCACTTTTATTCTAGTATGATGTTCTGAAATGGCCTTTTCATAAGTTAAGGTATGTACTCTTTAGTTCTAAAGCTCTGGCTGTATATATCGGTTGATTTTATTACGTTCTTTTGGACGGGCTTTCCCGATCGGCTTGGGTTTCAGCACGGCACTCTCGCTCGTTCCGCTTTTACAATCAGTCCAACCTGATGGACAGGGAAAAAATTTCTGTTGGATGTGCAGAATTCTAAAGGGTGATTTTCTGTCTGATTCGATCTATTCTTCTTTCATCCTCTCTCTCGCAAGCCTTTGGGCGCTTTCTGATCCAATCAGCTTTCTTCTTTACCTCGGATTTCGTAACCCGCTTGAACGGGTTGCGTCGCAAATAGCCGTAGGGGAGTTGAGTGTTCAAAGAACAATGTCAACATCAGTAAGTTTAGTGTTAAACATGACCAACCAAATGCCCAACCAAATGCCTTCTGGAGCCGAGTATCTCACCTCCTACAGTAAAAGTGTTGGAGGTGAGATACTCCTTCATTCGCCTAGCCGAAGTTGCTGCTGTTTAGAGAGAAATGGAGGAATTGGCGTCAATCATTCGTTGAACATCCATGGTACTGACCGTCAAGTCTGTGAGGTTGATTTAACTCGGGAGGAACCACTCTATTTGTCTTGGCGTGACTTCCTGTTAAAGTAGCAATTATGTCAACAGGGGCGTTAAAGATGTGCTCTGTAGGCGCTGTTTTGGACAGTCGAGGATAAGCCAGTATTCCTGTGATGTACACTGATAGAGGACAGGAGTGGATGTGTTGAACGTCTTTAGCATTGTAGTGGTAAAAAAAACAACCCAGGTGACGATATGACCGCAATGGGAGAACATGTCAGAGGGAGAACAGAAGAGGACCGAGCATCGAGCCTTGTCATTATCAGCACGTTATTCTCCGATTTTCTGCCCAACCAAATGCCTTATGGAGCAGAGTATCTCGGCTTCAACCTTAAAAGTGTTGGAGGTGAGATACTCCTTCATTCGCCAAGCCGAAGTTGCTGCTGTTAATAGCGAAATGTGACAGGAGAAAAAATAGACGAGAAAGACAAGAAAAAATAGACAAGAGAAACCTGCACGATTAAGTTATGGTGGATGTCTATAACTGCCTCAAGGCTGCGTGGTCAGAATATGAAATGATGGTCGAGAGAGATCTTGCCATATGTGCATAATATGGCAAAGCCAGTATTCCTGTGATGTAGACTGATGGAGGACAGGAGTGGATGTGTCGAACGTCTTTAGCATTGTAGTGGTTAAAAAAAAAACCCAGGTGACGATATGACCGCAATGAGAGAATATGTCAGAGGGAGAACAGAAGGAGGACCGAGCATCGAGCCTTGCAGTGTAGAGCAGATTTGGATCTCCTCATTTCTTTTGCACATTTCATGCTGTGAATTTCCTCTTCTGCCACATGCTGGAGATGTTTTGTTGGGATTCAGGCAAACATTTTAGCCATTTCTGATTTATCAGTTGTTGGATGTTTTTTTGTTTGTTTGTTTTCCGCACCATTCTAGACTGTTGAATTGTTCCCATTTTCTGAAATATGCTCGGGGCTG
Source organism: Silurus glanis (assembly GCA_014706435.1). Lineage (NCBI taxonomy): Eukaryota > Metazoa > Chordata > Actinopteri > Siluriformes > Siluridae > Silurus > Silurus glanis. Next base: position 129,704 of record JAAIIK010000092.1, on the reverse strand, counting down.
AAGACGAGAAGTCTGACAACGGAGTAACCGGCGATTCGGCCAATCAGGGAAGAGTGTATAAACGAAACTAACAGAGTGAAAGTGTCCAACTTTTGGAAAGTAGAAGAAAGGATTTCAGGACTGAGGACATTTTCACTTTTCTTAAATTAACAGCTGGTTAATGAATAACAGGAAGAGTTTAACTGATTCTCTGTCACCCAGTGAGTCTGCTTGCCCTCAGCGTTCAACTTGAATGTATTCCTCTGTGTTTTGGCCTTACGTGCTGACACAATCCATCTCGTGCCTACAACGTCTGCTGTATTTTGGATAGCTGTCTAGAGTTAGATTGAGAGTGAATTAGTCTCAAGGTTCTCAGAAGCTTTTCACTTTTATTTGGGACTCAGGAATTTGATCAGTCACAGTCACATTGATCACGGGTTCTGTTCCAAATTGCCCCCTGCCTCACTTTTGCGTTGCGTGTCCCCTGCAATTCAACTTTTGTCCACTTGGGTTCGCAATCATAATGTCGGTGTTGACGTCTCTCTTCCGATTGCAGTATTCGAATATCTGAACATGTGACACGCATGCACCATTAACATAAATCAATTCTGCACGCTTAGCTAACCTAATAAATCTCATTAGTACATGTGGTTCAGATTTTTATTTTTTTTGCTCTAAACAATTTTGATTCTTTTCTCTCAATTTTTCTTTCATTCTCAAATCCCTTATTTGGTAATTATTTTCCTGACTTTAATTTTCTCTTGACTTTTTCATTTTTTTATTTTTTTTCCACAACGGATTTAAAGGCTTTAGCGACAGGCATGTTATTGACACTGGAAACATGTTCAGCATGGCATCGCTTAAAATAAAATGTCTCTGCATATAAGCACACGTATAAGTTGGCTAGCTAAATGCCAGATCTTTGAGTTTAACTCTGGTCGACAATTATTTTAGAGTGCCCTTGCTCAAAGTCTTTCCAGATTCCTCCTTCTCCTTCTAATCCCGTGTTCCTGTGTTATCTGTTCCTACTCCTGTTTTTTTGCAAACACTCCCCCGACTCTTCAACATTCCAATCTTCTCCTTTTACCTCCTCTAAAATCCCTCCCACTCAGGCCACCAGCATGACGGCTTGGCCCTGACTCTTCTGCCCAGGAAACCCGCCTCTCTTCCTCCGCCCATCCTGGCATCGCTCTACAACCCACTGTGTGTGTATGTGTGTGTTTGTGTGCTGGGATGAAGAACCTACATGTCTGAAAGCACCTACCCGAACTTGAGCGCTTCCTGTTTGATCCAAACATGGCAACGTGGTGTCCATCCTCCCTTCAGCTCCAGACTGAAACTAGCCAGAGTGGCTGGGATAATGAGCAGATGATTTTTCAGGAGCCAGCTGCAGAGGGTTCTGATCATTCTTATCTACAACTTGCTAAGACACTAAGACACATCTGGGCCAGTGGATGACTGGTTTCTCTACCTAAAAATTGTTGCTTCAAAGGTTGACAAGGGAGTCGAAAATGTTGGTTTTTCGACTCTATAAACACACACGCATGCGTATACACACTGTATGGACACGTTTGAGGGTAATGATGATATTTGTATTTAATCTTCATTCGATGTTTTAATAACCTCCACTATTCTGAGAAGATGTTCCATTAGATTTTAGAGCGTACTTGTGGTCAGATTTGAGATTTGGCCTGGGGGTGCAGTCAGCGTTCTAATTCGTCCCAAATCTGTTCAATAGGGTTGAGGTCAGAGCTCTATAGAAGGCCACTCAAGATCTTCTACTCCAACCCATGGAAACCATACGTTCATGGAGCTGGCTTTGTGCACAGAAGCTTTGGATGCAGTCGAATAAAATTTTTCCTTCACTTGAACCCAAATCTGTTCCGGCAGTCCAAAGACATCCTGTAGGAATGTGCGCCTCCAACTTGGTGCGGTTTAGAGAAGAACCACATATGGATGGAAAAGTCGGCTTATTTATGTTTAAAATAAAAATCCTTGTCAAATTCAGTGGGTGCGGCTTATATTTGGGTGCGCTTAATAGTCCGGAAATTACGGTAATAGTATAATAAAAAAAAAAACTATACTAGTTCTTTTATACTCGTATGAAATACTGTGCCTTCAGGTTTTTGGGCACATGTTTTGTCTCATTAGAGGTTCACCTCGTTTTTTAGAAAGAAAGACGTGTCCAGTAACTGATGTACGCTGTACGGACAAACGTTTTGAGATGCCTGCTGTAGCATTCAAATTTCCCTTCACTTGAACTTGGAGTTTCGAACCTGCACCTCCATGAAGATATGGTTTACTTGGGTTGGAGTGGAACATCTAAAGTGGCCTGCTTTGACCTCAAGCCTATTGAACAGCTTCGAGATGAATTGGAACGCTGACTGCACCCACCAGACTTCCTCACCTTAAATTGGGTTCCTAAAGTACTTGCGGTTGAAGGAGCACAAATATCCACGAGCAGGATCAAAAACAAATGTAGTGGAACATCATCTCAGAAGAGCGGAGCTTATTGTGACAGGAAGCGGGAACTAAATGTTGAACGGGATATACAAAAGCACATATACACTTTTAATCAGGTCCATATTCAGTGTTTTGTCGGAAGTTTGGAACCTATTTTTCTATGGCTTTCGAGAGACACATGCATGTTCCTTCTGTTTCTAAGATTTCCTTTGGCCAAACAAAATACAGACTTGAATTGAAAACTTCTCCAGCATGAATCACAGCTTTACACACTTCTCTGAACATCTGGACAGTTAGTTTTTAAACATTGCATGGTGTTGAGGTATGAAATGATAGTCATGTTGGTTCACTTCCTTGCCAAACCTCCAAGCTTCCACCTTCATGTTTGTCTGTCTCCAGTTCTTCATCTTACAGAAGTTCTTATAAACACTTTTTTTTATTCCTTCACCCTCCAATTCTGGTGGTTTTTTTTTTTTGGCCCAGTTTGTTTTTCATACGGATAAAAAGTAACATGCACGTGTCTCAAAAAATGGTGTTTCCAAACTAGTGGAAGAGGATAGACAACACTTTCCTCGGAGCGTGTTCCCTGTGACGCAGCATGGGAAGCGGTTTGAATATATTGGAGCAGGAAAAGTGGTGAGCTGGAATGCTTTGCATTTGATCAGGCTGAAGAAGGAGGTCTTGATCCAAGACCTGTGTGGTCAGAACTTGTTTTGGAATTTTTTTTTCTGTCAGAGAAGTGAATTTTATTGAGTGAGCGACTTGCTTTGTAACATCCCTTTTATCAAAAGCCAATGTTCATGTGTTTGTATTACAAAATCATAGGGAATGAATACATCTACTATCCAGATGACAAGCTAGATAAATTACAATACCAAATAATAAATCATCATAAAGCTGTAAAAAATGTAGAAAGTGATTTTTTTTTTCTTTTGTTGTTGTTGGTATTTAGAATAAATGATGGAACGATGATGAACGATGTCCAGAGTGCGGTCGGGGCAGTTGTGTATTTCTTCTTATTCCAATGAGATTTCATTCTGTATTAGTAACCTTCTCAAATCCTGTACAATCTGGACATCATTGCGTAGGATCGGTACTGCCGATCACCAAAATTGATCATACGTCATCGCCGGTCCAACCTTAACGATATATTTTCAAGAGAATTTTTCAATACTGTGAGGCCGTTTCCTAGCAACAACTTTGCACACTAAAACAAACTTGGTAGGCATCTTCAGGACTATTCTCAGAATCAATGCAATGTTTGTTCATCTAGACCAGGGCCACGAAATACGTCGATCGAGATCGACCAGTAGATTCCAAAGGTAACGAGTAGATCGCATGCCATTAAAAAAAAAAAAAAAAAAGCTGGGGGCGGTAATGTATTATGTGTTAGCGGCCGGAGCAGCCCCTTTAAGAAGGTAGCGGATGGAGGTAAGACATGTGACCGAGCGAAACATCTTGACATGCATCAAGAGTGAATCATAGACAGATGTGGCGGAGAGAATCCGGTCATTTTTCCAAATAAAACAGAATCAGATAATAAATAAAACGGAAATAATGTAAGTTGTGTATTTTTTTTTCTGTGCGGCCAATTGACCCACGGACCGGTGCCGTGGAGGCAGAAAAATACAGGAGCGTTTCTGTCCATATCTAACTGCCTAATAGAAGATATAATAGGATTTAAGGTTCAGAGAGGCTTAGCTCTGATCACATGATGACAAGGGCCAGTTCTTCTTTCTCCTCAGCACACACTCGAAGCAGTTCAAGAATTCCACAGCTTTGACGTTGCAAAGAAATGCACTATATGAACAAAACGTATCGGGACGTCTGACTTTTCCAGGCATATGTGGTCCAAATTTGGAGGTATACACAAGTATAGAATGTCATTGCATGCAGTAGAATTTTTTTTCCCATTCCCTTGAACTTGAAGACCAGAACCATGACGGTGCCTCAAAGCTCAGAGCTCTGACCTCAACCCAATATTATTACCTGACTTTATTAATGCCCTTGTGGCTGAATGAACACAAAAAAATCTACACTCTAAAATCTAGTGAAACATCTACCCAGAAGAGTGGAGGTTAATATGACAGGAAATGGGGACTAGATGTTGAAATAGGATGTTCATATGAATCTTAGGTTCAGGTGTCCGCAAACTTTTGTTCGTATAGTGCATTTGTCTTACAGATTTCGAAAAATTAAATACGGTACTTTATTTAAAAGATTTAAAAGAAAGTGTATAAACGTTGTTTTAGTGTTTTTGAATTGTTACAGTTTTTTATTTTTTTTGCATACCAAATGCAAATATATGTAGTTGAAAGTTTGTTTAAGGTTTGTTGGAAAATACCTGTACAGCAAAGCAAAGTGCGGCCAAAGTGAAATCTTTTGCCCCAGCTAATGTGGCCTGGATGAAAGGTTGTATGTGCTGTTTCATTTTGAGGACTGAACTGAAACGCATAGCAATTTTCCATTGTGGTGTCCAAGCACTGGACTTTCTTAGCAGGCTGAGTTCAGAATGAGGGATCGTGTCTTATTAAACAGGTAAGCCACATCTGTTGCATGCGCCACAGTTGAGAAACCAGTTGAGCTACGCCACCAGTAGGCCGCTTCTCATACGCCTTATGCACTCTCCTATCAGCGTCTCGGACGTGGCAGACATGCTGGAGACCTGCGTGGACGACCTCATCCAGAGACCTGTTCCCATGGTGACGGCAGGCTCGGCTGAAGAGGCAGGGCCTAGTGCTGCTCTCTCCAGCCCCAGCGCAGTCCCTGAGAGCCTGTCTCTTACTGGTGAGTACATTTACGCCAATTTCCAGACGCCCCCCTATCCAGAGCGACTTCCTATCATCTCATTTTATAAATCTGAGCAGTTTAGGGTTAAGGGCTCTAGGACCCAGCAGTGAACGCTTTGCGGCGCAGGGATTTGAACTCGTGACCTTCTGATCAGAACATCTAAACCACTGAGCTTCCTCGTTGTGTATTGCACAACCTTGCTGTGGTTTATCTCTTACTTACATGCACACAGTATATACATCTACATATCGTGTGTATATATTTGCTACTATAAATTTTAACACATTTTTTTTTTTTTTTCCCTACATAAGTTTATAGAACCATGTTACTAAAATATCAATATTCCGCTCCCAATTTTCCGTCGTGCATCATGTTTAGTTGAAGTGTGTATCTTTTTTTTTTTTTTTTTTTTTTTTTTATCAGATGCTACAGCTCGACTTAAGCAGCTGGAAATGGAGAGCACGCCGTCCTCCACTCCTGCTCGCCCTAACATCAACGTCAACATGAACAACCAGGTCGGTTCTTCCACCCAAAGTGCACTAGGCGGCCCCCCCCCCGAACTCAGAACGCACACAATTACTCATGTGACAAAATGGCTTTTCTCTGTCTTCCATCACAAACGTGTGACTCTTTTTAAAAGCTCCGATCGGCTTCCGGTTCAGGCATCGTTCTGTCGAACGTCGGAGCTGCAGCTCATTTTTTTTATATTCCCCCGATGCTAAAACTCTCCTCTATTCAGCCCTTCCTGTTCTCCGTAGATCATGTAGCGCTCGTTCACCCTACAGTCGGGGTAATTCGGACTGTATGATGTTATGCATGTCGAACTGATGACTTATTGCAAATGTAGATGATGTGTCGAGCAAGCATTTTTTTTAATGACCTTCAGATGCAGTGGGACCCAGTGCACAGGAATAGTTTGTAGTGAACTGAAATACATTTCGTTGGGATTTTAGGTCACTGTGGGGGGTTTTTGTTTAATTATGCTTTCATTTCATTAATGTCTGTGTCTGGATTTACACCCTCGTGTGTTCGACATATTGTGTAAATCGTTAAAAAAAATCCCGCTTCATTTCACACCAGCAACTATCGCAAAGCAGTATACTGTTAAATGGAGCGCTGAGTAAGGAACGCCGTGTTGACGCTTTGCCCGCGCTGTGTTCCTGTTCAGGAGGACGTGCTGAAGCTGACGGAGAAGAGTCTGAGCAGTGTGAGCAGCAGTCCCGTCCTAAGCCAGCTAAAGGCACCGGATGAGCTGAAGAGCAACATCCTCAAAGCTAAAGCTGAGGCAGCGCTCAGGGTGCCTCGAACATCTCACACTCGCACACACGGACACTTCGATCACAACAGCATGCAACAGACATACATTACATTACAACAAGGAATGAATGGAAAAAATTTAATTTTACATTGATTTGGTCCTTTGAGCAAGGATCAGCTCTGAGCCCTTTCTTGTTTGCAGTGGTGATGGACAAGTTGATGGACGAGGGTCAGACAAGAGTCTCCATGCACTATGATGTTTGCGGGTGATATTGTTAGGGAGCAGGTTGAGAAGAGCCTGGAGAGGTTGAGGTAATTATTAGAGGGACAGCGCATGTAGGACGTTTTGGAGACGAGGTGAGGGAAGCCTGATTGAGCTGGTATGGACGCGTGCAGAGTTGGGACATGGGGTATATCGGATGGAGCCACCAGGAAGCAGGTAGTTGGTTTGAAAGAGGCAGATGTAGAGGACAGGGGGTATGGAGACGGATGATCCGCTGTGGCGCCCCCTAATGGGAGCAGCCGAAAGATGATGATGAAGGTCCATTCAAATAAGTGTATCTATGTCGATTAATATTCAGTCACGGCTGATTTGCTCAAAATGTAGTGGAATTGAACGAAAACCGCAAATTGATGTAATTGACGCTAACGATTCGAAAAAATGTCATTTCCGACTTTCATTAGATGCTAATTGAAAGCATGTCAAAGCGGATTTCAAATCATTGTTCGCCATAACTCATCCCTCTTATTCTGTAGGATGCAACCTTTAGGAAACATGTCCTGTGTAAATTGAGTAGCTAGAGTAACATTTATAATACTTGATACACATTTCCTAATGTGTGTCTGTATATTTTGCGTGTATACAGTGTATATATAGGAGTGTGCTTTCGGGCATTAATGCTCATTCAGCCCCCGAGCGTATTAGAGAAGTCAGGCTCTGTTGATGGAGGTGAGGTGCGGAGGCCCTGGGGTGCAGTCAGCATTCAATTTCACCCCAGAAGTACGCATTAGCAGCCACTCAAGCACTTCTACTGCAACCCCTGTAAACCTTTATGTTGCTCACTTTGTGCAGAGGGACGTGTGTGTGTGTATCTATTTTCCTGCTCACGGCCTCATCCTTCACAAAGATTATAAAGATTTTCAAAGCAGCAACATTCCTCAATCCTTCTCTTCTTTGTATAGATTTATACATTGCTTTAATCTTGGTTTGTCTTTGCTCAGGGCGCAAGAGAGGAGATTGGAGTCACAGGAGAGAAGAACTGTAACCTTCAGGATGCTGCAGCTAGGTGAGACCTGGGACGAGTGGGACGGGTGGGGAAGGGGTTTGTGGGTGTTTTGAGAGTTTATAAAGCGTATTTATTGTTGTGGAAGTGTGTTCATGCGTGTGTGCTGTATGATTTTTTTCGGGGTAGCGTCAGGCATCAACCGGTCTTTCTGTGTGTCTTAGGCTGAAGGGTCAAAGTGGGCAGCAGGAAAACACTTCCTCTCTGACTACAGGCAGCCGGGAGGCACTGATTCAGACATGCTCCAGCAGGCAAGTCCCTACTACAACACACATACTGCAGACGATGAGTTTAAATGGACGTGTGTAAGCGTACATGCGTGTGCCTCTGCAATCCTTGAGACAGATGACCACAGCTAGAATCTGGGGCATGCTCAGATTAATATAAATAAATAAATAAATAAATAAATAAAAAGGGTTGTGTTTTTATTGTTAGAAATTTTATATATATATATATATATATATATATATATATATATATATATATATATATATATATATATATATATATATATATAAAACCATCGACAGTAGAACCTTACTGCAGCCTACTTTTTTCTTTTTTCCCCATGAGTAGAAATTCATTAAAAGAAGAATTCTCTATATTTTACATATCAATTTGTATCCCACAATCATAAGCATAAAGGAGATTCTCAAACTGCTAATTGTAGGATTTAATTGAACATTTATTTATCTTTTTTTTTTTTTTGCCCTCTTTCCCGGTATTATCTTGCGTAAGAACTGAAAACGGCTGGAGAGCCACGCCATCTTTAGCTCAGTGTTGCCATCTAGAGGAAACCTGGCTTTCTGAACCCCGGCATGTCACATGACCCAAGTTCTGCCTGGATACATATCCATACTTAACCACATGATTCATATGCAACAGATAGATGCGCAGTTAAACGAGCGAAAAGTCCAGAAGCCGGTAAGAGTCGATATTCACGAAGACAAAAAAAAATTTAAAAAAAGTGAGACGCCGTGAGCGCGTCTGTTGTTCTGATTAAGCCCTCAGGATTTGACTCATTTGTCCATTGTGTCTATGTTAATGTGTGTTGCATTTCTCATGGCTGTCTGAATGACTTAATTATCTCCAGGGAGGCAGAAGGGGAGCCGACGTGAACCGGGCGAACAAACAACACCTAACGTGCTGTGCAATTTAAATCTAGGTTTAAAAAGGATTTTATGTACACGGTTTCTCTGGGTTTATACGTGGTCCTTTAATGGATTAGCGTATTGAATGAAACGATTCCAAACGCGGAAAAAAAAAGGAAATCGAAACGTGATCATAATGTCATTTCCAAGCGGAAAGACGCATGTCCTGGATCTCGAGCATCAAACGGTGCACACACAATGCATGCTGATATAAGCGATATTTGTCTTTTTTATTTATTTATTTTTATTTTTTAAGCTTCTCATGGAAATGGCTTCTCTTTGTAGTGACATCCTCTAATCCTCATTTCCACATTTATAATCCCAGCTGTGAATCTGTGCATCCTTTATCCTTCTGCCCATCCTTTTCTTTCTCTATCACACACACACACACACACACACACACACACACACACACACACACACACGCACACACACACAGAGTACTTGGGCATTTCAATGAACTTGCATATTACTCACTAAGGTCTAGGCCTTAACCTCTGAGTATCCACAGTACATTCCCTATAATGCAGACATTTATTTTATTTTAATCATTAATTTTTTTTTTTTATTAGAATTGCAAATTGTTCCGTTAATTTTTTGTTCAAATTTCTTAAATTATATAATTTTTTTTATTTTCTTTATTGTTTTTATTTATTTATTTATTTAATATTATTTTATGTATAACTATAGATACCTGAACATAAGATTTCTATTCTACATTTATTTATTTATTTTTTTATTTATAGTAATAAATGTAACCTCTACTCTTCTGGGAAGATGTTCCACTAGATTTTGGGCAAAATCTAAATCTCCCACATCAACTCATGTAAAACCGTATGTTCATAAGGCTCACACTGTAAAAGGGGGATATCGTCATGCCAGTGAAACCGGGCACAACTTCAACTCGGACCTGGAGTGCACCGAGATACGACTGATAGGAAAAAGGATTTGGTTTTAATGCAGGATTCTTTTGTAAACAATGTACGCAAAATAGCTTTAGCTACACCCTCGCACAAACATTAAAACCCACATTTTGATAGTTTTTCCGTCACATACATAACCATATACGGCAAAACAGGCTTTAAAATGTTTTTTTTGACTGCTGAGTGACATAAGATGGAAAAAAGAAATAAATGAATGATTTATTATATGAGTAAATATTATCATTTTTCCTACAGGATTTGGTCTCTTAGTTCAAGCGAAAGGCAAATTTTTGAAATTCAGGTGTCCCAGTATGTTCATCCTTATAGTGTATATAACAGTAAAAAAAATAAAAATGTACTCGTATAATACATTTTTGATTTTCTTTTTCATGCTTAAAATTTATTATTTTATTTTTTTTATCTTCAAAAAATGTAACAAAGGATATTTTGCATACATTGTTCACAAAGCAATCCTTCAATAAAACCAAAGTTAGTCGTATCTCGGCACTTTCCAGGTCCGAGTTGAAGTTTTTTTTTTTTCATGGAAATGCGAGCCATGCTTCATCTGTGTGGTTTTTTTTTTTTTTCTTTCCTTTCAGCCTCGAAGCAAAAACAGATGAGTTCATCTTCTCTTCACCTAGCGTGCCAGCCGAACCAGCGAACGAAGCCTCCTCAGCCAAGGTAACAAAGACCTTCAGCCTCTGGTTGCCTTAGCCTCCGTTATCACTCATTCTTAGACACTCAATTACAAAGCTATTAAAAGCTCATAGTTCATTCAGTGGAACAAGTTGTTGTTGATGATGATGATGATGATGATGATGATGTTTGCATAATGAACTGGCCATAATTAGCTTCCGAAATGTATCAGCAGTCTCTCTTGGCTTCTTTGTGTTGTGTATTGTTAAAAAAAGTTTCAACTTGAGCATAAGTAGAAAAATGTGAAATTGATCAACATACACTTTATGGACAAAGGTTTGTGGACACCTAACTTTTAATCCCCAACCTTCTAGGCAGATGTTCCACTAGATTTTGTAGTGGTTTATTTTTTTATGTATGTGCTCATACATACTGATGAAGGGTGAGGAGGTTCCGAAAGTGTTCAATAGGGATGAGGTCAGAACTCTATAGCAGGCCACTTAAGATCTTCATGGAGCTGGCTTTGTGCACATGTTTGACCAGGTTCAAGTTAAGGGAAAATACATGTTGATGTATCCACAGATATCCTTTATAGGTGTGTACTTCCGAATATGGTATTTTATGGTATTTAGCACCTGAAATATCAAAACATAACATATGGCTATTTTGGATCAATGATGATCTCAAACGTTGAGCTTTTTTATGAGTTGCTCAGATGGGTTCCCTGTTTAAGTCTGGTTTCTCTCAAGGTTTCTTCCTCATAACATCTAAGGGATTTTTATATTCTTGCTCCAGTAACACTATTCACCTTGACTGTTGATTTCTATAAAACTGCTTTGAGACAGTGTCCGTTGTGAAAAGCACTCTAGAAATAAACTTGACCTGGACTATGTCTCAAAGTTTGACGTTTCCCGATGCAGGACAAAGCAGAAGAACGGGAGGCACATGCAGCCCCCCAGATCGATAACCTGATAGACTTCACTGATCCTACACCAGTAGTAAGTTCCCAAACCGCAGCTACAGCAACCAGCTGCAGATTCTTTTCCATACAAACCCTACTGACATTTCTTTCTCGCGAACTTCTGCAGATGCAGCCGCCCAAACCCATCATTACACCTCGATGGATCGTTCCAGCAGCACCGGTAAGTTTCACAACACAGTGGTGTTACGCTTCTCAAGCTTCATGTGATCCTTATAACATACCCATACTTCCTTTCATTTAGTTACCTCTGCTCTGAAGCACAAATCATTTGGAAATGCATTTTCCATATATCTCCATTATACAATTTTGTGTTTCGGGAGTATCGTTTGAGGAATTATTTTTTTTTGTAGGATAAATGACCTGTTTAGTTGAATAGGGGTCACCAACATGGCACCAGATCGCCCGCAAGGACCACACGAGTCGCCCGTGGGCCTTTTCTAAAAAATAAAAAAAAAAATAGCTCACCATAGCGCCACTTACCAGTGAGTTGTATCAAATTTTTTTTGTTGCTATTCTTTTTTAAATCTGTCACGGATAGACCAAGAGTCGGAAACCGGAGTATGGTTAAACACCATGTCTTTATTTAGTCTGAACATATACAAGGCAGAGGCTTGAGAAGAAGTACGAAACGGAGAGCAGGTATAAACCTTAATGCGGGTAGAATCCGTGACGTGGGTAGTCCAGGGATGATCGCCAATGTGAACCGTTGAAGGCAAACCTATCTTGAGCGCTTCCTCCGATGCGGAGCATGGTAGTACGGGGAATACTAGTGGTAGGAAGTCTGGTAGATCCGACTGTGAGTGAGGTGGAATCAGACCTTATAAAGGGGAAAGGTAATGGGGAACAGGTGTAGGTGATTAGAGCAGGGAGAGGCTGAGTGAGAGTTAGAGCCTTGGAGGGAGGCGTGGCTGGTGGTTCCCTGACAAAATCACACTTGCATTGGTGTGAATTTAAAAATGACAATATTAAAATATAGATATAGTAGATATAGATGAAGATCATTAATTATTAATAATAACATATAATTAAAGGTAAATTGAGCAAATGTGTTATTTCAGAAGTGTGTATCAAACTGGTAGCCCTTCACATTAATCGGTACCCAAGAAGTAGCTCTCAGTTTCAAAATGTTTGGTGACCCCTGCTTTAGAATGTCTTAGGAAGCATTTGCACATTTTTGTTTATTTATTGTTTATCTATTTTTGGCTGTCCACACTTTTCAGTGCTCACATAGTATCCATAGTCTAAAACTTTCCCCATGTCTTTCCCCCTCGTCCAGCAGACTGGCACCATTACTAACGGCCTCCTAGAGCTTGACAAAGCAAAGACGGCAGCGCAGCCAGGCGAAGGTGGCGCTCCCGCCTCCCTCCCTCACCTCCCTCACCTCCCTCATACTCATAATGTGATTGCCACCAGGTTTGTGTTGGTCATGTGTACAGTGTGTGGTTATTATAAGAGAGTAATCAGTAATGGAGATGTGTGTGCATTTTTTTTTCTTTTTCTTTTAAAAACTACACCTCCCCATGTATCTTTTTTCCTCTTACAACACAGCAATTCGCCAGTAATAAAGTTAAAGACCTACGTTTTTATTTATTGGAGAATGACGTACTGCGGATTTATCCATTTATATTTGGTAATGTTAAGGTAACAAAACGTAGTCATATCATACTATTTATTATTGTCATCAACAAAATAACTATAATAATATAAATATAGTTTAAAATATTTTTTAATTGACTCGCATGAATTTTTGGGGAAAAAAAAAAAAAACGTATAAATTGCCATCAAGTTGCTTAACCAAAACTAGTGAGTTGTAGCCTTTAGTAATCCACACACACCCGGAAAAAAAATATTTTTGTGCCAAGTCTCAAATCAAGCACCAAAATCCGCCATTTTGCACACATCCGGCAATTAAAACTGTCCGTGTGGAAACATAGCAAGAGTTCCTTTTGGTGTCCTGATGATTTACGTCATTTAAAACACCAATAATAAGCATACATTTGCATAAAGCAGCCATATTGGTCAATGCCTTTGTTGATTCGATTATAAAAAATGTGAAAGGTGTTAATTTAAGGTACTTTTAGAACAGATAAAAATATACGATTAAGTTGCAATTAATCACGATTTTATATTTATATATATATATATATATATATATATATATATATATATATATATATATATATATATATATACACACACACACTGGCGATCAAAATTAGAGAACAATTTATAAACAATTGAACAATTCTGAAATAATGTCATCTTCACTGCTCAACAGTTGAAGGAGTTTTTGTCCTGTCTATACCATGCTACCAGAACACCTTTTCCACAAAATAACTAAGGCATTTAAAAAGAAATCATTATTTTGCAGAAAACACACTGATCAAAATTAGAGAACAACAATGACTGTAGCATGGAAAAAGATTACAACAAAATTTTCTGAAGGTTACAACAGTCAGCAATTAGTAGGAAGTGTACAGGCCTCTGCTCTGAATGACTTCAGCAGATCTGCGGCCACAGGACAGCACTAGTCTCTCACACTGCTCTGGTGTGATTTTGGTCCACTCTTCTTCCAGTCTCCTCCACAGTTCGGTGACTGTAGTGGGTTTCTTGGCCGTAACTTTGTCGCCAAGGATTTTCCAGAGGTTCTCTATTGGGTTGAGATCAGGACTCTGTGCAGGCCATGTCATTATTTCAATGTTTTCAGTTTCAAGGAACTGCTTTACCCGTTTTGCTGTGTGACATGGAGCGTTGTCCTGCATGAACACTGCGGGCTGATTGGGTGATGAACGCAGGAAAGGAACCATATGTTGTTGAAGAAGGTTCTGATAAACATTTGCATTCACTCTGCCATGTAGCTGTATAAGAGGCCCAACTCCTGCTGCAGAAAACATGCCCCAAACCATGACACTTCCTCCTCCACTTTTCACTGACTTCTTTACACACTTTGGGTTCAGTCTTTCTCCAGTTTGTCGCCGAACATAATGTTTCCCATCGGACCCAAATAAATTAAACTTGCTTTCATCACTGAAGTGAACTTTGGACCAGTTCTCCTCTGTCCACACAACATGCTTAGTCTAGCCTTTTGATTCTTTCTGCTAATGAGAGGTTTGGTCACTGCAGAGTGGGCTTTCAGTCCAAATGCTCTTAAACGTCGAGACACTGTATGACGAGACAGATCCTTACCCTGTTCAGCGCTGAACTGGTGAGCAATAACAGCTGCATTGTGGAAACGATTGCCCATTGAGATCCTCCGCAGTATCCTGTCCTCTCTTGTATTTGTCTTTTCCGTGGACGACCAGACTTCTTGGCGGACTTGAATGAGTTTGTGATGTTGTAAAGATTCAATATTCTTGAAATCACAGATTTGGAACGGCCAACTTGTCTTGCTATGGCTGATAAGGTCATCCCTTTGGCCTTCATCTGGACAGCCTGCTACCGGAGGCTTTCAGTCACTTTAGAACGGCCCACCATCTTGCAGAGTCAGTGAAACTGGAAGTTAGGCTGCCAGTTAAATAGGGGTTTACAGATAATCAAGGAAATTAGCACCAGGTTCCAGATTAACACCAATAACTGGGAGGTATCTGAAAGTGTTCTCTAATTTTGATCAGTGTGTTTTCTGCAAAATAATGTTTTTTTTTTTTTTTTAGTTATTTGTGGAAAAGGTGTTCTGGTAGCATGGTATAGACAGGACAAAAACTCCTTCAACTGTTGAGCAGTGAAGATGACATTATTTCAGAATTGTTCAATTGTTTATACATTGTTCTCTAATTTTGATCGCCAGTGTGTATGTGTATATATATATATATATAATTCCATATATGGGTAAAAGTATTGGGACACCTTACTTCACCTCCCCAAACTGAACTAAATGTGGAATGGGATGTTCAGAAAGCACATACCAATCCACAAACCTTTGTTCATATATAGTGTGTATATATATGTAATACATAGAATAGTGTGTGTTCACTAATATTGGCCCCCTTTGTAATTACAAGTCGACCCTTTTGCTGCACATCACATCTGTTACTTGCTTTTACCCATTGTGATGAATGACTTATTGAATTTGGCCTGTGTGTTACCCCATTTTAACCCCCCCCCCCCCCCCCCCACCTTTGAAACAGGAAGTTATTATTACTGTTTTATTTATTAAAAAAAAAAACAACATTGTGCTTTTTGTTGTTTTGCAGCATTGTGGCTCATCCTCAGAGGAACAACCACAGACCCAGGGGCCTGCTGACCACTGAACTCTAAACAACATACGTCCAGCAGTAACTACCTAAAAACTTTACCCCGTCCCAAACCCAACACTGTTGCCCCCCCCCCCCCCACCAGCCCCTCCCACTCTACATTCCAGCATGATGCTGCTTGCAATGCATTCCAGCATAGAGACTTTCCAGTGCGCGTGTAGAAGAGTAGACGTTGTGTCTTGATCGGCCTTCACACCGCACTTCAATTTTATGATGTAATAATAAAGAAGGACGCAGGAACTCGTTAGTTTGCCACTGGACTCGTCGCAGAGGACTTGTGAACAAGGTGTTGCTCTGCCCTCTGCTGTTCTCACAAATCATGTTACGTCACTGTGAAAAGAGCAACCAGAAGGACCGTGATGGATCCCCAGCACTGGAAACTTTTATTTATAGAACAAGCATAGTTTTTTTTTTTTTCTTTTATCTTTGGCTTCCTGCGATAGACATTTAGTTTGAAGTATACGATTTTAAACGCTGTACTACAAACCGGATCATTATTAGAGGTCAATATTATGTAGCACTGGACGACCTGCAGTCTTTGAGCGATCGAGCCATTTTTTATTTTTTTTTATTTTTTTATCCAGAGTGTCGTTTTTAAGTTAGTAGTCGTGACCCCGCCTTATTTTAACAGTGTATGTTCCAGGTGTTACATTTATAGCTACATTTACAGTATGAATCTGTTCTTTTTAATCATTGTTTTATGGATCTGCTTTTGACTGCAACAATTCAGCGGATCTTCAGTATTGTGTGGTTTTGCACTACGTTCCACCACTCGGTCTCAACACCGTTAATAGTGTCGAGACGGAGACGGTGCGATCGCAGTGCAGGCCAGGAAGTATTCGAAAGAGCTAAAGAAAGAAGTGTTGCACAGTGGATCTGCTGAGCTTGGTCACACCTGGGGAAGAAAGAAAGAAGAAAAAAAAAAAAGTTGTTGTTGAAATGTGCTGAAGATGTACTGAAACGTGTTTTTTTTTTGACTGCATCATTTTGCATTCACTGATTGTCCACCGGCTCAATCGTCACGGTTGCGCTCGTTTCTCTGTAGCGCCCTGACTTGAATTATTCCTAATCTGTTCTCTTGACGCTGTGAGAGCGCTGTAGTTTCGTGCTGTAGATATATTTACTGACTTCTGTAGAGATCACTGTACTGATGTATATCGAGTATTTACACACAAAAACCTTAGAGCACCTTTTCTATCTGATTTAGCTTGTTCTCTGAGTAAAAATGTATTTTAACAGCAATGGTGTGTGTTTATTGCCTTCTTAGAAATGTCCCAAATCAAAGCAGATGAGATGAAGGGTTAGAATAAGTGCTGTAGAATAAGACACTGGAGATGGGAGGGTTCCTGGTTCAATCCTGAGCCCGTTTCCCCTCGAAACGACACGACTACCATCTTCATATCTTGATCTCTCATTGTGCGGTGCACAGAAATGATTTAGGACACGTCTGGCATTTTTCGGGAAGTCTGCCCTTTTATTTAAGGACATTATACCTGTCTCATTGCATTTTTGGTGAAGGTCAGTGGCTGAGAGAATGACCAAATTCATTGTTTACTGAAGATGAATGAAATGAATAATCACTTTAAATTGGTCGGGCTGCTGCAGAATTTGAGCCTGGAATTCATCGATTCATTTGACGGTCAGGCAACAGTCGGGAAAAGACAAATATAAACTGTTTTTATTCGGAATGGGTTTCTGCAATGGATATTGGAGGGGGCATGAATCAATCTTCATGAATAATCCAGATATTTCTCAAACACTGCAATAGGAAATGATACGAGATCAATAAAAAAAAATACACATAAGCCATTTATTGATGAATATATGAAAAGTGAAACAAACATGAATAAAGTTATTGTTATAAAATATATATTTACATTTATATACATATCTACAGCACCTACAAAATATAAGTCAAAGTTTGTGGACACCTGACCATAAGATTGTGCTGTTTTGAGCATCCTTTTTTTCCATATTTTGTCCCCATTTGCTGTTCTAAAGACTCCAGTCTTCCAGGAAATATGTTCCACCAGATTTGGTAGGGTGCTTGTGGAGATTTGTTGCTCATCATCCACAAAGTCTGGTACTGATGTAGGGTGAGGAGGTCTGGGGTGCAGCCAGCATTCCAATTAATCACAAAAGCTTTCACTAGGTTTGAGGTCAGAGCTTAAGGAGGACATAAGGAGGGATGGCGAAGGTGCTAGTAAGCAGTAGTCAAGTCAAGTTTATTTCTATAGCGCTTTTCACAGCAGACATTGTCTCAAAGCAGCTTTATAGAATTTAACAGTTAAGGTGAATGGTGTGTATTTATCCCTGATGAGCAGCCGTGGCGACTGTGGCGAGGAAAAACTCCCTTAGATGTTATGAGGAAGAAACCTTGAGAGGAACCAGACTCAAAAAGAGAACCCATCCTCATTTGGGTGACATCAAGAGTTTGATCATAAATCTTTCAACAATACAGAACACTGGAGAGAGAGAACTAACATGAGTACTGGAGTATATGATTATAAGTAATGTTCTTTCTACAGTCTTATACAGTCTTTATGGTTATAAAACTAGGAGCTACTGAGCAACTCATAAAACAGCTCAACATTTGTGATCATCACAGATCCAACACCAGCATCTCCATGCCAGAGCCTTTAAACACTCCAGGAGGTCCAATGTCAAAACTCCACACATGTAGTGGGATCCAATTGGCACCGGTACGTCTCTATTTCTTTAAAGGTCCATAATCTTGATGAGGTGGAGAAAAATGAGCGTAGCTGCTGTTCATGATATTAACAGCACAAGTTGATAATGTGGCATTTGATCAGATGTACTGGAGCACAAGGTTACGATAGATGGCGTATGTTATGTGTAGGCTTTGCTAAAAAAAAAAATCAGAGATTTAAATATTCAGCCTGAGGAATCAAAGTAGGAAGTAAAATGGATTGGGGAGACCCTAGAACATTAGTAATGCACCAGACATCTGAGAGCAGAACAGACAGCTAAGTAATGGAAACACTGCATGTGGAGATTAGAAACGAGATGAAGAAGATTAAAGTCTGGAGTTAGAGGAGGAAAATAGAACATGACAGATAATGATGGGTTATGAGAGGGAAAAAGGCAGCATGGTGTGAGCTGAAAATACAAAATACAGTACAGGACCATTTGGAAATAACAATATGGCCCACTGTATTTTACTGTGGTAAGTCATGATCTTACATACTGGTACATTTACATTTATGGCATTTGGCAGACATACCGGTCTAGAAATCTTTCTTAATAAATACACACTGGAAGGGAATAAAGTTCAAAAGCGTTTTAGATATACATAATGTATATCAAATATTTCTACATCATTTAGAAGGAAAAAAAAAATCCCCTGCTCTTTTTCCTCTCCTTTAACTGACTGTTCATCAGCGCCCAGAACAGACTCAGAATCTTTTTTGTCTGACAGAATGAGAATTTCTGCTCGAACTGTCAGAAACCGTCCGAAGGTCACCCTCATCGGGGTCTCGACCCGACTGCAGTTTGTAGTCGAGACCGACTCGAGTGGGCAAATGCTCCCGTTCTATGGCGTGAGCATTTCTCTCTTCGTCTCTTTTATTGTGTCACACCTGTGCAACAACCATGCTGTCTCGATTAGCATCTTGATCACAGATTTACAGATTTGTGAACAACATTTGCAAGATATAGTGCGTTCGCGTACATAGAAAAAGTCTTAGATCTTTGAGTTCCACTCGTGTAAAAATGGGGGCGAAACAAAAGTTTGTCATTTTGCTCAGTATGCAGTCGGCGTGCTTCGGAAAATTTAGTTTTAAATGATTTTTTTAGTCTGGTTAAGTGTAAACTTCAGAGAAAGAGCAATCTGCTCCCAGCAGGGGGTGACACAGGCCTCGGGACTAATGCTAAAGCTCTGAATAGATCACTGTACTGTACTCTGAAAATATGGGGTGTCTTTACCGTAATCCAAAGCGATGACTTTAAAAGCGAGGTCTGACGACACGCAGAGGGTCCAGGAAACATCGGCAGCTGTTTGTTTCTGTTTGTTAGTTTTACAGGAAATTACAATCCACCATTACGTCCTTCAGTGGTTATTAGCTCACTGAATTAATAGGGTTTAATCCAAAAATTGCTCGATACATAACAATGTCAATAGGACACTGTGTAAAGCTGTAGGGCTCTGATAAATAGAAAACTAAAACTAAATCAATACAAACACACCTAATATCGTTTTTAATGCACTGACTGAATGAGTTTAAATACATTCGATATGAACAACGATGCACTTTTAAACGACTCGCCTGCATCCAACACGTTTACAGTACATTCATTTAACAAACGGATCGAAATGAAAAGGGAGTGTTTATCCTGTAACCAGGCAACACTCCAAAACAAACTCCCTGCAAAACGTTAATGGCATAGAAGAGAACAAATCCATGAATGGCTTTAAAAATACGAGCAAGTTATGAATCCTGTTGCAACTGTCTTGTGGCATGTAGCAGCAAAACATGGTGTAGATCAGGGGTCACCAAACTTTTTTGAAACCGAGAGCTACTTCTTGTTACAGATTAACGTAAAGGGCTACCAGTTTGATACACACTTCTGAAATAACACATTTGCTAAATTTAATTATATGTTATTATTAATAATTAATGATAAACATTTCTATCTAGTCATCTATATTTTAATATGGTCATTTTTAAATTCACACCAATGCAAGTGTGATTTTGTCAGGGAACCACCAGCCACGCCTCCCTCCAAGGCTCTAACTCTCACTCAGCCTCTCCCTGCTCTAATCACCTACACCTGTTCCCCATTACCTTTCCCCTTTATAAGGTCTGATTCCACCTCACTCACAGTCGGATCTACCAGACTTCCTACCACTAGTGTTCCCCGTACTTCCATGCTTCGTATCGGAGGAAGCGCTCAAGATAGGTTTGCCTTTAATGGTTCACATTGGCGATCATCCCTGGACTACGCACATTATGGTTTTTATTCCCGCTCTCCGGTTCGTACTTCTCCTCAAGCCTCTGTCTTGTATACACTGATCATATTAATGATTTCTCACAATAATTATCAACTACATGGTAACAGATAGATGCAGCTCACTGGTAAGTGGCGCTATGGTGAGCTTTTTTTTTTAGAAAAGGCCCGCGGGCAACTCATGTGGTCCTTGCGGGCGCACCATGTTGGTGACCCCTGGTGTAGAGGATTTTCTTGGATGCAATATGCAATATTCGAGAGTCTAAATGCAATGATATGAATGCATAAATAATCTTGGAGATAATTTTGTAAACTAATTTGTAGTTTGGGTAAAAAAATAAATAAAAAAATGTTATCCTCCAAATTGTATGTTATTAAGATGTTTATTAGGACATTATTGAGCGGCACAGAAGGAAAAAGTCTCAATAAGATGTTGTGGGTATGATTGATATTTTCCAGTGAAACCATATATAAAAAAAAAACAGGACCTAATATAGATAAATCTGACATATTCTAAAACCAGTCTCCAAGGACCACAATAGTTCTTTATAAGTTGATCCCTAATGAGCAAAAAAGTGGGACTTCCTGAGATGGAATGAGGAAGAAACCTTGAAAGGAACCAGACTCGTAAGGGAACCTTGGAATCTTGGTGGCATCGAATGTCCATTCCTTCCAGTTCCATGGTTGTTGAGGTGTACTAAAACGAACTGATCGTATACAGTAACATCACTGCCTGATCTCACCAATGCTCTTGTAGATGAATGATCACAAATTCCCACAACTATGACCTAAAATCTAGTAAAAAAAAAACGTTCCAGTAGAATGGCGATTATTATAACAGTAAAGATGGAATAGTGTTGAAGTGGTTATGAGATTGATAATCAGGTGTCCACGAGGATTTAACCCTATAGTGTATGTTAAGCCGTGAGAGCAGTAGGGTGAAGAGAAGTTTTTCCCTATGTAAAAAAAACATTATTTGCTTATGTAAATGTTGTGTCTCTGCACAGACTGAAAGACCAAAAACTCCTTTATTATTGCTTTTGGGTTTTCAGTGCCACTCAATGAGCTTTATTTAGAAATGATAAAACAAAAAAATAGTAATCATACATTTAAACAAACACCAAATAGACCAATTCCCAGCATATTGATCATTTATTTTACATGCAATTAATTTGTGAAAAGGTTCAAAAGAGTGTGTTCTGTTTTTGTGTCTTCATGGGGACCAATATGAGAAATATCTGATGTAATTCCCAAGTATTTTATTCATTTTATTTATTTATTTTTTTCCTCTTTTAGTTAATGAGGTTAAGGTCAGGGTTAGAGATTTAGGTGTAGGCATAGCATTCATTAGCTGCAGAAAAAAATGCCAGGAGTGTGTGTGTGTGTGTGTGTGTGTGTGTTTCAGCTTTAATTGCTGTGCCACTTCTGCTCTCTCTCTCTCTCTCTCTCTCTCTCTCTCTCTCTATCCACACGCACGCACGCACACGCGCGCGCTCTCTCTATCCACACACACACACGCGCGCGCGCTCGCGCTCACTGTGAGTCCTCGCGGTCAGCGCGCACCGGTTCCACGACCATCTGGATATAGTGCGTTTGCCTGTTTGTTTGTTTGTTTGTTTTTTATTCTTCATTTTTTTTTTGTTTCTTATCTTATCTGATGCGTTCTGGACGTTAAGGTCAGCATGTGATTCGCTCTGTACCTCTGGCACGCGCGAGACAGCTGCAACTCTCAGTGTTATCTGAGAACGCGCTCGCGCTCTCTCTCTCTCTCTCTCTCTCTCTCTCTCTCTCTCTCTCTCTCGCGCGCGCGCGCGCGCATAAATATCGAATAACGTATAACTTGAGCACAAGTTGTGTGAAAAATCCTTCATGATGGGAAACAACGGCGTTTTACCTGCCAGAAGACATGCAGCTGTGTGTGTTATACTGGGTGAGTTTAACTAAACGCGCACGCGAGACACACACACACACACACACACACACACGCCAAAGAGTCTACCATTTGCCATGCACATAAACCATAACACAGCTGATTAGTTCTATACACAATCCATACACAACCAGATAATAACCATAAATATCCAGATGTTAGACAGATGTAACCAAACAATAACCAGAATGAACCAGATCACTAGAAATAACCATATAATAACATCACAAACCATTACACTGAAAGTTAGGTTTACACCAATGTATTTAATAATAATTATAATACTCATTATTCAACTCATGGACGATCCCTGATGTGCCAAATCTCAAAATAATCAGCGTTTAATATCCCTAACAACAAATCATCAGTCAGAAAATGAGCCAGAATGAAACCGAGACTCACGGCTTGTCTTCTTCTGCTGCAGTGAAACGTTTGGGTTGGGGATAGCTAGAAAGAAATGACTTTCTATAGTCTTGTCTAAAATGAAGCTTTGGGGTGTACTTTTTTATAATCAGTGTCCACTCGCATTAAGAATAAAACCACTTGCCGTGGCACGGTGTTTTTTTGTATTCTGTAGATTTGACTTGGAAACGTTAAAAAGTACACACATTACCTGTACTATAAAAGCTGATAAGATGTACACATTGTATTAGGGATTGAAAGTGAAGACTAACATTATCCTGTTGACGTTCCCTTCATTGTACAAGAAGAAAAACGAGGGAATGTCTAGGGTTATTACCGAGTGTGTGCATGGGTCGATAGCTTAATTGTAGAATAAATAATGTATGGAGAGCACCGTGAGTCGGATCGGCTTGTTCGCTTGTCTTGAAACTCGCTCGAGTGTGCTGTGCATACCTAACAAGCCTTTCTTGCCAGGTTTGCTTGCAGGTTGAGGAAAGATCCCTGGTTTAACTTTCGCCATCTGGTTCTGTAGCTCTTGCCTGAGCTTGTTGCTTTCAACACACACACACACTTAAGGGTGTAGTTTGGGTTTTGTGTGCGAGTGAGTGTGAAGCTGCAGAAGCTTTTTCCATGCTGTGGCACAGTTCATTAGTTCAGAGCGTCGTTTCCTGGTCTCATATGTGGCACACACACACACACACACACACACACACACACACACACGAAAGCAGGAGTTGTTCATAGCTTTAACCATCAACACACACTGCATCACTCCCACTTCTTCCAAGGCTGATGAATTCATCCATATAAGACATTATCATCACTCACCCTGTGACATGAAGCCTATATGAATCATAAAGGAACCGCAGATTTGCTGAGATTGCACCTTTTTTGAACCTTAAACAGTGCACAATGACGCTCACTTTTCTTTGGAAACAAAAATGCACGCTCAAACAGTCCCTAGAAAATGTAACATTCATTCATCATTTGCATATGAGAATAAAAAGCAATAGATTGTTCTAAAAATTGATTTTTTGAATTCAAGAATTCGGAGGACAGAAGGTAGGGAGTAGTTTGGATATAAGCCCAAAGGAAATGGTTCCACTACTTGTAATATGGGTTTAGAGCGAAGAGTTTTAAAATATACGAACGATGATTGAAAAAAAGCAACGATTAGGTATTTGTTGATTGGTTCGTGGATATACAGTGTACTGGATTGCTTTCACAGCGCTTCACTTTTTTTTCCCCCACATTTTGTTATGCGATGGCGTCATTCCAAAAAACGATTCATTATTTTCCTCAAAATTCTACAAACAATATCCCGTAATGACAATGTGATAGAAGTGTGTTTGAAATCTTT
Organism: Silurus glanis; assembly: GCA_014706435.1. NCBI lineage: Eukaryota > Metazoa > Chordata > Actinopteri > Siluriformes > Siluridae > Silurus > Silurus glanis. Next base: position 105,330 of record JAAIIK010000092.1, on the reverse strand, counting down.
GCAAATTTATTACCAATAAAAAAAACGATAAACAAATCACATGGACATGATGATTCACAGCCTTTGCTCAATACTTTGTTGAAGCTCCTTTGGCACCAATTACAGCCCCATGAGTATGATCTCTCCAGAGTCGTCCTGTAGCCACTCCTTTGTTAGCTTGGCTGTGTGTTTAGGGTCGTTGTCCTGTTGGAAGATGAACCGTGGCCCCAGTCTGCGGTCCAAAGCGCTCTCGACCAGGTTTTCATCAAAGATGTCTCTGTACATTCATTTTTTCCCCTTAAATCTAACGTTCCTGCTGCTAAAAAACATCCCCACAGCAGGATGCTGCCACCACCAGGCTACACATTAGGGATGGTATTGGCCAGGTGATGACCGGTTTCCTCCAGACATGACGGAGTGGCATTCAGGCCAAAGAATTCAATGTTTGTTTCTCATGGTCTGGAGGTCCTTCAGGTGCCTTTTGTCCAACTTCAATTGGGCTATCATGTGCTTTTACTGAGGATGGCTTCCGTCTGGCCACTGTACCATTGAGGCCTGATTGGTGGAGTGCTGCAGAGATGGTTGTTCTTCTGGAAAGTTCTCCTCTCTCCACAGAGAACCAGATAATAACCAGATAATGAAATTACAAACCATAAATGTACCCTGGAAGTTAAGTTTATACCAATGTATTGAATGATAATAATAAGTATGATAATAATAAGCGTTTAATATCCATAACAAATCATCAGTCAGAAAATGAGCAGAAATGAAACTCTTCTGGGCCACCGTTTGTCTTCTCCTGCTTCAGTGAAATGTTTGGGGTGGGGGAAAGCCAGAAATCAAAGACATTAATTGCCGTAAAACGCTGTCTGCATGTTTATCCATGAGGCTTAAACATTTTAATCAGAGGGAAATGATCTCATTCTAAGTTACTTAAACTATTTCTTTAGTTCTTGGTCATTTTCTGGAAAATGATTTGCTGTTGAAACCATTTAAAGCTTCACATATTGGGCCTGGAGTGTACTTTTTCAAAAGGCTGTGAATTTTTTCGTTTTTAGTAAATAGTCATTTTTTTTTTTTTTTTTTTTTAAATACATTTGCACAAATTTCAAACAAACTTCTTTCACGTTGTCATTATGGGGGGTTGTTTGTAGAATTTTAAGGAAAATAATGAATTGTGTTGAACAGTGTTGATCAGCGAGTCGGTATTGGGAACAATGTAATTAGTGATTAGGTATTAAAAGTAATGTGGATCAATGATTGGTTATTAGGAACAATGTAATCAGTGATTGGGTATTGAGGGGACAATGTTGATCAGTGATTGGGTATTGGGAGAAATGTAATCAGTGTAATCATGTAATCAATGATTGGTTATTGAGAACAATGTAATCAATGATTGGTTATTGAGAACAATGTAAT
>JAAIIK010000092.1:85860-103922 GCA_014706435.1 Silurus glanis | reverse complement strand
TATTGAGAACAATGTAATCAATGATTGGTTATTGAGAACAATGTAATCGATGATTGGATATTGAGAACAATGTAATCAATGATTGGTTATTGAGATCAATGTAATCAGCGATTGGTTATTGGGAACAATGTAATCAGTGATTGGTTATTGAAAACAATGTAATCAATGATTGGTTATTGAGATCAATGTAATTAGTGATTGGTTATTGAGAACAATGTAATCAGTGATTGGTTATTGGAAACAATGTAATCAGTGATTGGTTATTGGGAACAATGTAATCAATGATTGGATATTGGGAACAATGTAATCGATGATTGGATATTGGGAACAATGTAATCATCGATTGGTTATTGGGAACAATGTAATCAGCGATTGGATATTGGGGACAATTTTGATTATTGATTGGGTATTGGGAGAAATGTAATCAGTGTAATAATTTAATCAGTGATTGGATATTGGGAAAAATGTTGATCAGTGATTGAGTATTCGGAATATGTAATCAGGAATTGAATATTCAGAAAAATGTTGATCAGTGATTGGATTTTGGGAACATCCAAACCTATTTATTCAGCTTTTACTTATCACATTCATATTTGTTAAATGGTAGGGGTCATGTTTATGCTTTCTGGGTCAAAAATCGTGGCATCCTAATAAACCTAGGTTGAAAATACACTGATTGTATTTGCTTCACTTGCCAGAAAGTGAGGAAGTGTAAAAGTAAGGAAGCCCACATTCGAGAGCTGAGAGCACATAACATGAGTGAGGGTGGATTGTGGCTCATCCCCCATTTTTATTGTGGGGAGAAGATTTCTTCATAATTGCACACTGATGTTAAATTGCGTTTTACTATGCAAAATGAATCAACGTAATCAGGTCTGGAATTATAATGCAATTGTAAGGAACATCACAAAGGTGATCATTGCAGTGCAATATCATGAAGGTACAAAAACGTTTTTTCTTTGTACGATTCTGTATTTTATCTGAAGAACTTACCAGGTTGTGTGATTTCCTTTTGAAATCTCACCAACGTAGACTTTATAGGCAAAAGGGACACCTGACTTTTCCAGCTTTATGTGGTTCTTTTCCCAACTGTTAGAATTTGGAGGCACACAACTGTATAGGATGTCTGTGAACACATTCAATTTTCCATTGAGCTAGGAGCCCCAAACCAGTTCCAGTATGACAATGCCCATTTGCACAAAGCGAGCTCTGGTAGAGCTATGGTTGGCATGGGTTGGAGTGGAAGATCTTGAGTGGCCTGCTATAGATCTCTGACTTCAACCAGACTGAACACCTCTTCACTCAGGGAATCGGCTGAAAATCTAGTGGAACAGCAAATAGGGACTAATTGCGGAATAGGCTGTTCAAACAGCACAAACAAATCTTACGGTCAAGTGTCTACAAACTTGGCGTAAGTCCGGATTTCACTCAAAACTTGGACTAAATATAAAAAAGTGTAGGACGAGTTAAAGCAAACTAGGATTGGAGTCGAAGGGTCATGCAAGATTACATAAGTAAAACTTTACATCATCCTCCACACAGTCCGTTTCTTAACGCTATGCCAGCGTGTAGTGAAAATAAAAAAGAAGGAATTGTTACCAGAATATTTTTCTGTATCTATATTTGAAATAAATGGCGCAACATACCACTTAGAGGTGTTTAGCAAAACATGTGTTATGGGAGGAAATCAGTAGGGTACAGAGAGAGTAGAGTTGAAAGAGTAGAGTTGAGATGTCTTTACTAAAACATGGGTCTGGCACTGTATTCTTAAAAACACACACTCTAAACACTGGCTATGATTTTTCTGTTTTTTCTTTCAAATAAATTCTTTCCAAGACTCTCTTATTTTTAACTACATGCATTTATTCATCAGTATAATTAAAACGAGGTTAGGTTTGTGTCACATCAGCACTGATTGTTGGATTGATATTGCTCAATATGGAGTGTCATTATAAAAAAAAAACATCCAAAAAGCTGCAAATAATCCCAGTTTATTCTCCATCTTCTCCATCTTTTCCCTGTACTAACCGAAGAAAACCCGTGGACTCGAAAACTCATTTATAATAGAAGCGTAAGTGCATTGAAATAAAAAACTATAAATCTTTTCATGTTTAATTTGATAGCTTTTTAAAAAGGTATTCATACATGTACCCTTCACCAGTACTATGAGAGTCGTAGACCTTCCATAGCTGTTTTTATGTTGTTGTTGTTGTTGTTGTTTTTTTTCCAACAGTTGCGCAATGATATATAAAGCAGATATACATTAAAATGAATTGCATTATATGGATATAAAGTATATTTCGAATGTAGAAAGTTTCTCTCGTTTGCCTGCTCAACCATGAATTGAGACTGAATAGTATCGATGCTGAGCCCGTTCGTATAAAAGTGCAAAAGAATAAACATATCGATTGAATTTAAATTTACGATATGCACGTTTTTTTTTTTTTTTTTTTTAACCAGAGATTCTACTAGGCACAACAGCATCAGAAGAGAATGAAGCTTTACTGTTCCATTACTTTGGGTGGTGGCAAATGACCAACTCAGTTATTTCACTGCAAACCATCAGAAAATGGGAGAGACTGAAATGGAGAACTCGGTCACGGTGTCATCCGGCACGGACCTGTGTGCGAGAAATGCCTGATCGACCGCCCTGCTCTGATATAGCTGTGCGGATACATGCAGATAATTGCGACTAGTATATTCTCACTGTGAAGTGTGAACACCATCACCCCATTAAAGGCCATGATTTTACCCTGTCCGTGAAAACACTACTTTTACAATCAGTACACACACATTAAAGAATGCAGGGGTCTTCAGAAAAACTGTCATAGTGATGTGTGATTAAGAGCTTCGTTCGGCTCGATCTGAATAACGAGCCTGTCGATGGTGGGTAGACAAGGCAGCGGTGATCAACGGAGATTGATGCAGACATGCTTTATTTCTTTTCTGGTTGCCTGGGGATCCTTTGTGTTTTTATAGTTTAGCTTTGGAGACACTTTTGTCTTAACTAGCCCCTTTCAATACGCTTATCGGAGTAGAATCCGAAGCTCGCTGATATAACGGGAAAGCCATTTCAAACATTTCCAGCTATAAATATTGCATTATAAATAGCGAGGGTATCTTAAACGGGCTGTGACATGGCAAGCTCCGGATGGCAAACACACTCCCTGGAACGCTCGTAGTAATAATAACCGATTAGTGTAGTTCCTTTCGGAAGAACCCATTTTTGTTACTCCGAATTGACATGTGACATTAAAGCCCTTGCGTAAACATTTGGCATTCCCAGTGTCTCCATTAGTAACGCTAATGGCACCCATCAGTTTATGCGTAAAATAGATCATCGCCGTGCACTTTGCCATTATTGCCTCTTTAAATCTCCTCAATTGCATTTTCGCAGCAGCAGGACTGATCGAGAACGAGGACAGTCATGCCTGGGAGCCAATTTATTAGTTGTACTGTGCCACATGAACTACTGAAGTAGCGAAGAAGAGTTCCCATTTGGCTTTTCTTTTGTGCTCATTACCAGTATTGGATGTCTAGAGTCAAACCCTGTAAACTGAGAGTCAAAAAAGACGTCTTCTTCTTGTGTGTGTTTGGTTGTCACGTTTACAACGACGCGGTGCCGCTTGTTAAATTTACAGCAGTTGGCAAGCTGTAAATAATTGATAGTTAACTAAGGTGAGATGTCAGTAGCGAACTAACCAGGTGGAAGGGAACGAGATGGAAACTCCTCCTCGCATTAGCTGATTATTCATTATGCAGATCGAGGCGGCCAAACGAACCGTGCTGCGGCGCGCTTGCATATATTAGACGAAGGAGTAAACAAGGTGCGGGTAATTAATCTTTCTTGTTTTTCACAAGTGTGATCGACGATCCAATGAAGACACCGGAGACAAACAGATTTACACCGCACCGTGTACGCCCTTTCTCATGTATAGCGGTGATTGCTGAAGGTTGCCAAGGTGAACGTGATTCATTCCTGGAACCTTGGCTCTTTTAAGTACTAAGACATGCTGTACAGTCCTTTTTAACAGCTCTTTCCTGGCTGTATTGTTGAGAATTGAGATCATGCTGAAAAAAGGGAGACTGCAGAGCACTTGCTTGACTTTTAAACACACTTCGGATTTTTTTCCACAAGTGCTGTGTATATTTCAGGTCCAGATGACGTTTTATTCATTTGTTAACAATCAGGATTCAGGGTGCCTGTGGCCACTGTAGTCTCAGATTCCTTCTCTTAGAACCCCATGCATTTTTACGTTATCTGTCTCAAGGTTTGGTTTCAAGCTGCTTTTCTTCTCACCACGGTTGTAAAGAGCGGTCATATGAGTTAGTATTGTGTTTGCATTGGCTTTTTTGATCATTCTTTAAATTCAAATTCAAAGTATGACGTATAGTGAAATGCTTTTTATAACTGTCCAACTTGTGAACATGAAAGAAATATAAGCTAAAAAAAAAAAAATAAATAAATTTTAGAAAAATAAAAATAAGTATAAAAGTATATTAAAATATAATCTGACTATAAGTAGAAGTATGGATAAAATATATATAAAATATAAAAAATATATATATACACACTAGCAAAAAAAAAAAAAAGGTATATAGATGTATATACATACATGAATTAACAGAAGGGAGGGATGGATATGTATGACAGATATGTATGACAAAAGTACAGATTAAAGTGACTCTTTATTGATATTATTTGTTGGAAAACTCCGAATTTGGCAATCAAGTCAGTCAATGTCACCAAGATCCCATTTTTGTCCCTATTGTGATATTTGATTTGATTGATATTAACTCTTGAGACATGACTTTATCCCTTGCACTGCTTCACACATGAATAAATGTTCAAATAATTGCTTAGATGTGCAGATATTCTGAATATACAGTATGTCCTCAGTAAAAAAATGCTAAACAATTATAACTCAAAGTCAAGACAAAGGTTAGTCAATATTCTTTTCCCTAACCTTTGTCTTGACTTTGAGATATAATGCATCCCAGTTTCCACCAGCGAATCAGAGTGCAGGGTTTTGATGAAGCGTTGCAGTGATGAGTCACTGCAGCCCATAGTGAATGCCTGTGTTGATGGGAATCAGCATTTATATAATGGCCGTGAGTGATCTATCACCAGTACAGCCGAGCGGGGTGACATTTTGTTCCGCTCGTAATTACAACATCCCGTAAGGTCGGCACCATCTCGAATGTTAAAGGAGGCTATGATAAATGTTATTTGTGTGCGCGGAGGGGCGTTAAGCACGAGCTACGCCGAGAGCAAAAGGGCTCGCGGCGTTTACTTCTGTCAATAGTCGTAAAGCATCTCCGGGAAATGGACAAGGCCAAACAAAGCGAGGGACGATTTCGCGACAACACGTTCGGTTCTTTTCCTCGCATGACAGATCATTAGAGCCCCGAAGCTGCACTTTCTATGCTGCGTATAACCTGAACTCCCTACTTCAAGCAGTTAGCTGAAAATAGAGCTAGAAATGATCTGGAAAGGAAATTCTTTGGAATTCCTATACTGGCCTGAAAGGTAGATTTGTTGTCCTGTTGTCATGGCTTGAATCAACATTCACAAGGCCCATTAGTCTTTTCTTCACATCTGTTCACTGTGTTTCAGGTTTAACCATGTCAACATCTCCAGTTCATACAGGAATATTATACACTGTATATATAATAAAATATATATATATTTTCAATATTAACCATTTTGTCTGATGAAAGATATCCGTTGTAGCAAACGAGTGAGCCTTTTAATTTCCTCTTTTCTATTATCTTAGCACAACCATAACCGGATTTAAGGAGATTTAATAGAGAACCACCGAAAACTGCAGTTTGTCACAAAAGTGCCGGAAATGAATAGTAGGAGAGATCGTTATGTCTCTCCGACGGATACACTTCGACCGATAAAGCTAGCTGCCTGCTCATATCCTGTCTCTGCACGAGAATTTAAGAAAAGCACTCACTATATCCTGTATTCACCGATGTGACACTCAGGGAGTCGAGCGCTCCCCAGATTGCATGCAAACTCTAAAAGCATTGACTTGGCAACAAAGAGTGTGTTTCATTCGGGTATTTAATAAAAGGCAGCCACTGTACGTTAACACATCACGTAGAGTTGCACCACCACATGTTTGTGTATGTTCGTAATAAATATGCCGTATCACATCAATACCTTATTTCGTTATTTATCAGTAACTACGGAAACGTGTCCTATAGTAAGATACTCATTGTGTTGCAGATTTTTCTTCATGGTCAGAAATAACGTAGTGTTCGGGGTAATATGCATCTGCAAAGTGCAGCTTTTCCCAGAAGACATAACGATAAGTGCTGATAACTTTCAGGCATTTGCTTAGTAAATTTTAATAAAGCTCACGTCTCCTGTGCAGACGCTGTCCTACGAGTAATTGGTTTTGAAGAGAGATGAATGGAGGTAACATGAGTGCAAATGAAGGTGAAAACCTGATAGGATAATCATCATAGTTTAGTAGTGAGGAATGATCACATTCGAACTTAATACTTTCCACCATCATGATCCACCATGTTGCATGGAGTATTGACAATTATATAGACCAATACATAGAGTACTTTTTTTATTTTTTATTTTATAATTGGTTACAGTGCGTCTGGAAAATATTCACAGCACTTGACTTTTTTTTTCACATTTTGTTATGTTACAGCCTTATTCCAAAATTGATCAAATTCGTTATTTTCCTCCAAATTCTACGAACCCATAATGACAACGTGAAAGAAGTTTGTTTGAACTCTTTGCAAATGTCTTACAAATAAAAAATGAAAAAAAAAAAAACATTAGGCTCAGGTGCAAACTGTTTCCACCGATCGTCCTTGAAATGTTTTTACACCTTGATTGGAGTCCGAAACTAAGATTGAACTCTTTGACCTGAATGCCAAGCATTATGTCTGGAGGAAACCAGGCACCGCTCAACACCTGGCCAATACCATCCCTACAGTGAAGCATGGTGGGGGCAGCATCATGCTGTGGGGAAGTTTTTCAGCAGCAGGAACTAGGAGACTGGTCAGGATAGAGGAGAAGATGAATGCAGTAATGTACAGAGATGTCCTTGATGAAAACCTGCTTCAGAGTGCTCTGGACTCCAGACTGGTGCACCGGTTCAACTTCCAACGGAACAACGACCCTAAGCACACAGCCAAGATAACAAAGAAGTGGCTACATGGACGGCTCTGTGAATGTCTTTGAGTGGCCCAGCCAGAGCCCAGACTTTAACCTGATTAAAAATGGCTGTGCACCGTCGTTCCCCATCCCACCTGATGGAGCTTGAGAGGTTCTGCAAAGAAGAATGGGAGACTAGAGGCTATAATTGGTGCCAAAGGTGCTTCAACAAAGTATTGAGCAAAGGCTTTGAATATTTAGGTACGTGATATTTTTTTTTGTTTTTTTATTTTTAATACATTTGCAAATATTACACACAAACTTTGGGATATTTTGGGAGACCCCTGGAACAATTCAAATTTTTGACAGTTTAATTTATCCTGTATCTAAAGTGAGAGGAAATGGGCCTTCAGACATTATTTAGAATATTTATTGTGTATTGTATTGGTTATTATATTGTTCTCTCACCAGCAATAATTTCACTGAGATCATGTCATGCGACATGATTGGCTGATTGGATGGTTGCATGAATAAATAAGTGGAAAGCCTATTCCTATTAAAGTGGCCAGTGGGTGTGTATATAGTAATGAATTATCGATTTTGGCCCACTACACAAATCGCTGAAAAAAGCTTTTGGTTTTCCGAGCGAATTATCAATTTATTACCACCTCCTTTCTCTTCAATATGATAATGCGAAACACTCAAAAAGCATATTTCAATTCCTTGCTTAAGCTGCATATAACCGACATCATCCGTAATCCGATTGCATCGTTTGTAATCATTTCGAACATTAGGACGATTTTTTGTCAGCTTTACACGATTAAAATGTCTGTAATTTTACACTAACATCCCTAAGGGTCAATTATCACTCTTCCATTAATGCGTTCCAGACCGACTGAGTGAATTTGGAGTGCATTGCATGCTCTCCTGTCTGGAATGATGTTTGGTGTTTTTTTTTTTCTGCGTTAACTTATAGACTTCTGTAAGCCGCCCACTGTTCCTGCACAATATGTCTACGGATTTTACTTAAGGCGTAATCGCCCCCTCTTCCTGCTACAAAGACAGAACATGACGTTCTGGTCTATTATTCATGGACCTTTTTTTTTTTTTTTTCTCAGTAAAAGCCTGATCTTGAATGACTTACCCTGAGTAGGTCAAGCTTTTTTTGCTATACTTTGCCGGTGTCTTTTTGACCTTTGGCTAATGAAAGCACCCTACCTTGAGAGCACAGTAGACGTGTTTTATAAACACTTAGTCTTAATTTAAATTGCTTGAGGCAAAAGATTCATAGGATGAAATAGGAGATGCTTTCCTGCAAGAACAAACATTCTAGTTTACAGGTGCATGTGCTTAATTCATCAATTAGCCCTTCAAGTTATTGGCGTGAGTGGCAAAGAAAAGCTCCCTGAAATGGAATGAGGAAGAAAACTTGAGAAGAACCAGACTCAAACGCGAACCCATTCTCATCTGGGTCACACTGAATGTTCATTCAGTTTCATACCATTGGTTGTCAGCTGTTCATTGATGGGCAGTTGAATGCAAACACTGTAGTCTTAAACCATTCTAGCAAACTGTTTCTATTAGTTGCAGTCCAAATCCATCTTTGTGGTTCTTAAAATTCACTTTAGACTGTTCACGTGGAACCGTTCTCAGTAGCAGCGAGTGGTCTCCAATTGAAAAGAAATCCATCCAGATGTATGACAGAAACGATTCAAATTCGCCAAAAAAAAAAGAAATCATGATATAGTTTTAAGTCTACATCACTAATCCCTAGTCAAACAGCCAAATCAAATGCTATATGTTTCCCACTAACAGCGACTAGGGTTAATTTTCTTCCCCCAGAAATCAACGTTGAGTTTGACATTTGGCACAAGATCCATGTGTAAGGCTTTGAATATGTTGAAAGCTTTGACGGAACAAATACAGGAGGGTCACCGAAACATCACACTGGAGCTCCATGCCTTTAGCTAGAGATATATAAAACATTTCATCTGCTGACTCGTGTTTGAAACCCCCACACAAATGTAATGTTGGTTGGCAGTTGAGGCTCTCAAGAGCAGAGGAGTGCTAACCCTGAAGCTCTTGATTCTAGAGAGAGGCACCATTCTGAAAAAAGCTCTGTGTATTTTTGTTCTGCTCTGATCATGGTTATGAAGGATCTATACTGCATTGTACTGTACACACACTCATTATGTTCTGCAACCGTATTCTACACCAGTGGTCCCCAACCACCAATCAATTGGTACCGGGCCGCACAGTAAGAATACATTATTTTCATTTTATTTATCTGATTCTGAACGATGTTTTTATTTTGGAAAATGACCGGATTCTCTCCGCCACATCTGTCTATGACTCACTCTTGATGCATGTCATGATGCCTCGGTCACATGTCTTACCTCCATCCGCTACCTTCTTAAAGGGGCTGCTCCGGCCGCTAACACATAATACATTACCGCTAAATTCAAACCCCCAAGCTAGCAAAATGAACAAACAACAACACAGTGGATTTACGTTATTATTATATTTAGAAAACACCAGTTTTTATGCCGGTCGTATCATTTTATTTTGTTGTATTTATCCGCCACACGTTAAAGGCCAGTCCTTAAATACTTTTTCCATGTTTCCTTTTGTGCGGTTTTCCTGTAGCATTATTTTCATTGGTCTTTTTTTTTTTTTTAAGTTGCAAGTATTTTGCATATACCGTAGTCACTAATATTATCAATAACCATCCTAAAACAGTGATCTCCAAAACACGAATGAAAAACATAGCGATGTAAAGCTACATAGATCTCTATTTTCAAAACTTGCGCTTATTTGCGTTTATTAGCCGGTTTATGCTAGCTAATAAGTCACTTTTTGTATCTATTCATAGCCATCAGGTTTCTTCTATTATACACATTAACGTCTACCAACCAGAGAGGGTGAACGCAAACACGTGCTTCCTCTTAGACACGTGAAACCAGTCATCATAAGACACATACATTATACATACCGTATTTTTCGGACTATAAGCCGCTACCTTTTTCCCACATTTTGAACCCCGCGGCTTAAACAACGAAGCGGCTAATTTATGAATTTTTCCTGGGTTTTTCCCGGTTTCACAAACTTCAAGCCAAAAAACTGAGCGACATAACATTAGACCAATGAAATTTCCGAACGGAAACGAAAAAACGCACCTCACCTGTGTTCTGAGCTGCACGGCATCGGGAGAAAAAACGTTTTTTTTTAAACGCACGACGATGACAAAAGATAAACTCCCGAGAGAAATAGTTGTGAAAGGAAAGAGGAAGACAGTGAACAATGACTTTCTTGGTAGGCTACTGTTTAGATACAAGCCGTTGTAACTCATTGAGTCAGGGTGAAGGGAGAGCTCGCTAACTCCAGTTGCAACAGAAATCATATAAGCACAGACAGGTTTCCAAAACTCGTGCTTTTTTTATTTTTCTTTGCAACAGCGTTACGGGTTAGTCAAAGAAACTTAGAAATGAGCATCAGAAAATAATAAGGACATATTCCTCGGTCTTGCACACATGCAGTAATACCGGGAAAATGCGGCGGCAGGCTATTCCCAAAATGCAGCGCTACTCGTAAAGGAGCCACAACATATTTCACCCGTTACACCGTGTAACAGACACTGTCTTTCATTAAAGCCTATGTAAAGATCATTAGTTTCAGTGTAGACAGCTTATAGACAGGTGCGGCTTATTTATGTTCAAAATAAAAATCTTTGTCAAATTCAGTGGGTGTGGCTTATACAAGGGTGCGCTTTATAGTCCGGAAATTACGGTACATGAGCTCACAGATTTGGCTAATATTGCTGTGATGGGGAAGCACTTGAATACTGGAAAAACGAATATACTCGATTGCATTTCTCTGTGGAAATGAGTAGTCTTGATTACAGTTGAGTACACTGTAAGAAATGAAAGAGAAAAATGAATACAGGAGCACAAACTCCATTAAGAATGAAAAAAAAAAAAAGTTACGGATTTGCTCTTTCTGTCAAGCCGTGTCATCATTTGAATTGTGTTCACCGCTTACTGTCAGGATACAGCCATTGTAATGTAATGGCTGAAGCCTTATCACCAAACACAGAGCTCACACTCAAACATGTATATTCACACACATGCACGCACACACACACACACACACACACACACACACACACTCGGAACCATCGATCTGCGACAGACTTCTCCCTTTTTGTAAGGGTCTCTATTCTGCCGCATGACTAAACTGATAGACTTGTCCCTGTCTGAGACAGTAAAAGCAATGCCAGTCATGCCCTGTTTGGCTTTATGGATTCTCACTATACAATCTAATAAAAACCGCATATGAACGAAGGATAGAATGGGAAGGAGACTGCAAAGCATGTTCAAACCCATTGTGTCAGATTCAATTAAACTACGCCTCCATGTTTTCTTGTGTCCTCTCACTGCACCTCCTTCTACTTCCTGATTTGATTTGGTTGTCTATCTATGCTATTATAGTATATATAGAAAAGGGTTAGTGCCTTTACAATAAAATCTTGTATTAGCCATAGTTCACAGCGGTTTATGGAATTTTCAATTTTTCACTAGTATAACAAGTCAAGTCAAGTCAAGTCAAGTCAAGTTTATTTCTATAGCGCTTTTCACAAACAATTTTTCGACACAATATGGCCAAATAATTTGTTTATTCTTACTCCACGATCAGAAATAGATCCCAAAGAATTCACGCTCACTAGGAGCTCTTCAGCTCTATTTGAACAATCCGATTCAAGATGCGTCTGATGTGACTGGTTTCCCTTCTTGCTTTCGACAAACTGTCATAACTTATATTATAGTCATAGTAAATGTTGCCATGTAACTACTTTTGTGTCATTTTAAATGCCTCATGTAAAGGTAGTGCAGTGGATACGCTGCACCTGATTCGATTTTGATCTCAGGTTACCGTCTGTGTGGCGTTTGGAAAGTTTGTATGTTCTCCCTATGACCACATGGGATTCCCTACGAGGATCTCTGGTTTCCTCTAAGCTTCCAAAAAATATCCCTGGGAGGATTGGGAATGCTAAATTGAACCTGTGTGTGTTCACGATGCACTGCGACTCCTGAGTCACATCAAGCGTTCTTGGGATACGCTCAGGATCCACTGCACTTACTGAAGATGAATGAATGAAATGCGTTTAATACATGTAAATACATAATTATGTGGTTAAGCAAGAAAAAAAGAACAGTGGACATTCTATTTTGTGCTGGGTTTATTAACCAAAGTAATAGATCAATGCTCTGATCTAACTTTACATACAAGATGTAGTACTGAATTCATCTGTCAGAAGATTAATATAGGAAGTATTGAAATTACTGTGCATGACCTCCTGGAATCAATTTTTTTTTTTTTTTTCGCAGTGACCTTCTCTGCCGTAGCGATGGCTTGTAACAGCTATTATGACAATGCTATCAAGGAGTTATGCCTGGCCAAGTTCAAGGAGGACATGGAAGCTCTGGACCAGGGCCACTGGTGCAGCTGGGAGGACACAGTAGAGTGAGTAGCAGCCTGTTTCACCCCACACTGCTATTGTCTCCATCTCCCAGTGGATTTGAAAAAAATAACACGTACAGTCTTAGATCAACGAGCACCTACACGACGAACCGAAAGAGCCTAAAGCATTTTATTTGGAATAGGTCGTACTTCCTGTTCACTATTCCAGCTTTCGAAACCCGTACCAAACCGACTCGAGTTAATACCGCGAAAAAACAACCTACTCAAACTTGAACATTTCAAGGTCGAGGTGGCGAGGAAACTTCTTGAGCAGATGACAGCGGTCCATGAATATTTCAGGATTTAAAAGTAGCGCTGTCAGTGAACTTCAGTTCGAAAAGCTGAAGTCAGAACAGAGGCACTTCTACTTCAGTCCCGCTACAGCCGAAGCTTGCGTGAGTGAGTCTTCAGACACAGTGATCCTAGTCAGTAGCTTCCAAAGCAGAAGTAGTCATGGACAAATTTTGGTTGGTCAAAACAAAAAAAGTTCCCAGGCTTTTAAATCACAGGGACCGGTTGCAACACACAATGTTTTGATGGGCCGGTATGTAAACCAGTGTGTATGCAGAATCTAAAAGCAGAATTACAAAAACAGGGCTAAATAAGGACTTGGAAACTGAAAGGTTCTTCTGAAAAGGACTACATGATTCTGGTTGATGAAAATAGAAATTTCAAATCCTGTTCACATTTTTTGGAATCATTTCGTAAAGACTATTATGTATGTTTACAACAGTGCGGAAGCTTCATTTTGCTAGTGGATGTTTGCGAATGACCTCTGATCTGCATTTCGAATTGCTGATTTGATTGCCAGGGGTCTAAATCCTAGACAAAAAACAGTCGGAGATTATTTTTCTGTTGCCTAGAGCGCAGCGCGTCCTCCGAAAGTTAAAAGAAAAGCAGCACTGTTAACAGCTGGATGATAATTAGTCGAGGCAGCGTTTCGTCTTTTCTGCCAACAGCCACTCATAAGCCTCCGGTGGGCGAGAATTGGTATCGATAAACGCCGATTTATGTGCGTTGCGTCACCGGCGGCTTTTGAGAGCACGGCACTGTAAATGTGCGCAGCCTCGACTCACTTGCATCAGTCATTCATTGCAGATTAGATAATGTGATTAGTGCTTGGGGTAATGATCAGAATTAAGGTTTCATACGCACACACACACACACACACACACACACGTATGTACATATATATAAAATATAGACAAAAACGAGTGGAACATGATACAGTCTTCTGCTTTTCCAGCTCATCTGCTTGTGTTTAGTGCTTTGTGCACATGCTTTTCAACTCACCATGGCTGTATAGAGTAATGATTTTCTTCCTGTTTTTTTGCATGAAGGTCCAAGGAGATCAGCGGTTTCTGCTTTTCTCAAGCCAGATTTTATGGCACCAACAACCATGCATATACAGCACATCATTTTCATCTATATATCAAACATTATTACAGGGAATGAAGGGACATTAAAAAAAAAACAGTTTTTAACATAGAATCTGATGAGAATTACACATTTGAAGTAGCTGTACTTATTGCTCCAGTTATCTCAAATGTGCCTCACTAAAAAAAACCTAGACATCCAATTAACATTGGTCTGGAGTGCTTATAGTCAAGGCATGTCAAGGCAAGGGTCAAAAACCTGTCATTTTCAGGTATTTCTTTTTATCTCCAGGGCTCAAGAAAATGTTTGTTCTCAATGACCTTTCACTTCATCCTGCCATTGGCAAAGTGTTGACAAGAGAGTTCATTCGAGCTGCTGGTGAGTAGCTAGTAAATTAAACCTTAAGCAATGTCATGAACGCTTTAAGGAGGTATACCGTATTTTCCGGACTATAAGCCGCTACTTTTTTCCCCACGCTTTGAACCCCGCGGCTTAAACAACGAAGCGGCTAATTTATGGATTTTTCCTGGGTTTTTCCCGGTTTCACAAACTTCAAACCAAAAAACTGAACCCCATAACATTAGACCAATGAAATTGCCGAACGGGTTTAGCTGAACCAATGAAACTCTTTATATTAAATCGGATGCACTCCCACTGAATTGGGCCGCACCACATCATAAATATGGATGAGGAAGACAGTGAACAATGACTTTCTTGGTAGGCTACTGTTTAGATACAAGCCGTGTAACAGTCACTGTCTTTCGTTAAAGCCTGTGTAAAGTTCATTAGTTTCAATGTAGACACCTGCGGCTTATAGACAGGTGCGGCGTATTTATGTTCAAAATAAAAATCTTTATAAATTTCAGTGGGTGCGGCTTATATTTGGGTGCGCTTAATAGTCCGGAAATTACGGTAGTTGTTTCTCTTTAGTTTATCACTCAACGTCTGAGCAAAGCCGGTGAACATCAATTTTAGGGTTTTTAATCCAGCAGTATTATAAATATACTGGAGAAACCAGTTCTCTCTTGGGAAACACACTTTATTTTTCTTCAGACGGGGATTTATTCAACTGAGAAACCTTCGCTTCATATTATTTGATGGAAAAAAAAAAAACAAGATGCACATATGGTTTGACAGTTGGGTTCCAGGACAATCAGTAAATCTAAATGCATTATGGGGAAAAGTGCATCTGTGGTCAGATCACGAACAAGCACTTGGTTTTTCTCCTGCTAAGCCACCATGCAGCGGCTGCTGTACTGACAGGTACACAGTGGAAACGTTCGAGTTGTGAATGTTGCCAGCATGAGCTACGCATGTTGGCTGTGTAATTCTCATCATGTAAACACGGTGTAGTCAGAGGTATGAGTGGGTTTTATTAATGCTGCTAATTAGACACGCAAAAAAAAAAAAAAAGTTTGACTTGTTTATCGGGTTTGTTTGCCTCTCCTTTCAACAGTGAGTCATTTGTTATGCTAACCATGAGTAATGTTTGTTGTGATGGACAAGGTTGACCTTGGCCAATGGCATGAAATTTTGTTTTGCACTGCAATAGGAGAGACAGAGCCATAAAGCTAAATATGCTCAGGGGTAAAACATGAGCCTTGTTGTCCTAGATTAATGAATATTTTTTCTCAAAAAAAAACCCAATTACACAAGGTATCGTTAAGCAGACTAACGCACAACTACGCTAGGACAAGATGCAAAGTATTTGATAAAATGAGAAATGAGACGTTATATTAAAACTAATATAATATACGTTATATATTCGATAATAACCCAAATAATTTCCCTCACATTTCATAAAAGTAGTATGGAGGGGCCTTCTTCAGTCTACTTGTGTCATTTACTTCATTCTTTTTCTTCGATTTACTTAAAGTTGGGACAGATGTAAAGTAAAATGTAAGTGAAAACAGAAGTTTTTGCAAATCCTACAAATCCATAGTTCCCTTTCAGGAACCCGAGCTGCGTCGAAACGCTTTGGGAACGCAAAGCGTTTCGACGCAGCGTCTCGTTCCCTCAGGGAACTAGGGTTACGTACGTGACCTAGAGACGTTCCCCTTTCAGGAACTCGAGCTGCGTCGAAACGCTTTCCCCCAGGGAACTATGGATTTGTAGGATTTGCAAAAACTTTTGTTTTCACTTACATTTTACTTTACATACGTAACCTAGAGACGTTTATTTACAAAAGAACATAGAAGCCATATCGAATGTTCAAACTGAGGAAATGTACAATTTTAGGGAAAAAAAATAAGCTGGATTTTTATTTGATAGCTGCAAAAAGTCATAAAGTCGGGATGGGGGCGACAAAGGGCTCGAAAAGTAGGTGGTACTAAAAAAAGAAACCCCATTTAATATATTTTTTTATATAGAATGACATGACTCTGGATACAACATTTAAAAATGGATGTTGTCAGAATTTCATAGATTACAAATATAACTTTTTAAAATGTATAAATCAATTCATATAAGTTAATGCTTTATAAGTGTATAAGCAAGCCAGTCATGGCAAAGAAAACCTAAATAGATTTATATTTTTACTGGGAATGTGAGTGGCCCAATACCTTCTGAAGACCACCATGTATTAAAACAAGTGCTATCTATATGCCATTGTGCACTAGGGTCCGTGTGAACTTTCTTAAAAAAGGTTAAGAGGTATGTCCACTAGACTCTGGGTTCAGGGAGTTTCAGCTATTACAGAGCTCATTAAAATAGCCAGAGCTTCCTCTAACCTGCTCAGCAGTGCACAAGGACAGAGACCCCTTCCTGAGTCGAAGGTTAAAGTAAGCGCTACAGTAACGACCACTCATTCATGATGATTATGCTGCTAATTCAAGGTTAAAGAGCCAAAACATCTACTAACATATATCATTTCAAGGTTGAGATCTTGAACTTATCTTTAATACACCTTACTTTTAATTTTTTTTTTTTTTTCACGCCACACAACCGCCATTCCACTGCGCGTTGTACTGTGTATGGTTGCGTATATGACGAATACAATTTCAGTTTGATTCGAATTTGTTTAGCATGCAATTAGTGGAATCTCTAAGCCCTAGTGGGGCAAGAACGAAACAAATCAAATGACAAACCATCAGAAGGATATTGAGAGACCATTTCTGTAAAATAATCTTTTCCCACATACAGAGTATTAAATTGAGCTTGAACATAAAAAGGCACATTGTGCACATTGTGCATCTGCTCAAGCTATTAAAAGCTCATCATTGGTTTTATTGCCCTACTGTAATGGCCAATTAAATACTTAAATATTTATATATTATAGACCTCAACTATATAGAGTCAATTATAGTAGAATGAGGTTTACGTATAATATATTTTGAATAGGATTTATAGAATTTTTCTTTTTGTACTGTAGCTAGAATATTTCCATAGCCTGTCTTCAGCTTGTCTGATTGATTGAACTAAAAAGCATTATGAGAGGGATTAGATACCTTATTTTTTTTTATTGATGGTTTTGAAACACAGAAGCTCACAAAAAGTCTGGTTTCTGGTTTTGACACGATAATTTTTTTTTCTAACTGTCAAAAGGTTCCTGAGTGAAAATGAGAGAGAGGCTGTGAAAAAAGGAACCACAAAGTGAATTATTTACAGACTGATAGTCTCAATCTGTTTTTCATGATGAACATGAACAGGTTTCTGAGGCTCGGAAATCGGTCATTTTCCGGGTTGATTTTCGATATTTTATTTAAATACTGTTTTTTTTTTTATTTAATTTTTTTTTATTATTTAACAAACTCCATAAATGATGGATCATACAGGCTGCCTGGAAATTACGACCGCTTAAAGAACCGAATACGTTCTGCCTGTATGTTCTGTTTACAGCAGTTTAAAATAAACACAGGCCAGGAAGTGTTACAGACCTGGAAGTGCATACAGTGTCATAGACAAGAACAGCTGCAGCTGGCCTCGTCATAACAGGGGGACAACCATGAAAATCCGTTCCCCAAACATGCAGGAATACCCCCCACCCCCACCCCCACACACACACACACACACACACACACACACACACACACACACACAC
>JAAIIK010000092.1:45615-65933 GCA_014706435.1 Silurus glanis | reverse complement strand
ACCCACCTACCTACCTACCTACCCGCCTACCTACCTGCCTACCTACCTACCCACCTACCTACCTACCTACCTACCTACCTACCTACCTACCTACCCACCCAACTCCTTGTTCAACCTCCACGTCACTTGTACGCATCATAAAAACATTTCTCGTAGCTTTGATCAAATTGCGAATGCTTTAGCACATTCATTTAATCGTTTGTGTACGAGTGTCTGCTCTTTCCTACATTATCAGGTGTTTTATGATCATGTTGATCAAAATATATTATACTGGTTTTACCTAAATAGTCTTAAACCCCAAAACATCTCGGCATCAAGTCATTGAATGCAAAATGGTTAAACCAGTTAAAAAAAAAGTTTCACGAATCGATGAATTGCGAGGATGAAACTTGAATTTCACTAATGGAGGCGAGTGAACAGCATCAGATCAACTAGTTCTCTTAAACAGGTCAAAGGTGAATCTTGTGAACCTTCAATTGGCGACAGCAAAACACAGAATTACAATTTCTAAAAATGGATGAACAACTAAGAAACGATTGAACACTAGAACAGTAAAAGTGTGAATCCTGTCTGGTCTCTTGCAATCGATATAAATCAGATATGCAATCAAATAAATCAATTTGTGCTGCTGAAATTCACAGATACCTCACAGAAGAAATTCAGCTTTGGCCATTTACAATCATTATAATCCAATTCAAAGTTTATATAAAAAAATTCCTGAAACTGTGCAGCGACAACATGATTAAACATTTCGACAATGATAAAATGACTGATTATGATTGGAATGAGATGTTCATTGAGAAAAATACTTACTTTTGAGAAATTAACGAAGGATTTTCAGAAAAGTACAGGCTTTTGCAAGAAATACAATGTGTTTGTACACATTGTTTTGAGAAATGCACTTACTGGTTTGCAAATGTTAAAAAAAATTGAGAAATGCTCCAAAGAAAATCTCCTGTAAAGGAGTCAAGGCCAAGTAGAACAAATAATTACTTCATGTAGGACATGCAAATGTATTTCTAATGTAATGTATAAATGTTTTATTTTTACTCCCATTCATTTAATCCCTGATTGTATACATCCAGTATAAATTGATATATACTGGATTAATAATCTCCGATCTGACAAATATGAGCACAGAGAATGTTCTCTGCTTTGGCCTCGTTTTGCATAATTACCAAAACCACTTCTTAATAAATAAATTACCCCCTTGGGTGTAGATAAATATTCGGTTCTGGGTAATTAGGAAGGAGAAGTGCCTACAACAAACTGGAGGGCAAAATCATTAATCTTGGCACTGTTGCTATGAAACAGTTCAGAGTTATTGTTTGACATGTCTATGTGTTTTACATAGACATATTAAATGGGAAAGTCATTCTGGACATGATGATGATGAGCTTTCAGCTTGGTTCAGAAAGACATCACTGAGCAAACCTGGGTGATCTAAGAGATATGTGTGGCCGGCAGTCGAGAGGTATTTCGTTAAGAAGTGAGTGTTAGTCATCCTGAAAATAAGAGAAGCATAAACTTTCCTTTCTCCTCCGAGACCTGATTTTATAAGTGACCAGAATAACTGAAGGCCTTAACAGCATGCTGAGAAAGTGCTGACATGGAGATCTATGATAGCTTTTCAGTTTGACAGCTGAAAAGCTCCCACTGGGGACACCTTCCAAAATGCTGAATTCCCCTCAAGGTTGCTCTATGCTTAAATTCATCTCTAACAAATCTTGCCTAGCACACTTGCTATACTGAGACAATAGATATTACCGTGGAACTTGATTGCCAGTGGCATGGGACACATCACTGAAACTACTTGAAATGACTACATCACTCAACACTAAGGACTGAATCTGATCTGACAGCTGACTGCACATTTAGTCTCCAGACCAGAATATGATGAGATCCTATGTGGATTTAATGGTCAGTAAACATCACCAAAGCAAACGTTTATTTTTTCCTTCCCGTGACTTAGTCGAAATCAATGATGCCACTAGGGGGAAGATTTCAAGTATTATCCACCTAAATTCTTATTCATGTATAGAATACTGTACAGCAGAGCTTATTATATACAGTAGGTGCCAAACAACACTGTTTTGTTTAGTAATGTCACAGAAATAACATAAAAGTCATAAGGAGTCATTCAATATTTTACTGCCACAATGTGTCCTTTAATTGATCTAATCCCATTTTATTGGCCAGCTGATATTTTCACCGAAAAAGTTAAGATATTATATTCTGTACTTCTATTAATGCAATTAATATGGCAATATGGAGATATATATATATATATATACATCCTGCACACTATCACTGTTTTTACTACTGTCTGGAAATCTAGCCAAAATGCCTGTGAAATGTAATTTATTTACATTTCTTCTTCTTCTTCTTCTTTCGGCTGCTCCTATTAGGGCTCGCCACAGCGGATCATCTGTCTCTATACCACCCTGTCCTCTACATCTGCCTATTTCACAACAACTACCTGCATGTCTTCCCTCACCACATCCATGAACCTCCTCCTTGGCCTTCCTCTTTTCCTCCTTCCTGGTGGCTCCATCCTCAGCATTCTTCTACCAATCATGTCCCTCCTCTGCACATGTCCAAACCATCTCAATCTCGCCTCCCTCACCTTGTCACCAAAACGTCCGTCAACCTGTCCATCACCACTGCAAACAGAAAAGGGCTCAGGGCCGATCCTTGATGCAATTTATTTACATTTCAATTATAACAATTATATTCAATTATTTTATAACATTTCTTATCTTTATATAACCTCATCCCTGCTGTAATTAACTCCAGTCCAGTCCGATCTAAATGTAAATGAATCACAATCTTTAAAAAAAAAACCTTGATTTATCACATTGACAAACACATTATTTACATAGACAAACAATATTGAATTAACAAGCATTTCAAGAACATTCAAAAAAGGGAAGCAGGGCTTTAAAGTAGGACAGATTAAGCACAAAGTGAAATTTGATTAACTGTATATTTGTGCCTTAGGAGATCCGAGCGTGCTTCGAAACAATTCAAAAATACACATCCACTGAATTGTATAGACTCTATTCTTTAGAGCCTAATAATGCAGTGCAAACACATCACATGCAAGTACTCTTGTTCTGCTCATGCTTAAAGTAGCACTGAAAGCCTAATCAATTAAGAGCCCATGCGTGGGAGAAGATAACAATGCACTGGGAAAGATGGAGGGCTTCATAGAGAAGCGAGGGTGTGTGGTGGTGTAGAGAGGTAAGCTAGCATCGCAGCAAGTAGTACTGACTGTTATAAAGAGGCTGTCATGGACATGGTCAGAAAGACTGAAATGAAATGGGATTGAAAATGGTATGATGAGGTGAGCACTTTCTTCAGAGGTACATACTTCTGGCAGTTCAGCAGCAACCTAATCCACACAGCACCTGATCAGCTTGTTAAATCTTGCACGAGGAGACTCTTTGTGCTTCTGACAGGTAAGACACTCTAGTGCTCATAGAGGTATGCAGTATGTGCCATTTTCCCCTTAAATAAGGTTTCAATTATATCACACGATTGACATTTTATCGTCGCATAGAAGTGCGATTGTGATGAGGAACATTTGTGTTGTGTCCTGAATTGAAGAACATTCATTCTTTCCAAACAGGAATCCTACCCATGACTACTGCTGACTGGAAACCTTGAAAATAATAAAGCTTAGATACCTCAAATTTGATTTTTTTTTTTTTTGTTCACCTCAGCATTTTTCATTCTGTTGAATCTGGACAGTAGCATTGTGGTTATAAAAACGAATACATTGTTATTTCTATAGTAACAGTTCCTCTGCAATGATGTACGGCAGATGATCCACATAATATAAGAAGAAATGCTGATCTAGTGACGACTGTAAAGGTTTATTTATTTCATATTTAAACAAGGAGTCTTAAATGGCAGCACTTTAAATTCAGTAAGCCATGAGAAAGTTTTCAGGACAGAGAACTTTGTGGTTTCTGTCTTATTAAATTCCACGGATAGCAAAAAGAGGCTGGCTATTTATAGGTGCTATAATATGATCTAACTTGTTCTGTGGATGTTTCACAACATTAAACATCACTCCAACTGGATTAAAGATGTTATCTAATGTGAGTGTGTGCAAACTGATATGTTTTAGAGGAATACACCACTTCTGTATGTGTGTGTATTGAGAAAGATCCAACTTTGGTGTGGAAAGAAATGAAATCACTCCGAAGCAGGATTTTCCTGTCATGCATAATAATGACCCCGAAATATAATACTTAGACAAAGAAAAACTATACACATTCCATAAAAACAGAGACAAGATTGGTGTGGTTTAGCTTTTGTACTTCAGCCTGACTAATACTGAGTAAAAAAAACGAAATATATAAACACGAAGAAGAAGAAGATCTGAGAAGCCACTAAGCAAAGACAGTGAATGGTCAAAGGGAATAAAAATGATCACATACTATATGCACAAGGTAGTTGCATCACTCCAATGTAAAAGGGTGAGCCAAGCTCACTCTTAATCCTATTTTAAAGGTCATAGTCTCCATAAGAAAAAACGAACGGAAAAGAATAACGTCAGTGTCTGCAGGGAGTAAAAACAAGTATTTCAGCTGACCTTCATTGCATTTGAAACGAAAGGCTTGTAAGCGAAGCTCGAAGACAAATTATTCGTAGAACTTTTCGCCGATGCCTCTATCAAAGACAAAACGATTGTGCGGTTATTCTGGGAATGCTGCAGGCCAAAAGTATTTCTGGACTTTTTATGAGAACTCACTTATTATTAGAACCCGAGTCCAATTTCCCATGTCTAATACAGCGAAAACACTATATTTAACCAGATTTCATTTGCTATATAAAGTCAACAGAATAAAAGAGGAATCTTCTCTAGTGTCTGATGTCTACGATTAAAGTCTAGGCGTCAGCAAAGTGCTGGTCCTGATAGACCCGGCACATCAAAGTCCAGAACTCATTCCAGATGTAATCACACTGCTTTAGGGTCTTTACTCCAGCAATATGCCTCGCATAGTAATAAAACCCTACATAGTGTACTACTAGATTTTTAGAGAAAGACTGCCAGGAATAGCAAAAGTGAACTGTCATGCAACTTGAGATGGCATAGCCAGATAAATGCGATATCCACTTCACGATCCTGTTTCAAGAAAAAGAAATCTGCTTTTCATGATAAAAAGAGAGGGACGGGACGATAACTCTGACAGTAGCCTGTACCTTATGTTTGAGCCAAATACCATTTATTCCATGAGACTTATGAAATATAAAATCTTGGGTGTCACAGTGATACAAAAGTAACACCAAATACTAAGACATTGGAAATGAAACGTACTGTAACAAAGAAACTATTTCCAAAGCAAGAAGACAAGAACAATAGAAAACAAATATAAGAAACAAATATGAGCTTTGGAGCCATTTCTCGAATCATCCTTAATATTTGCAAACCAGTTTTACAAAGTATTTTTTTACAAACAGCACAACACATTGGATTTCTTGCAAAAGCCTGTACTTTTCTCCAAATCCTTAGTTTATCTCTCGAAAGTAAATATTTGTGTCAATGAACATGTCATTCCCGTCAGAATGCAAAGTCCCTTTGTCATTATTCACAAACAAGATCGTCCAAATGTTTAGTCGTGTTGTCAGTATGATGGCGCACAGTTTCAGGATTTATTGACTATGGTTTGGATCACAGTGACTGAAAATGCAAAAATGTGACTTCCTTTTGTTTGGCGTCTGTGAATTTCAGCAGCACAAATTGATATATTTGATTGCAAGAGACGGACAGGATTCACACTTTTACTGTACTTTACTGTGTGTTCATTCGTTTTCTTAGTTCATCCATTTTAAGAAAGTATAATTCTGTGTTTTGCTCTGTCTGTATTCACTCTTCAATTGCAGGTCCACAAGATTCACCTTTGACCTGTTTTAGAGAACTGGTTGATCATCGGTCAATCTGATGCCGTTCACTCGCCTTCATTAGTGACATTCAAGATTCGTCTGCACAATTCATCAATTGAACACATTTACAAAAAAAAAGTTGAATAGTCATTTTAGATAGATGATGACAACTGGTTTAACCATTTTGCATTCAACGGACTTATGCAATGAACTGGTACTGAGATGTTTTGGGGGTTAAAACTATTCAGATGAAACCAGTATAATATATTTTGATCAACATGAACATAAACAACTAATAATCTAGGAAACAGCAGACACGTATCCACAAATTAAATGAATGTACTAAAGCGTTCGCAATTTGATCAAAGCTACGAGAAATGTTCTTATGATGAGCACGAGTGACTAAATGATGTAGCGGTTGAACAAGGAGTTTCGAGAATTTCATTTCTGATCTGAGAAACGCGCCAAAGCGACTGAGAAAAACTGTACCAGTACAAATGTACGACAAGAGACATGAAAACAATATGTGAAACAGCTTTTGGCAGGTGCTCTAATCCAGAACAATTATGTCACTTATACATCTGAGCATTTGAGGGCCTTGCTAAAAGGTCTACCAGTGGTACATTAGCTTAGCGGTGCTGGAAATTGAACTCAGATAAAACAATCTTCTAATCAGAAGTCCCACACAAAAATTTGCATTAGCTAGGAAATCTTCCCCTGACCATTAACATGATGTATTAAGTAAGGCTTAAATACAGATGCTGATTAACTGTTAAGCATAATACATGCAAATGAGGTCATGTGACATGGTTCAGTGAGATGTAGGGGCTGATGGAATATATATATATATATATATAATAGTCCATAATTTGACAGTATGAGTCTGTTAATATTTTCCCTTTTTGAGCTGATCTTCTGATAAGCGACTTGATTTCAATTCGATTTTTGCAAGTACTTGGATTGATGCACTAAAATACTTTGCAGGATCCATATCTAGGCTACAAATCTACCAGTTCACAACTCTAGGAGGAACCAATTATCATCACCATTATTATCAGAGTAAATCTGTCCACCGTGACATAAAATACAGGGGTACACATGAATGGATCGAGCACAAAATGTTACTAGTAGGAACATAACTAAAACACTGACGACCGTATATCTAGAAGACGAGAACATCTCCAAGGAGCCATCTACAGTCCGATGAGATCATTCGAGAAAATCTTCACAAACAGGTTTCTTTCATGAAGACACTATGTCTCCTCCTACGCTGCAACGCTTGCATAAGTCTCAAAAAATCTTCTGAAGCTTGTGTGGGCTCTGTGGGGGACATGATCATCAGTCTAATTTGTGGACTGTCAGCAGACATTTCGTCAACGCTTCTCAGACATTTAAAGTCTGATTTAAAAGATCTGTTTTTTTGTTTATTGGCGTGACAAAGTAGACATGCACTTATTTTACTACATACAACACATTACATAGAAAAAAAAAAGAATAGAAGACATATGTGAAAAACTGTGGACGAAGAAGATGGTTAGGAAATGATCATACTTTGATCATACTCACAAGCTTGTTTTGCATGTTTGCAGACTGCTGGAGAGTGTTGTTTGTCCAAATATATTCAGTACTGCATGACCCAAATCACTGGAACACACTTGGAAAGCCCCAGATTCTGCAGTGAGATTGCCGGGTTTAGAATTGATTTACTCTCACTGTGCTGACAGTCTATTCAGGTTGATCTCTCAACTGTCTTAAAAAAAAAAAAAAAAAAAAAAACTGTAATAAAAAGCTAACTGGGAATAACATCCATCTAAAATTCCAGTAGTGTAGATTTGGCATGTGGTTTAAATGAAGAGTTTTCCCTACTTCACTTTTTCCGAAACTAACTGTGTGATAGCATGTGTCAGATTTTGTTGAGGCAGTGAAAAAGGATGCGTTTTCCTTACCCACATCACCTGAATCTATTTACACTCTGGAGAATTGTTCTTTATTTAGCCATTTCTCTTCAGCAAGTGCTTTATTCAAGATTCCTGGGAATTACCCGATGCTAGTCAATCGCAGGGCACCGTGCACTTACGCAATTCCGTGCTCATTCGGACTAAGGGATAATTTAGTGTGAAAAGTGGAGGAGGGAGCTGAAAAGAACTATACACAGAACTATAGAGATTAAAGAACCTATCAGCAATGCTATCTACTGCACCAAGGTGCAATTCTGCTGTTTATTTAATCAACTAATTAAAGATAGTTTGATCAGTAATTAATTCTATCCTCTGGCTTTACACTGATAATGTGGTGATATAAATGAATAAAGATGTTCTTTATTAGTGTAAGTTGTCTCTGATGAGCGAGCCGGGGGCGACTGTGACAAGGAAAAACTCCCTGAGATGGCATAAGGAAGAAACCTTGAGAGGAACCAGACTCAAGAGGGAAACCATCCTCATCTGGGTTGCACCGAATGTCCATTTATTACAGATATACCATGTTGCGGGGTGCAGTGATGGTGATCAGAAGTAAACTGTAGTCCTGAGTCAGTGTAGGAGACTGTTAACATTAACTACAGTCCAAATCCATCCTCAAAACTCCCGTTCTTACTCCTGAATTTCATGGAACCACCCAAGGTGTTGATGAGAAACCGTCCCCAGCTGCACAGAGTGGCCTCCAGTCGAAGAGGAGACCATCGAGAGTGTTATGACTTCTTTTTGTTAGTCTAGTGTTTGAAGCACGTAAACTAAATATAATACAAAAGGTTTATTCAACCAATGAGGAAGGAAGTGACAAAAGTATATACAATATTTACACAACTAATCAAAACCAAAAACATAAATAATCCCACAGGAGAGAGGGGCGGGGAGTGGCGCTAAAGAAAAGAACACAATAAAACAAACCCAACTAACTCAGTATAAACCACTAACCTAACACTAAACAAAGCAAGTTTCCGGCGCCTCTACACGCCCTAGCTTACCTACGCTAAACTACCCAAAAATACATAAGCAGCGCACACTCCTAGCTAGTGTCTCTATACATAACATCGTCTACGTGTTGCAAGATGTAAGTCACGTGACATACTACCTGGCCAACACTCCTGGGGAAAATGCAAAGGTTGTTATCAGAATATAAACACTCATGCATGAAACAAACAAGATAACAACATTAAGCTTTCACTCAACAAATTTGTACAAACCAAGTCGAAAGGGAAAAAAAAAACCAACAAGAAACAGAATAAATGCTTTAACCCAACAAGGTGCAACACAAAAGGTGCTCTCCTTAACATTCCTGCAGTCCTCTTTTTAAACCCCAGCAGCAAACCGGATTGGCCACAAGAGCAGTCACGTGACAAACGATGATTACTTCCCCAGCCAATAGCAATCCAAACGGGGAGGAACCTTAAGAGAATGACAGGAAGGAGAACCAATAGAGAGAGAGAAAACCACCCACACAAACGGACATCTACTGGGACGTAACAGAGAGGCAGGCCTGGACGAAGTGGGAAGATCCGCGGAGGGAAGAGGGGCAGGAACAGTGGTCAATGGAATCTTAGGAGCATGTTTAACTCGACTGAGAGAGAGATAGAGAGAGAGAGAGAGAGAGAAGAGGGGTGACAGGAAGAGAAGGATATGGATTATTATGTGTCCTTATTGTTGAATGAAATTTAAGGACACCGTGTAGTTGGGGACTCCGGCAAAACTATATTAATGTGACTAAAACCCCATATATACCATATTAGTAATGTTCTACTATAAGTGATGTTGAAAATTGTACCCCTGGGGTTATTCCCAGTAATGGGCATTATGGTAGTATTCATATTTAATAAAAAAAACAGAACAAACAAACAACAAATGTGTTCACATTCGATTTAAATTCAAATACAGATACATATATGTGGAGTGTCAGACAGATTCCGACACTCCAAACACTCTAATACTCTACTCTAATAGCTATGCATAGAAGCATGTATAGATATGGACATAAACCATCACTGGCCAAGCATACAGCTCAATGTGGCAAATATCAACTGATAAATAATTAGATCTTTAATCGAATTTACCCAGTGTTCTCTAGAAAACGCTGAAATGTTACACAATATATTATATAAAATATAGAGTATATCATACTTATTAACATAAATTCTCAGGTGTTTGGCAATAGATTAAATAAAAAGGGACACGAGTAACCATGACTAACTAGAATTTCAGATCACAGTGATTTCAGATCGCTGTTTTTCAATGGAAAACGTATAACGAATTTATTGGGATTGGCTTAAGCAGTACACACAAACAACATGCATAAAAAAATGCACTACTTACATTATTATTGTAATAACGAGTCACAAACACATGACTGCAAATCCCGGTTTATTTGGAAAGATGAGGCTCCAGTGAACAACAAATACAGACCTGCAATTAGATTTTCCTAAATTAGACGAAAGAGTGAAAGCTGTTTTCATTTGTAAAAAAAACTTTATTGTTTCATCTATACTCATTTTTGAAGGAGATTCAAATGTAAAAAGACAGAGGTCTAAGTGCCTCATGCTGTTCATGCAAACATGCACAAATATACTCTTAAAAAAAAGGAAAGAAAAGAAAAAGAAAAGAAAAGCACTGTTTGTCTCCAGTGTAGTGATTTATGACTTGTTCATGCTTCGGATGAAAAATCTACGACGTGTACAGAGTATATTTATTTAGTCTTGTATGGATCATCATTTAGCATGCTGTGTCAGGGAAATGAAACATTACGTGCTTAGGTGTACCCAAGATGACGCCAAATCACATTAGCGCTGTTTGATTGATGAGAAGTTACACATTTTACAGTCATTATATATGAACATGATGAGCACTCAGCTATAATATGACACCTGGGTAAATCAAACAACTTCAGGCATTGAAGGTTAGCAAAAGTGATTAGCGATGTTTAAGGAGAAGTACGCTTTTTCCACAACATCTCTGTCTGGACCTCGCCTGCGCTGCTTCACGCTTGGTAGCCAGCTGTCTCTCTGCCTGTCCTGGTCAGCGGTGAGACTCTGGACACTAAGCCTGTGTTTGTTCAGGATCTTGTTCTGCTTAGCATCTCTGACAGTGAGGTGATACACGGCCAATCCATTTGCCTGTTAAGGCACTGATATCATTTTTGATTTATTTCCCTGTAACTCTGTGTTTCACATTGCCAATGTTTTGGATATTTTGTTTGGCCATATAATTCGAATTGATTTTGCTTGGTTTGCATTGCACTTGCCTGCAGCAATCACGAACAATATTCCTATTATGCTTCATAAAGTGTAGTATCTTTCTTTAAGTGCATGGAAAAGGCTTAGTGCTGTTATTTACTCGCTTCACAAACACCACACAGTTATTTTTGCTAATTGTATTTAAAAACACACACATACAACCACCCACCCACAGACACACACACACACACACACACACACACACACAATCCAACAATTTTTTCTTGAGACCAGATGCCGTGATTGACCACAGGGGAGTAAATGCAGTTACTACGCAGCATGAAAGACAGGCATGTGGTCTACAAATACTACTATGTGCACACACACACACACACACACACACACACACACACAGACACACACACACTTGAGGCTAGTGAGCAGTAATGGAAACATGACGCAAAAGCCACAATCACACACAATAATTGTACTCACAGAAACATATATATATATATTTTTTTTTTTTTTTTTTTTTTTTTTTTTAATGTATATAAATTGCCACAGAAAAAAACAGGAGTGAGACATATCATTCTAAAAGCATTAACCTGTTCTGTACACATGTTCATGATTAGAAATCAGTGTGAAGCGGGAGGGAGACTATGGGTAATAAGACCAATAAAGGGACATGGTCTATAGTTTTGTTAGCTGTCTGGGATTTATTGGAAATGGAGTTTTTGTTATTGACTGGTTGTGATGGGATTCACTTAGAGTTACATAACATCAATTCTGTAACTATAGTGACTGCAACCGTAAATCCAGCACCACTGTGAAGCTGGTGTCAAGCTACAAATATACAGCTAACAGCCCAAACCGATGTTTTAATATGAGAAAATCTTATCTGCTTACAAACATCTGATAGATTCCACCAACTATGATTAGACCTTACTGAGTTTCATAAAAAAAAAAAAACGTGATTCACCCACAGAGTTTAAAAATACAATTATTTGTGCCCAAGTTGTTTCACTTTGATGGGCTTTCAAAACGATCTCACGTGATTCTCATGCAGTGAGTCATGGTCTCATCAGACCAATTTCTTCCTCATCACCATTATTTTCCGAACCCACATGGGACAGCAGGAACCTTACTGTGGGATAGTTTAAGGGAGGTATTTTCTCTGGAGAAAAAAATGTAATGTGAGATAAATGAATGTTAATCAATTTCAATGATGCAAGAATTACCACCGAGTACATTTCTTATTAGGACATTGTCTTCTAAAGCCAAATGAAGTAATTATTTACATGAATAAGAAACATGAAGGCAAGACAGATGCTAATAACCAAGACTGAGTGAAAGAAATATATCATTCTATGTTCCTAATGTGAAACCTATCCTTTAAAAGAGGGATACTTTCTAAAACTGTCTATGATTTCAGCTTTTATGAGTCTGAATTCAGGGGTTCCATGAAATAAAGAAGTAAGAACAGGTGCTTCGAGGAAGGATTTGGACTGTAGTTAATGCCAACAGTCTCACTGACTCAGGACTACAGTTTGATTCTGATCACCATCACTGCACCACGCAACATCGTTTATCTGCTATAAATGGACATTCGGTGCAACCAAGATGAGGATGGGTTCCCTCTGGAGTCTGGTTCCTCTCAAGGTTTCTTCCTTACGCCATCTCTGGGAGTTTTTCCTTCCTGCAGTCGCCACCGGCTCGCTCATCAGGGACAAACTTACACTTATAAAGA
Organism: Silurus glanis; assembly: GCA_014706435.1. Classification (NCBI taxonomy): domain Eukaryota; kingdom Metazoa; phylum Chordata; class Actinopteri; order Siluriformes; family Siluridae; genus Silurus; species Silurus glanis. The sequence continues at coordinate 53,130 of JAAIIK010000092.1, read as the reverse complement.
ACATATTCGTTTTTATCACCACATTATCTGTGTAAAACTGCTTTGAGACAACGTTCATTGTTAAAAGCGCTCTCAAATAAATACAAATTAATTGAATTGACCAATCACCAAGCATCTTTTTTTTGGTTACTAAATGATCTGACAATTAAAATGACTGAATTACAACAGCTTCCCACTAGGTGATGTTTAGCAGATGTTCCGGTTTCCAGTTTTGTTTGGGTTTATTCCATTGGCGGTTTTGGAGACCTGAATATGATTATTTCAACCAGAAAAAAACGATAACAGTTCAAAAAGCAGTTCAAAATAACATACACTAGTAAAATTTCAGTAAAGTACGCAAGGTTTGATCTAAATCTTTCGTTTTGTGTGGTTTGCCTGTGTTATAAAAAATGTCTTTGCCATATAATAGGCTGAAGCAAATGCAGATCCTTTGAATAATAGTGCAAATTACAAGAAAGAAGGCAAAGAAGCAAAAAGAACAGTAATCAGTATAACCCGTGCATGAAAAGACAAACAGACAACAACAACCATGGAATGATAAACGTATGACTGTAATCACTGTCTCTGAAATCACTCCGTATCTTCTATAAAATGCATTGTATCAAGTGCTGGACATTTTGTAGCGGGGTCCGAATTGCGAGTAAATCATCTCGTTCTCTTTATCCGTTCACTCGTTTATACCCACAGTGCACTCATGATTAATGTACACTCTCCAGTAGACTTCTTGCCAGAATGAAGACAGTTAAATAGAAAATGAAAGATGTTACTCAACTGCCATGCACTCTATAGAGATCAGTGAATGAGTGAACAAGTCATTGATTTCAGAGACGGCTTTGGAGTGAAGTGCAGAGTGTGATCAAATACATGGGCTCATTAACAGTGAAGCGGGTGTGCATGATGTGTGACAGGTGATCAAGACACAGAAGTGCAGTGACGTCTGGGAAACTTTGTCCATGTTTCATTATCTTGATGGTGATGATGTAAATATTAAGCATTCATCCATTCTTCTTCTTCTTCTTCTTTCGGCTGCTCCCATTAGGGGTCGCCACATCGGATCATCCGTCTCCATACCCCCCTGTCCTCTACATCTGCCTCTTTCAAACCAACTACGTGCATGTCTTCCCTCACCACATCCATAAACCTCCTCCTTGGCCTTCCTCTTTTCCTCCTTCCTGGTGGATCCATCCTCAGCGTTCTCCTACTGATATACCCCATGTCCCTCCTCTGCACATGTCCAAACCATCTCAATCAGGCCTCTCTCGCTTTGTCTCCAAAACGTCCTACATGCGCTGTCCCTCTCATGAACTCGTTTCTTATCCTGTCCATTGTCGTCACTCCTAACAAAAACCTCAACATCTTCAGCTCTGCTACCTCCAGCTCCACCTCCTGTCTTTTACTCAATGCCACTGTCTCTAAACCATACAACATCGCAGGTCTCACCACAGTCCTATAAACTTTCCCTTACACTCTCGCAGATACTCTTCTATCACAAATCACTCCTGTCACTCTTCTCCACCCACTCCACCCTGCCTGCACTCTTTTCTTCACTTCTCTTACACACTCTCCATTACTTTGCACTGTTGACCCCAGGTACCTGAACTCCTCCACCTTTTCCACCTCTTCTCCCTGCAACCGCACTTCCTCCTTACTGATCCTATCCACTTCCTGCTTCACCATCTCCACATTATCCAACCTTCTCTCTCTCTCTCTCTCTCTCTCTCTCTCTCTCTCTCTCATTTTCCTCATTCATCAGCTGCTCAAAATATTCCCTCCATCTTCTAAACACACTCTCCTCACTAGTCAACACATTTCCATCTTCATCCTTTATTGCTTTAACTTGCAGCACATCCTTTCCAGCACGGTCCCTCTGCCTGGCAAATCGATATAAATCCTTTTCTCCTTCCTCAGTGTCCAACTTCTCATACAGCTCCTCATATGCCTTTTCCTTTGCTTTCGCCACATCCCTCTTTACCTGCGGCCGCATCTTCTTGTACTCCTGCCTACTTTTCTCATCACTCTGCCGATCCCAATTCTGTTACCAAGTACCTTTCTAGCTGCCCTTCCACATTCCTCTCCTTAAAGCCATCACCTCCTCATCACCTCTGTTCCCTTCACCTACATCCCCATTTAAATCTGCCCCAATCACCAATCATTCATTCCTAGGTACAACTTCCACCAGTTCATCTAACTCACTCCAGAATTTTTCCTTCTCCTCCATCTCACGACTCACTTGATGACATTTATCATCACCCCTTCAACGTCCATCTTCACGTTCATCACCCTATCAGAAACTCTCTTCACCTCCACTACACTCTTTCTGTACTCTTCCTTCAGAATCACCCCTACACCATTTCTCTTTCCATCCACACCATGATAGAAGAGTTAAAAGCCAACTCCAATGTTCCCGGCCTTACTTCTTTTCCATTTGGTCTCCTGAACACACAACATATCTACCTTTCTCCATTCCATCATATCAGTTCCCTCTCTCCCTTTACCAGTCATAGTACCAATGTTTTTAAGTACCCACCCAAACCTTCACTCTCCTACACTTCTCCTTTCCCTGCTGTCTCTGTAGACGTCTTCCTCCTCTCCTTCTCCTCCTTCGGCCAACAGTAGCCCAATTTCCACCGGTACCCTGTTGGCTAACAATACCTGTGGCGGTCGTTGGTAACCCGGGCCTCGACCGATCCAGTAGGAAGTTTGTGAGCCGCATGTTTGATTTGGCACGGCTTGGGACCGGCACTAAGAATGCCGAATATAATGGCTGAATTTCTTGTTAAGCCCCTGATCTCATTTAATTAATTTATCTTCAGTACAGTAAGTAAAGTGATCAGAATTTAAACCTAATCTGTTTCAAGGTGTGAAACACCAAGGCTTTAAAAATCAGGATGCAAGAACAGGAAGCTTGAGTGACCCCTACCTGCGTAGTGTGGGGGTTTAGTGGATTGAACACGGTCCAAGAGCGCCACATCAATTCCTCAAAATGATAGCTCTCTCTTAGCACTCCTTTTTCTCTCTCTCTTTTGCAAGTTGAATTAATCAGTCTCTTCAGATAGTCTGGGTTTTCTGTTCATGATTTCTAAGATGCTGAGACTGAGAAAGCATAAAAGCATGAATTATAAAGCCAGAGTAGATCCGAATTCACCGAAACAGTCCCATTATCTTCCTTCTATCCGAGGCAACACATCCATTTGTCATCTCTTGTCTATTTCGTTTTGTTTGTCTTATTTTCTTCATTCCGCATTCATGAGCTCAGCATTGTTTTAATCCCATTACTATTTACTTATTGGGTGAACGTAAGCAAATGCACATTAGAAGAGGAAGCAGAGACAAAAGCAATCTTAAAGCCAGATCAAAACCATTATCTCCAATTAAGGAGAGCATGTCTGAAATGGTGTTTCAGCTGTGCATTAAAATAGATCTATTATTAAGATCTATGCTCTGCAGACTAACTAAAGAGAGGGCAGAAAAAGATTGCCATCACCTCTACCTTTCCAGTTATTACCTGATCCTGCAGATGGTGTGCTTCTATAATGATCTACAGCGGTGTCAGCAAAGTATAATTGATGCTGTAAAAGCTTGGCAAGGTGAACATTTCCTGAGTGCAACTGCGTCCAAGTGGAAATGAATGCTGATTACTTTCATCAGGTCTGCATTCACACATCAAATTTCTTTCCTATTTTCTTTCTCACAGGCTTAAATGAGGTGACAATTTTTTAAAAAAGAGTCCTTTTTTTTTTTTTTTACTCCCAGGACTGGAGAGAACATTGTGCACTGACGTGCCATGCTGAATCAAGTAGATAAATAAAACTGTTCAGATTGTGCTGTTCTCTTTCTGAGTGATGTGCTGACCCATGAATAATTGTTTATGCGCATACTGACTTGACGGAAGACCCGAGCGAGAAATTTTTCTATTACATTTCTCATGCCTGATGCCTACTTATGACATTATGGACGGCTCACTTCATAAAATATAGTAAAATGAAAATAAATAAAAAAAAATGCACTTAAAACATTTTCACTAAATGTTCCTGATTTTGACCTCCCAAGCTTTTTCATTATTTCTCATCTAATAAAATAGTACCTGCAGGAGGACAAATGTATTTTGCACATTTGTTAGAAACATTTCATAAGTGCGCTCTATAGGGTGGTACAATTATATTCACAAATCTGATCATTCAATTCAATTTAATTCATTTATATTTTTTTATAGCGCTTTTAACAATGAACATCGTCTCAAAGCAGCTTTACACAGATAATGTGGTGATTAAAAGTGAACATGTTCTTTATGAGTAAGTTTGTCCCTGATGAGCGAACCGGTGGCGACTGTGGCAAGGAAAAACTCCCCGAGACGGCGTAAGGAAGAAACCTTGAGACCCGTACTCATCTGGGTTGCACCGAATGTCCATTTATAGCAGATATACGATGTTGTGGGGTGCAGTGATGATGATCAGAAGCGAAAAGTAGTCCTGAGTCAATGTAGCAGACTGTTGACATTAACTACAGTCTAAATTTTATAAAATGAATGAATTTTGGCTGAAGTGTAGCCTACAGTCTGACCTGTTTACAGCAGAGACGCATTGTAGGATTGGTGGATGAACCACTGTAAACACGAAGAAGACGCACTGTGGGCGTGTCTCCGTTTATTCGGGTCTGTGCGGCAGTAACGGCGAGTCGAGGCGAGAGCAAGACGAGTTTCTCAAAGCGGAAATATGCTCATTATTTCACTTTAGTTGAGCATAAAGACTTTTTAGTCAAATGTAAGCTGTGTCTTTCGGGTTCGAAGGTCGTATCTACTGCGATAAACAGCAACTCCAATCTGTCGAAGCTCCTCCAGAAACTCCATGCTTCGACGAAGCTAGAAGCTAGAAGCTAACCCGGTGTTCTGTTGTACATTGTTGATTGTTTTCATACTTCAGCTGTGAAAGGAACATGTTTAAGAGCTCAACACAACAGCTTTTATGATGCAGAAGTCACTTTAGTTTTTGATTGTGAATATATTATTCAGCTTGTTTTATTTATTTCAGAAATCCTTGTGATATATTCAGTTACTTTTTGAATGAAGTAACTAGTAACTGTAACTAGTTACCATTTCTTAGTAACTAGCACAACACTGGTCAGTTGTATTTAAGCGAACATCATGACAGCAGACTTTCCGCTCTGACATCTATAGAAGGCTAAAACCTCTGGTTTGAATTAACCAGTGCAACCTGACATTTAACATTCATAAAAAGTTTCTTTTATGTACTAACACACAGAATGCCAGCCCAATGAGCCTTGTCAAGCACACAATGACTAACTCCAAAACACAAGGCATATAGAAAACAAGTAAATACCTCAAGGTCACCTAGGCAGAAGCCCAATGACGAGAAAAGTAATTTGCATTCCAGTGATGCTCTGTAATTATCTTCTGGATGGAAACAGTCCAGTGCCTCATTCACAGTGTTGTTGTAGAGCTCTGTTTTTGTCTCACTGAAATGGAAGAACTCACCTTGAACATGAAACAACCCCTCCGAGTATTACAGCATAATGCCCTTCCCTGCCAGCGCTCCAAATTTTTTACTTTGTAGTGGTTTTATGTTTGCTAACCACTGACAACAAGACTATGTCAAACGTTAATTAGTTGCTACTACCAAGGAATAAAACAGGAAGTGTATGGAGATGCCTGCAGCCTGCTTCTCTGCTTCTAATGGCCTGAGTCTCGTGTGAAATTTCTTTATCTTGCCTAAAAACACAAAATGCTGCAGGGTTCTGCAAGTGTTCTAATGACTCCTGAGCTATTAAATCAGCTCAGGAGCCTGGACTTCCAGCAGGTGGAAACTTGCTACCGTGTCACATCAGCAACACTCTAATGGTACCACCATATATTGGTTAAATGAGAGCCAATAATTGTGGCACATCGTCAGAAAATATCCCCTGTGTTTTTGGCAGAGCCGGCCTGACTAAGCTATTTAATTCCCCTGGTTCTATAAAGGAAAGAAAGCCAGCACTCACAAGGACTTCAAAGTCCATGCCGGACTTCTCATTCCAGTCATGGGGCCAATGAAAGGGTCAACCAAATCAAGCTCAAATCAGGAGCCCCCCTGAAGATGTGTCTGAGCTTGAGGTTGATGGTGCATCCTCGTTTCAAGACCTGCGCATACCCGATTCCAACAAGGCAACATCCCAAGACCTGCTCATGCACGAGGCTAATGAGCCAGCCTTCTAAGACCCGTCCATGCCCAAGGTCAACAAGGCTTGGTTTTTGGGGTTGGTTATGTCAGGAAATAACCCCCTGCCAAAAAAGTGCTGGAGTTTACATATGGATGTATTATTCAGTGAAGACAGCATTTTATATACTCTATAGGTATGATACCAAATGGTAGAGCTGTTGGACAAATATTGAGGAAATGTAGTTCATTTGGGTGTGTGTGAGTGTGTGTAAGTGTGTGTAAGTGTGTGTGAGAGAAAGAGACAGAGCTGGATGAGTGAATGTGTGCGTGGGCAGGCTGCTGACATGGGATGCCATGTGATGCCTGCGTAGGTTGCAGTGCTCCATTGAGGTGAGGTGGCAGCGAACTGACTGTGCAGAACTCCACCACTCACACCGACTCACTACACACACACACAACAAAAAAAAAACATGCAGAGACATGCCACACTCATCGTCGTTTTCAAATCTGATCCAAACTAAATGTCAGGAAATATCAGGATCGGTTAACATGTGGATAGAAAGTTAATCACAAGGCCTGACTCGTGTGATGTAAGAGTGATGTGAGGTGAGAATTGGAATATCCGATGTACAAACCAGACACTACAAAAAGAACTTTGATCTTTACCACTCAGAGGAGCGACCAGGTCATTATTACAGGCCACCTTCGTGTTTGCCGTCCCTGCCTACGATCGCTCATGCTTTTCTTCCTAACCATACCTCGTTCTCCCTCTGACACTGCCTGCACTCAGGTTATTCACTCACAGGTGATGATGCTCCAAAGGATTTCAGGCTTAATTCATAAATGTTGCCAGGGGTAAAAAGAGGCCAAGTGCATTGTGTAAGAGGATTTATTCCTGATAAGATATGAAAAATTATGTATCTGTAGTCTGTAGACTTTTTACACTTGTACCATTGAGAGCGGTCTGACGGGTAGCATCACTTCCTGGTTCGGGAACAGCACCATGCAGGACAGGCGAGCCCTCCAGAGGGTGGTACGTACCATCCACACCGAGCTCCCTAACCTGCAGGACATCTACAGCAAGCGGGTGCAGGACCAGAGCCAGGAAGATTGTGAAGGACCTCAGCCATCCCAACAATGGACTCTTTTCTTTGTTGCGTTCGGGGAAACGCTTTCCGCTCCCTGAAAGCGAACACAGAGAGAACGAGGAGGAGCTTCTTCCCGCAGGCCATTCGGAGTTTGAACCAGGAAACACCCAGGATCTGAAAATTGGTCCACTCTCTCCATCATCACACTTTTTTTCGGCACATATTTTTCTTTTCGCACTACGACACTTTAAACTCTGGACCGTCACTTACCCCCC
>JAAIIK010000092.1:24906-40817 GCA_014706435.1 Silurus glanis | reverse complement strand
AGATAGATAGATAGATAGATAGATAGATAGATAGATAGATAGATAGACACAAGTGCCAAGGACTAACCAATGCAGAAAAAAGTGGTTAAAATAAAATTGCTTTGGCAGGCATTAGTGTAGGAGCATATGAGCAAACACAGCATGCATTGTGCCCTGTTTATTATACAGTATGCTGCTAGTTTTACTATGTTATAATCATAATAATGGGTATATTGTAAAAGAGTAGTGTGTTATAGCCATTGGAACTGCTATTGGAATTGAATCAATATTAGAGTTTGGTACCCTTCAGACCTGCACTTTATTTAGCAGATTTAATTCTGGGTACAAGTCCTGAACTTGACCAAACATATTGAAATATATTCAAAACAATTCACAAATAAAATACTTTATGTCCGAGTTTTTTTTTTTTTTTAGAATGGTATCTCAATGATGCATTCTTTTTGACCAGACAGATGTAGTATAACAGTGGAATTCCACATATTTATTGATTTGACATTTCATTTCATTGTACTTCTCCACTGCCCAACAAGTAAATGTCATCCTATGTTTGACAAGAAGGAATAGATAGAAATGACTTAAAAAAGGATTAACACAGAAATCTTGAGACAGGATTTCGATTTAGAATTTTTTTTAAAAGATCTTCCGATCTTTCCGAACATTTGCTTTGTAAATGCTCATAAGAACGCCTTTGGAAGAGAAGGCGGATAAATGACTTGAAATGTTCTTGACCCTAAACATACAAATGATCCTTTATTACAATTCCTATATTAACTATAAAAAAAATGGCTCCCATTCAAAACTTGAATAATTTGGAGTTGGACAAACTTCCTGGAGATACTTAGTATTCAACCCCCCCTTTAAATCCAACACCATTTTATTGTTCCAATCAGGGGGTGAAAATGACTTAATTGGCAGTTTTCTATTGTTTGATTCATAAATGATATGCCTTACATTAAATGTGCAGAATATTTAGTAACACAAAAGTTATTTAAAAAAAAAATAAAAAAATCAGAAATTGTTGGTTTTACAAGTATTTAGTAAGTAACTATTAAATGTGGAACAGTTCCAAGAGGTGAATTATCAAGAAACAAATTCAAATCTATTTCTAGGGAAATACATTTGCCTATTTATCTGTAACATCTATACAAAACAAGTGTGTTCTTCATTACAATACAAAACACCTTTCAATTGGGAAACAAATAAGACAAACTATTTATTATACACACAGACACACACACACACACACATGCTATACAAATGCTTTTGGATTAATCTGATCATGTAAAGAGCAGCATCTATTTTTAGACAAAAATAGATGCGCTACATACGTAATGGCTTTGAAGTGCTCAGTTCAGCACGAATGCTAAAAGTCATCGATTCAGCATAAAGGATAAAATGTCTTCTCGAGTAAAAAGCGACTAACCAGGAAAAGAAAAATGAGAGTATGTCCTCTAACTCTGTCCTAAAAAAAAATCATCTTTTACATAATGTGCCACTTACACTGGAGGAATTTGTCCAACACACTGGTTGAGTTGGAGAAATTCCTCCAGTGTACGTTGCACGTTATGTAAAAGATGCTTCTCAGGACAGAGTTAGGAGAAAGTGAGGTGAGAAGGCCTCATGGTGTATGCGACAGAGCAAGACGGAGCCATCAAGCCCTGAAGCTCTCCAACTGAGCACCATTGCAAATGACAAGCTTTCTTGGGAACTTTTGTACATGCATTTCCATTTCAATGTGACCTGTACACCTATTTTCCATCTTTTACTGTGATCTAAAAATGTATTCCAACTTACAGTTGGCTCAGAGGTAAATGGTGAAGCATTTCATGAGGACACAATCAGAAACCGTAAATAAATATAACATTATGAACTCATTGCAAAGTAGATGTTTCACAAGGTACAGTGTTCAGGCAGTTCAATCTATTGCATGTGCATTCATTTTGAAACTGAATAATAGTTTATTAAATGAGGGCTGATCAGTTTTGTTAAATAACAGATTACATTAGATCATCTTAGATTAGCTGATTGGAAGCAAATCAATCAGACATTTGAGAAACAGAACAGACAGCCTGATCATTGCAAACGCTTTAAAACAGTCTAATGGAATATTGGCAGTATATCTTTAGCTCGACATTTTAACACCTATCTGTATCTTCATGGTCAGAAATAAAAGTGTCAATGGTGAGTGATTTTTTGTTTCCAAAAGAATCCTTTTAGTCCATTATTCTTTACAAATACAGATAACTAAATATGAACATTTCTAAACATAAATGTCACCATAATCTGTAAGGACCTTTATAGTGAAAAGCTATTATTTGTTATTTGGCAAAAACAAAAATGACTAAAGAATTACCGTATTTTCCAGACTATAAGCCGCTACTTTTTTCCCCACGCTTTGAACCCCGCGACTTAAACAACGAAGCGGCTAATTTATGGATTTTTCCTGGGTTTTTCCCGGTTTCACAAGCTTCAAGACAAAAAACTGATCCCCCATAACATTAGACCAATGAAATTGCGGAACGGGTTCAGGTGAACCAATGAAACTCTTTATATTAAATCGGATGCGCTCCCACTGAATCGGGCCGCACCACATCATAAATATGGATGATGTTCCTCTGACGTTTGACCTGCCGCTCACTCGGACTGTCTACAGGAAATGCGAATCATTCGTCACGCTGAAAACAACCGGGCATGAAAACACGCACTTCACCTGTGTTCTGAGCTGCACGGCATCGAGAGAAAAGCTTCACCGATGGTGATTTTTAAACGCACGACGATGCCAAAAGAAAAACTCTCGAAAGAAATTGTTGTGAAAGGAAGAGGAAGACAGTGAACAATGACTTTCTTGGTAGGCTACTGTTTAGATACAAGCCGTGTAACAGACACTGTCTTTCGTTAAAGCCTGTGTAAAGTTCATTAGTTTCAGTGTAGACACCTGCGGCTTATAGACAGGTGCGGCGTATTTATGTTCAAAATAAAAATCTTTGTCAAATTCAGTGGGTGCGGCTTATATTTGGGTGCGCTTAATAGTCCGGAAATGACGGTAATTAAGGAATCAAAAATTATAGGGGTTCATAGAGGGAATAATTTTTCTGTGACACTACTTCTTTTAATGACCTTTTAAATACTCTTGTTATTCTCTTTTTATTAGTGTAATGTGATGCATAAAGTCACATTAATGTCAAAGTGATTCCTTCTTCAAATTTCATATTTAAGAGCACTTGATGAACAGAGCATGCATTATTGAGGCCTAAGTGATTAGCAAAGCAATTTAACACTTAACACAGGTGGCTTGAGTTTCACTTTTCCTATTAAGCGAACGACTCCTACATTACTCCAGAAGACTTTACATTCCAGTTATAGAACTGCTAAACACAAACATACTTGTTGGGAAGGTATGTTGGAAATCTGCAATTAATAAATCACATAGTGATTCATCAGCGCCTTGGGTGGTTCCATGAAATTCCGGAGTAAGAACGGGAGCTTTGAGGATGGATTTGGACTGTCGTTAATGTCAACAGTCTGCTACAGTGACTCAGGACTACAGTTTGCTTCTGATCACCATCACTGGACCCCGCAACATCGTTTATCTGCAATAAATGGACATTCGGCGCAACCCAGATGAGGATGGTTTCCCTCTTGAGTCTGGTTCCTCTCAAGGTTTCTTCCTTAAGTCTGAATTTGTCTGAAACACGCATTAAACAACTTTCATAGAAAAATTCATTTCCCTAAGGGGTGCATCCCTTCACTACATCTCTTTGCACTTTGAAATGGTCTGTTTGATTTACCATCATAGTTCTGGTAGCAGAATGCCGATGTAAAAAAAAAAAAAAAAAAATGGATTGCAATGATCTACATAAGAGCAATAACAGAAGTTACATAACTGTGCATAAATATTAACAGCAGTATAAAATATTGATTTGCAATAAAAAGACCTGGCCCATTTACAAATCTGAGTGCAAGTTTAATTGAATACCATCATGTTTTATAAGTTTATTCGTCCCTTTCAAAACCATTACAACCAGTGATAAACAAATTGCGACACGAATAATTACCCAGCATTAGCGTCGTCTCTAACCTTAAAGAATTGTTCGCTTTTAGACTGTAAATTCTAGATAGCCTACTGGAGTGGAGACCTTGATTTAAAGGTTCCTGTCAGCCAATGAACCAGATTCAAAAGGGTACCCATCATCATATGGGTGTCACTGACTGTCTATACATTTTAACGGTGGCTTTGAATGTAATTTTGCTATCTGATTATTTGCCCAAGTAAGTCAAAATTAAAATAAGCCTATTTACTTTAGCTAAAGAACCTTTGGTATTCAGTAACCATGCAAGAGCAAGTCAGAATCTAATTCTGATGAGTCTATAAACATAAACATGGCTGCAGTACCAAATTTTTATATCATTTTTTCCAAAGGCCTTTAAATTATGCTGTCTAACACAGTGGTCTAAAATCTACCATGTGTTGAGATCTGATTATCATAAAGGTTTTAATCCATTCAACAATTCAGTGATCCCACATGTCCTCTGTATAGGGATGGGGTCACTTGCATAAGGATAGACATGTAATTGATTTAAGGAGATCTCTTTAAGGACATATGTGAACCTAGCCTATGCTTACACAGCAAAACAGGCCCAAGGCTCCTTTTTCTTTCTTTTGATACCTGCCTCTGGAAAATCCATGATTAAAAGTTATTCAAACAGAGTATCTGGAAACAATGACACTCTGCCAAGAGTTGATAGAAGTGAATCTTTTTTTTTCCATCAGCCCATATTAAGGTTTTTGACAGGAGATCTTTTATCTTCAATTGACAATTGCATAGCTAATTTGAGCTCAACTGCTTTTGTCCAGGAATCAGTTCTACCAATTCACATGTATTCCCCCTGTTGAAACAGGATTGCATTGTCAAATGATAAAGAGAGATTAGATGAAAGTTATATGCGCCGGTTAGGGTGCTTACATATGAAAATCTGTATATTATATTCTCTAGGCTTATTATTTCCTTAATACGTAATGACAGCATGCTAACATGAAAGGATTTAGACAAGGGTTAGACATTGGTGTAGCAGTTAGGAGGGGAAGGATATGGATGATAGAATGAGAATGATCAATAGAGAACTGAAATACAAACACTTCTAACAGAGAGACATTCAGAGATGGCCCCAGAATGTAAAGCATGTGTGGACCACTGGAACATTGGAATTACTTATTGTGTAGCCCATTATTTGATACTTGTCGCGACACGTGGCCATGGAAAAGGCAGCCTTTCATTCATTCCTCTTTTTGTCTCTAGTAAGCTATAGCAAAATGTGGACTGGTGGAGAAATGACTGATATGAAAAATGAACTGAAAGCATGATCTTAGAAACAGATTTCAATCATTCAAACCTCAATAGAAAACAACCCTAGAATATGTAGAATCCTTAACTTAGCTGGGGCAGAATATTATCATGCTGTCTTTAAGAACATCCCACATTCCGTAAAAGGTTTCAGTCAGCATGCCTCTTATCCATAATATTTTATATATATTAATATTTACATTACTATATACAGTATTACCGTATTTTCCGGACTATATGCCGCTACTTTTTAAACGGCTTAAACAACGAAGCGGCTAATTTATGGATTTTTCCTGGGTTTTTCCCGGTTTCACAAACTTCAAGCCAAAAAACTGAGCGACTTAACATTAGACCAATGAAATTTCCGAACGGAAACGGAAAAACGCACTTCACCTGTGTTCTGAGCTGCACGGCATCGGGAGAAAAGCTTCACCGATGGTGATTTTTAAACGCGCGACGATGCCAAAAGATAAACTCCCGAGAGAAATTGTTGTGAAAGGAAGGAGGAAGACAGTGAACAATGACTTTCTTGGTAGGCTACTGTTTAGATACAAGCCGTGTAACAGACACCGTCTTTCGTTAAAGCCTGTGTAAAGTTCATTAGTTTCGATGCGGCTTATAGACAGGTGCGGCTTATTTATGTTCAAAATAAAAATCTTTGTCAAATTCAGTGGGTGCGGCTTATATATGGGTGCCCTTAATAGTCCGGAAATTACGGTATGTACTTTTGCATTTTAAAGATGTTATACTTAATATATACACTGACATCAGAAAATGTGCACCAAACTGAAAGCTACTCTTATTGGCCATTTTACCAGATGCAACCATCACTGGAAACTGTAAAAAAAAAAAAAAAAAAAACGAGTGAATAAAACACAATTCCTAAAGAGTACATGGTGATTTATATAGCAAAGAAGGGAAGTCAGTTTGGCCATCCATACTCCTCTTCCAGTAACTGGATGCCAGATTTAAAAAGGTTTTGGCCAAGTGTGCCCTGAAGGAATTGTGTGAATCCTATGGGGTCACATTTGGGCCACATCAGTGCTGGATGTCCCAGGGATTAGTTCAGAGTTTGGTTATAACAGAGTCCTGAGCTACAACATACAGATGTTTAATCTTTAAAAAAACAACCAAAAAGTTATTTTAGTAGCAGGAATCAATGCTTACATTATACGTGTTTTACTGGAAATTGCGGCTTTTCAGTAATCTCATACAATTTAACTTCAGATTTCATATCGATTTTTAGTGTAAGAAATAACCAGTGGACAAAATTTGAAGCAAATATATTTTGATGCCAATATTCAGTGGTAGGGTCAAAAAAAGTACTCCAGCATTTACTCCTAATATTAATTTTACATTCACTATCATACAATGACAGTTATTTTGGTGGCTTTTAGACAGGTGCTGCATAGCAGTGTCTCCAGGAATCATACATTTTTATTGTAAATATTAGGCTGGCATTCAGCACATGGCATGTAGTCTTAATACCACCAATATATTGAATGTTGTATTTATTTTTATTTATTTATTTTTGCCTACAATTATCCAGGAAAATTGAGGTTTAAATCTGTCTGAAAAGGATATTCTCAATGGCTTAGTAATTGTGGGTGCTTCAGAAAACAGCCTTTGCTGGAATAAAGGGCAGTAACAAATAATTTGTTTATTATCCTACTAACAAGAGGGACTAACATCGAGTCTGGGAAGCTGCCAATGACATTGTCAGTGACATCATTTTCCTGAAATAAGGCTCCAATATCCCCTCCTTGTTGCAGCTTACGGCTGAACGCCTACAGTTGTGACTTGTAATTTTGATGATAGCCTGCTGTATGATATTCCTTTTGGCTTAAAAGATTATCTGAGATGATTTACATCAAAGTTCTGTAAAGGATTCTGTGGTTTTCTATATCTGCACCACTCGTATTATTTAAAGAAAATTCAAATATGGCATTTGTATGATGCGCTACGACAGATCCAATGAAACATACATTAAAAAATAACAAAAATATGGTCCTCGAGCCTTTAATGAATTTTTTTATGATTATGCAGCAGCAATACAGCAAAAATAGGCATCGTTTACTATTGCGAAACCTTCCCGCATTCTAGTATTTCATCATTGTCATTAGTCAGAGGAGTCTAGAAAGCCAGTATAGGGTGGGTATTTTTCAAGTGTTATTATATAAAAGTGTACATGCAGCTTTCCTGGAAAACAATCACAGCACTGAGTCTTTCAGATAAAATCCTACGTAAATGAATGCCATTAGCCGTTCTTGGAATCAGATTACGATTCAATCAGTATACGAGATGCCAACATTAGTTCTTAAATCTTAACCCTGCTATCTTTATGGACCTTTGATGAATCATTGAATTACAATATGGCAGAGTGATGAAGCTCAGAGCTAAACAAAATGTAAATGAAGCGTTAGAGAGACACAGCTGGCACACAAGTCAAGTCAAGTCAAGTTTATTTCTATAGCGCTTTTTCACAACAGACATTGTCTCAAAGCAGCTTTACAGAAATCAACAGTTAAGGTGAATGGTGTGTATTTATCCCTGATGAGCAGCCGTGGCGACTGTGGCGAGGAAAAACTCCCTTAGATGTTATGAGGAAGAAACCTTGAGAGGAACCAGACTCAAAAGGGGAACCCATCCTCATTTGGGTGACATCAAGAGTTTGATCATAAATCTTTCAACAATACAGAACACTGGAGAGTGAGAACTAACATGAGCACTGGAGTATAAGATTATAAGTAATGTTCTTTTATACAGTCATTATGGATAGTAGCTCCTAGTTTTATGAGCTCAACATTTGTGATCATCACAGATCCAGCATCAGCTTCTCCATGCCAGAGCCTTTAAACACTCCAGGAGGTCCAGTGTCAAAACCACACATGTAACGGGATTCAATTGGCACCGGTACGTCTCTAGATGGTTCGGGATGTTTGCAAGTCGGCATTTACTTCTTCAAAGGTCCATAATCTTCACGAGGTGGGACGTGTCAGTAGTCAGTGAGGGCAGCATACTGAAGCGAAATGTAGAGATATAAAATTTGCAGAAATTTATAACCATAACCTATTTCAAATGTAAATCTTAAACACTGGTGCAAATAGTTTTTTTTTTGGGTATTCTTCATATTTTTGTATGCTACAATTCCCTTAAACAGGATTACGTCAATGACAGCTGCAGTGAAATGTGAACGAATGAAGATCCTTTTATGTGAACAACACAGCTCATAAAAGCTGACCTTTTGGCTCTTGTCACTACACCACTCAAGCATAGTCTAATAGAAAGGATTAGAAATGCTTTACCTGCTATGATTCCACACTATTTACACAAACACAAGGAAGGACAAAATGTGTATACAGTATACATGTAGAATGTGCCTTGATTAGAATGCCACAGTATACAATGGTTCCTGGAACCGACTTTTTACTGGGCAGTAAAACATTTTAAATAGTGATGGGCATCATGGATATGTGAATAACTCTGTATGGAAGCAGGAAAAGGCTTATATTTAAAAAAGGTCAATCCCTATTGAAATTATGGAAATACTTAAGTGATAATAATGCTTATTGTTGGCTGTCAATCATAGAAGGTGCACCTCATTAGCATTCCAATACCTGTGCTGCATGGCTCTGAGTGACAGTGACACAGTAGCGGGATGGACGGCATAAATCTCATTTATTATTGAATTCCTGTGAAATATTTCAGCGATGTCTTTGGACGCGGAGAATGAATTAGTAATGTGAAGTCAAAGATTTTTCCAGTGGAGCAACGGTGTTAAATATGCATGTCAATCACGGCACAAAAACTAGCCAAGTACTTCCCGATCCATTTTAATATGAAATTTTCAGCAGTTGCTGTGACATAGAAGGGGCAGCATAAAAATTTGCATATCTAATGAATAAGGAAACAATCTTTAATTATGTTCATATTAATTATGCACCAATGATGGACATTTTATTTTTTTTTCTGCTAGAAAAAAAAAAATTATTGGCTTTGTTACAAAGCAAAGACTATTTTGGTTTATACTGTACATACACCACTAAGGTTTAGTCATTAATAGTAATGGCTGTTTATTAAGCATTTATTAATCATGCATAACACTGTTAAGTCCTTCCAAGACCAAAATATGAATGCAAAATGTAGGTGTATGTATATGCACACAAATATGAATGCAAAAAAAAAAAAATGGTTTATGAACAATGTCAAAACACCAGTTTAAAAACCTCCAAATTCATTTTTATAAAGGTACAAAGTATTATAATTAGCTATTTATTTAAGTAAATAAGTTAATTAGGGGGTGGAGAATGATTGAAATTAAGCCGTGATTCGTACAAAAATCAGAGTGAGAACTTTTAAATCCATGCATTTTCTACACATTTACATCATATATTCATAATTGACTGCCTAGTTTATATCGGAGCAGGTCTCAGAGCTGAGCTTGAAATTCACTAAAGAATTTCATTTGAAATGCTGCCCACCACTAATTCAAATATAATACAGATTTAATCATCAAAATAGTTTTTTTAATCTTTAAATTGGCCCATCCATCTTAAATTGGCCATTAGGTGATACATGTTATATTAGTATGTACACATATTTAGCAGTAATTTGATCACTCTAAAGTACAGCTTAAACCCCCCCCCCCAAAAAAAAAATATAAAAGAAACCTATGCACACAAATAAACAACAACAACAACAAAAAACAGAATTTTCACTCACTTTCAGTTGGACTGTGTTTGGGTTTTTTTATTTCATTTGTATTTATTATCATTCAAAGCATTTTATTACTAACAAAAGATAAGTAATGAATAAAATAGAACAGTTTAAGGCTCTGGGTTACCGATCGAAAGGTCGGGGGTTTCAAGCCATGCCACACTTAGGGACCTTGAGCAAGGCCCTTGACCTTCTGTGCTCCCGGGTCTCTGTATCATGACTAACCCTGCACTCGGACCCCAGCTTCCTGATGTAGCTGGGATATGCGAGAAAAAAAATTTGTAAAGCACAGTGGCACAGTGGATAGCGT
This sequence comes from Silurus glanis, assembly GCA_014706435.1. Lineage (NCBI taxonomy): Eukaryota > Metazoa > Chordata > Actinopteri > Siluriformes > Siluridae > Silurus > Silurus glanis. The sequence goes on along the minus strand of JAAIIK010000092.1, from coordinate 30,449 downwards.
TGCAACCGTACAGAAACACAGGCCCTGTTTATTTTCTTACTTTAGCATGTTTTCTGCATGATCATGTGGGTTCTATTCAGGTTCTCTGGTTCTCCTGTTTATTTTCTTACTTCAGCATGTTTTCTGCGTGATCATGTGGGTTCTATTCAGGTTCTCTGATTTCTGCACAATATTTGAAAAAAAAAAATTACATAGAACAAAAAAGCTATGCTACTTTTGGGACTGGATATGGACTAAAATGCTTCTAGTGTTTTAAGATCTTGGAACCACCAGTACTGTGACCAGGATGCGGCGGTTATTACTTCCCGAGATCATTTTACAACAGTGATTGCCTTATCAGCCAGTCTTTAATTTAAATTTTATTTTATTTTTTTCTATCCCGCTAAATAAACATTTTATCAGAGAAAACGTCATCTAAAAATTCCCATGTTCCTTTTATTTGTAATCGTAATTGTCTTTCATTTCTCTCTATGTTTCAATAGAAACACTAACATTAGAACAAACATTATTGTAATCCTGTGATTTCCCTCGCATCCAAAACCGCTGAGCCATACAGTTATTAATCAACACCTTCTCAGATTCAAGGAAACAGCAGTGTTGTGTGTAAAATGAGGTTACATTTTCCTACTATGATGCATTTCAAAGGAAGAAAGGGTTTGGCGGATCAATCTGACTTTCATTTCAGTTCAGACACAATAGTTTGAAGTGACTGTATTCCAAAATCTGCAATAAGATCAAATGTCTAGTAAGCTTGGAGTATTTATGATGAATGTAATGAATTGTAATGAAAAGCCTTTTTCTTTGTTCATGCTTCCAGGCATCCACTACTTACAAATTTCTAATTTTAATGTTTGCACATGTCAGTTCTTATTTTATGAGTCACCAATGCTATACTATTCATAATAAAGTTACATAAACAGTCCCCCAAAAAAAGTCACCAAATCCTGGCACAAATCAACAAAACAATCACCTGGGAAATTCTATTGTCCCATTTAGTTGATCATTTTTTTTTTTTATCCAAATTAATGAGTGTAACTTAAACGTTAGTATTGAATGACTTGATGTCATAACATTTTCTATTAAAAAGGGGAAATAACACTTCTAAAATCCATAGCCCAAGCATGCTACAGATTTCCTTCAAGATTCTGAGGTTAAATAGGTGTTATTCATGCATATGTTTTTAAGTTTGATCAAGAATCAGAAATAATGTGTTCAAGGTAGATGTCATTAAGAGCTGTCTGAATTTAGTAGCATGAGTATTTGCATGAGTATTTGCATGAGTATTTGCACTGAAAATGATATTATAGGAACGATAGCCCAGTGACAAATAGAATTCATGCAGAAACAAAAAGGGGTATGCATGGCATGTATTAAGGGGAATGAAAGAGAATGCCAGTAGAAGTTGATACTTGAGACCGAGGTTTCATTCAAACCTATGCCATGTAATTCACTGTGAGTTGTCATATTCCATCTAAAAGTCGAGTGGATAGTATTCATTATAATAAGCCACTAAAAAAGTTACTAGTGAGCATTACAAGACCCCAAAATATTCCCTTGTTTTGTTTATAAGGTCTGAGAAATATAGCTACTTTCCATGACAATGTTCATTAATATGTCTAGTATATCATTTTACAAGTTATAAATCAAATGAAATTAAATCAAATTTTATTTGTCACACACACACACATACAGAGTACGACACGCAGTGAAATGATTTATACGACTGTCCAACATTTAAGCATAAAAAAGGAATAGAATTTAAGGATAAAAAAAATTAAGTAAATAAATAAAAAGTATAACGTATAGAAAATATATGTATATAAATATATAAGTATGGCAGATATTGGAAGTAAAAATTCAAGTGATTTACTGTCCTTAAAGTGTCCATGTGCAGTGTGGTGTAATATAAAGTGCCACTGTGCTGCACAAGGTCAGAGTTGAAGTAACAGTCCAGAGTTAAGGTGTCATAATAGTGCAAAAAAGTTGGGCAGAAATGAGTGAAGATGGAGAGAGAGGTCCAGTATTAGTTCCTGGGTGTTTCCCGGTTTAAACTCTGAATGGTCTGCGGGATGAAGCTTCTCCTCAATCTCTCTGTGTTTGCTTTCAAGGAGCGGAAGCGCTTCCCTGAATGCAACAATGATTCTATTCTATATTCTATTCTTTAAGAAATATAATATCTATTTATATTCTATATTCTCCTTCATCTCTATGGTTCCCTGGTGGTCTAGTGGTTAGGATGCGGCCCGGGTTCGATCCCCGGTCAGGGAACCAACCCCAGCCATTAGGGTTGCACAAGCCAGTATACTCTTAGTGCCGGTCCCAAGCCCGGATAAATGGGGAGGGTTGCGTAAGGAAGGGCATCCAGCGTAAAACATGTGCCAAATCGAACATGCGGATCATGAATACGGATGATCCGCTGTGGCGACCCCTGACGGGAGAAGCCGAAAGAAAGTTTATTTTATTCTCCTTCATCTATATAGTCATGCCTGTAAGGAAATGAATCAGAAGATGTTTTATCAGGCAGAAAAAAAAATAATCCTACATTTAAAAAATGCACACACAATTTCCAAGCATTTCAAAAAGAACCCAGGCCTAGACAGGGTTAGATTTAAATGCCTAGAGTATCCAAAGCAGTGCTTATCTAAATGATGTGCCAATTACAGACGAGCTATGACTCACATCTTTGAAACACAACATAGGACAATATAGTCGATTGATTCGTTTTCCATATAACACATCAATATCCTCCAAATGCCAAGGTAAGCATCATTCTATGTGACTCTTTAAACAAAAAGATGGATAATTATAGAGAGGTGTTCTCAGGTCTTTCTATCTGTCTTGGGTAACATAAAAAAACGGGCAAAACAAATCGGATAAACCAAGCACACACAACAAAACAGCAAAATAATTATTTGAATTGTCTTACAAATAGAAATTGGTCAGATGCATGCATTAGACACATCATGTGGAGATTAATTCAGGTTCCGATTGTAAGCTTGTAGATCTTGTAATCTTATAAGCTTATAAAAAAAAATCCCCAAAACATCCCAAAAGATTCAGGTCTTTGTACTTTATTAAATGAAACTTGCCAATTGTGTTCTTTTTTTAGTGATTCCGAAGTGCAAATTAAAAGTAAAGATTTGGTTGCATTGAGGCTACTGTACATAAACATAAACATAAACATAAACAACAGAGTACACAAGGGATATTGGTTTATGTACAGCAGATAAATTAGATTATCAATATCCTTTTCTTATTCACCTTCTGCAATAAAACTCAATCTTGTAAGATATTGTTTATAGACGGTTCTGCCCTGAGTTAGCGCTTAATCATTTTTTAACAAGTTTAAAGATGAACAACTGGACCTGAGAATAGGTTTAATAATATATCCTTTGAGCAAAAGCCCTAATACCCTCAGTTGTAAGTCAGCGATAAGGCCAAATGTACCTACCGTATTTTTCGGACTATAAGCCGCCATTTTTTTCTCACGTTTGGAACCCCGCGACTTAAAAAAGTCATGCGTTTTTTTAAACGCATGACGATGCCAAAAGATAAACTCTCGAGAGAAATAGTTGTGAAAGGAAGGAGGAAGACAGTGAACAATGACTTTCTTGGTCGGCTACTGTTTAGATACAAGCCGTTGTAACGCGTTGAGTCAGGGTGAAGGGAGAGCTCGCTAACTCCAGTTGCAACAGAAATCATATAAGCACAGACAGGTTTCCAAAACTCGTGCTTTTTTATTTTTCTTGGCAACAGCGTTACGGGTTAGTCAAATCCGAAGTGTTTTCGGATTTGTTAATTTGTTTTCGGATTTGTTAATGTGATTTTGAATTTGTTAATGTGTTTTCGGATTTGTTAATTTGTTTTTGGATTTGTTAATGTGTTTTGCACTTCTCGGCCACCGTACTTTTGTGTTATTGCTACTGAGATCCAGTCATAATTTTAGAAGAACACATAAAACAAAATGATTTTAATCATATAGAATAGAGATGAATTAGTTCAGAAGGCAGAGGGACTCGAGAATACAGATATTTCCATAAATGACACTCTTGCATTAAAAAACATGCGTAGACTTGCATTAAAAAAACATGATGAATCCATTTTTTTGTTAACTGTTAAAATACAGAATTGGGTCACATTCTCCTTTGTGAATGATCCAACAATAAATATGAATAATACTGCTGACACTGATCCTCCCTCTATATGACCATTACACTCTCATGCTCTCGCCACAACATTTATTCAAAACCATTCAACTATATAGAAAAATGTCATGAATATTATTGTAGACAGGAAAGAAAAATTACACTCAACACCTCAGTAATAATGTTTCCCCGGGTTTTGAAGTGTGAAAAGAGAAAGATTCTGGTTCCATGAAGCATTGCAGTACACGTATAGGCTATATAATACAAAATCCAGGAAGAAAAAATTCAAAAATAAAGGGTGAATTTTATTTTAAGGTAGAGTTAAATATTTCTTTTTACATGTTTTTAGAATAAATGTAATTTAATTATTGCACCCTTGTTTTAGATGCACATCTATTTATTCACATGATTAGTAGCCTTTGTGAAGATATTATTTCACTCTGTTCCTATGCGTAAGCTGTTTGTGTAACTGTATATCTAACATAGAGTTAGACAGGCCTATGTCACGATAAGCATAATCTGAACCCTGAAGGCTAGCCAAGAATTCTGGACAGTCTGTAAAAATAGTGCAGACGTTGCCACCTGCATACTTGTCATACAAGCAAAATGTTCTGTAGGGGTTTTATTCAAGAAAACCAAACATCTGACAGGCTGTCCTCATTTCCCCTATTCATTTTCTCTTAATGATTGGTTAAAAAGCACTGTCCAAGTCAAACACCAATTATTGTTCAGTGCTTAAAGAAATATCTGTTGGAGTTTGTCTTTCCTAGTTCATCATAAAAAGAAGGAGAAGGACATGAAATATTATGGCTAAATTCAACAGACCTTTCTATCCAGTAAAGACAGTAAATATAAAAAAATAAATAAAATTGTGAGGTCAACTTTTTACATGGTCTGAATTGCAAGGTCCTAGAAGGTCAGATATCAGATTATTAATAAATAGATGAATTATTAAAACATTTCGTAAAGCTCCGAGTCAGTAGAACATACAGCAAACTGTTAAGGAAAATCCGAGATCAGATTAAAGAAATTGGAAAAGATTTAAAGAATTACACATTATAATAACACTGGTCTCCCTATATGCACTGTGCAAATGCCAGTGGTGGTCTTGCACAATGCAAGAGTAACATACTCTTGAACACGGGAAGATTAGCCGACTTAAACCTACACAAAAGAAATACACAGGGGTATGCTGAACACACATCTTTTGAGGTGTGTACTTAATAGAGGAAGGTTTAAGGAAATGAAAGCAGGTTACCTCAGGCATGAATCTTTTCTGGTATCCCACTTGTGCTCTCTCACTACAGGACACATTCAACCTAGTTGAGCCAGCACACAGCACGAGTGCGCGTTCTACCTTCATGCACAGTTTGATGCCATTGCCATCATACTTAGTGA
>JAAIIK010000092.1:6755-24896 GCA_014706435.1 Silurus glanis | reverse complement strand
TTCTACCTTCATGCACAGTTTGATGCCATTGCCATCATACTTAGTGAGCAAAAACAGCACATCACCATGCAGACACTCTCATATCATCGAATTATGCTATTACACAATTGCACTTCGGACCATATAATACAGTTATTTATAATTAGAATTATTTATAATTGCACTACTCTGTGGAATGAGGATGGATTCGCTTTTGAGTGTGGTTTCTCTTAAGGTTTCTTCCTCATGTCATCTCAAAAAGTGCTTCCTTCCCATTGTCGCCTCTGACTGGATCATTAGGGATACATTAAAAAGGATCAATATACTCATTTGAAAAGTATATCCCGAATTTGTCTTTCTGTAATGCTGCTTTGTCATATTGAATCAAATTGTCCCTCACGGCATACGTTTAAAAGAAAGAACTTATACAAATCAAAATGAAGGTGCAGTTGCAAGGTTTGGTTTTAAAATCCCACTGCACTGTTAACAAATGGAGGTCAATTCTCAAAATAGAAAACATTTTTTTTAGTAAGTACATTATTGCACATACTGTAGTATAGAAAAACATACAACAACACTGCATTTTGTTACGTGTAATATACAACTGAGCTGAAAGACATTGCTTTAGGACCAAATCATTCCAATTTATTGGTGCTGGAAGTTTATTTGTGCAGTCTTCTGGCAGATACCTTAAATGCTGAGGTATCCAAACCACTGAGACACCACAGCATGCGCTATTAATGCACACTGATTCAACCACTTCTACCTCAGAATTAACTCCACTAAAAAATGCATTGAACCAATAAGTGTTATTTGAGTTAGTTATGGTGGCTCAGTGGTTAAGGCTTCAAAGGTATTTTGCATTAGACAAATGTACTAGATTCTGTGATATTTTAAGATATTACCGTATTTTCCGGACTATAAGCCGCTACTTTTTTCCCACGTTTTGAACCCCGCGGCTTAAACAACGAAGCGGCTGATTTTTCCTGGGTTTTTCCCGGTTTCACCAACTTCAAGCCAAAAAACTGAACCCCATAACATTAGACCAATGAAATTGCCGAACGGGTTCAGGTGAACCAATGAAATTCTTTATATTAAATCGGATGCGCTCCCACTGAATCGGGCAGCACCACATCATAAATATGGATGATGTTCCTCTGACGTTTGACCTGCCGCTCACTCGGACTGTCTACAGGAAATGCGAATCATTCGTCACGCTGAAAACAACCGGGCATGAAAACACGCACTTCACCTGTGTTCTGAGCTGCACGGCATCGGGAGAAAAGCTTCACCGATGGTGATTTTTAAACGCACGACGAAGAAATAGTTGTGAAAGGAAGGAGGAAGACAGTGAACAATGACTTTCTTGGTAGGCTACTGTTTAGATACAAGCCGTGTAACAGACACCGTCTTTCCTTAAAACCTGTGTAAAGTTCATTACCATTTTACTAAAGCAAGCTCCAAACCTCTACACTACAACCGCAACTGTACCTACATCATTTGGAGCATGATAACATGACAAAAACATAAAAAATGTAAATAAAATACAACCTATTTACCAGAGATGCATACTCACATAATTTGCACCGCTCCTCAGAGGCTGTAATCCAGTGGTACCGCTCGTATTCACTGGTCTGGAAGTGGAGAACAAACAAAAGTTTCGGGGTTGTCTGACCTCTTCTCACGATGTGTAGCTTTTCTTGAAAATGTATTTTTAAGTATGTCCGAGACCAAATCGATTTCTCTTCCTCCGTCAGCCATTGTGGGCTTAAAAATTTCTAACTCGGATGTATTCATGTGTGCAGAGCTACACACGTGTTTTGCTAGTCAAACTTGTCTGTAACAGTTTCGCTCTGACCAATCAGAGAATTGAAAAAATGGTGATGCTATTCTGGGATAGCTAGCTGGCCCTGTGAGGCAAATTTGAAATCTGATTGGTTAAGGAAACAGACCTATTGCTAATATAGTCTAAGGTACATCAGCCAGCACTACTGATTCTGAAGGCCCTGAGCAGATTAGATTGACATGGCAGCACATAGAGGCTGAAATCTGATTGAACAAAAATCTAACATCCACATCCACATACTGGAAGCAGTGCAGCCTAAAGAAACGCTACGAAATGAAGAGAATTAACTGTTGCGAATAAATGAATACAATTTCATAAAACAAATATTAGAATTTATGTTGTAAATGTAGGTCAGTGCTTCTGATAGTGTTTAGGCCAGCAGAGAAGGCCTTGCTGGCCCTGACGGCCCACCACTGCCATATAGTATAAAATTTTATATATATATATATATATATATATATATATATATATATATATATATATATATATATATACCAATCAAAAAGCCTATGTGTGTACCTAGCTTGTGTTTATATTGATCTGACCTGTTAGTTTCCATTTCACAGCACAATGCTGAGGTTGTGTTTCTGGAATACAGAGGCTAGAAATGATTTAAAAATGCATGAAGGTTTATATGGCTTAAGGTTAGTTCCTATGGCTTTATTCTTTGCAGTATCTGCACAGTCATCATTTTTCCTAAATCAAAATCTGTTGCATATATCCTATTTCTATAAACAAAACAAAGTTTTTGGGGGAAATAACAACATTATACCACAGTGCTGCTGAAGTCTCAAATCTGTAGGTGTGGATTAATTTCCAGTTATAGCAGAGACTGGCAGTCATTTTAGTTGTAATATGATTGATAGGTTTAGAGCAATAAGGTCAAATGTATAAACAGGCAAGAGCAAATATTGCCTTTTTTAAATCGAATCAATTATTATTGCTGCAACAGACTTAAAGAAAACACTTTTACCGTTTCAGTGTTGAACAGGGACAAAACAACATTACCAAGAAAAAAAGAATTAATCAGATGAAAGACTTTAGGAACAGTGATCACCATCACTGCACCTCGCAACATCGTATATCTGCTATAAATGGACATTCGGTGCAACCCAGATGAGGATGGGTTCCCTCTTGGGTCTGGTTCCTCTCAAGGTTTCTTCCTTATGCCATCTCGGGGAGTTTTTCCTTGCCACAGTTGCTCATCAGGGACAAACTTACACTTATAAAGAACATATTATTCATTTTTATCACCGCATTATTTGTGTAAAGCTGCGTCGAGACAATGTTCATTGTTAAAAGCGCAATACAAATAAAAATGAATTGAATTTATTTCAATCTAGAAACACGTCAGACAAAAATGTAAATATTGACCTACAAAGAGAAAGACCAATTCACAACTTTACCCCAAAATCACAAAAAGCCAGAATTGGGTGATAGAATGGGGAGATTAGAAATCCAGAATAATCACTGCAGTATTATAGTGATCACTTCTTCCTCATCATGCATGAAAACAGATCCCCGTTTTGCACTAAAATGAACATTTTCTCAGTTACAGGGTTTGAAGGAATCCAAGAAAGATCACCTTCCCAAACAATCTTTCCCTATTGTCTATTGTCTTTGTGAGTCATTGATTCTAACTAGGCGTCAGCTGCAGACGTGATGCCAAACATTTTGAACTGTGAAATGAGCTGTTGTGGCTGAAATTGGTCATTATTTGTGAGCATGGTGTAGGAGCTGCAAGAAAAATCCTTTTAATAGATATTTCCAGCTGAAACAGTGATTGTGGAGGAGTGATTCTAATAGACACATTTGACAGTAGGTTCACTATTGTGTTATTTCCTTCAGCTAAATGGCCTACATTACCTGACACACAGCAGCAATTAGTCACATTATATATCATTACGGCATATCAATTTCCTTCATTTATTTTAGATGTAGCACATTAGAATTGGGAAATAGGGTGAATGAGGATTTTAATGATTCTATAGGAGGTATTGCGGCACATCTGCTTACCGTATTTTCCGGACTATAAGCCGCTACTTTATTCCTACGCTTTGAACCCCGCGGCTTAAACAACGAAGCGGCTAATTTATGAATTTTTCCTGGGTTTTTTCCCGGTTTCACAAACTCCAAGCCAAAAAACCGAACCCCATAACATTAGACCAATGAATTTTCCGAACGGAAACGAAAAAACGCACCTCACCTGTGTTCTGAGCTGCACGGCATCGGGAGAAAAAACTTCCATCGGGTGATTTTTAAACGCACGACGACGCCAAAAGATAAACTCCCGAGAGAAATGGTTGTGAAAGGAAGGAGGAAGACAGTGAACAATGACTTTCTTGGTCGGCTACTGTTTAGATACAAGCCGTTGTAACGCGTTGAGTCTGGGTGAAGGGAGAGCTCGCTTCTGGCATGCTATTCCCAAAATACCGCTATGCTCCTAAAGGAAGCGCAACATATTTCACCCGTTACACCGTGTGTAACGTGTCTTTCGTTAAAGCCTGTGTAAAGTACATTAGTGTAGACGGCTTATAGACAGGTGCGGCTTATATATGTTAAAAATAAAAATATTTGTAAAATTCAGTGGGTGCGGCTTATATACGGGTGCGCTTTATAGTCCGGAAATGACGGTATATATGGCGAACCCTATAGTGAGGACTTACAGTAAAACGTGAACCAAAATGTGGTCAGTTGTTCCAATGCAATCAAATGCAAAAGATGAAGAACAGAATAAAAGATCTTTTTTTTTTTTATTTAACAATGTGTTCTTCGTTTTAACTTTGCATTATTCTGGTATCGTAATATCTGGTATCACAGATTAAAAATACAACATAGCAGTGATCTTTTTGTGACATCTTTATCCCGTGTTTAAGAGCTATGCATGCATTTTGGAAATGTAGACAATTTTTTTTAGAAATCACAGCTCCCTGTTTTGGTTTTCTTCTTTTTTTTTTTTTGCATTTACATTAGTACATATGTTACAAAGTTACATTTTGTCTTTGATTTAATCAGAACAACTAAAAAACAATTAAATAAAAAAAAAAAATCATTGGAGCAGTCAGTGTTAAATCACTGAAGATAATCACATCTTGATATGGTTTATTGAAGTTGCTGCAAACCAGACTGTACAGCAAGAGAGATTTGATGGAGTATAATACATTCCTTAAGCCTTATATAGCGTATAGGTTTCATCTTAATTTAATCAGCCTCTGATGCAAAATGTGCTGATGCAGGCACAGTACAGCCAGAAAAAAAAAAAAAAAAGTACAGCATACTTATAGAACTGCGTTTATGAATATAAAGCGACGCTGAATGTGCTGTTCCAATCTTTTGTGTGTCTGTGTTCAAATTTTGCACCGCATTGCATTCTGTTATGAACAACATGGCTTTGGGTTAGGTCTTACAAAAAGAGTCTGCATAACTCAATAACTAAATAAGAATTTAAGATATCTAAACAAATGATATTTACTGAAAAATACAAAGCATTTTTCATGAATGCAGATATTTATTTTAGATACGTTTTTTTGTTTTTGTTTTTTTTAAAGCAAATAGTTGATTTGTATGTGAGATCATAATACATTTGAGAAGTTTCAAAAATATCTTCCTAACTGTAATAGAAAAAAGGAAGAAAACAGATTTCACAAAGAAAATCTCTAAAGTTGTCGTCTTTTTTTTGACCAACCGATAAAAACTGTAAGGAAATGTAACAATATCTTGTGAAAATGAATCAATCAATACTGCATTGTCACTTTCTGTGTGTTTTGCACTGCTTATCCACTACACATTTTTTTTTCGCACCACTATTTAACATTCTACCCATATTTATACTGTATATATTGTATCATACATACATTCATACTTGTACATAACTATATTATGTCATTTAAGTATATTATCTTCTGACATATCTACCGTATTTTTCGGACTATAAGCCGCTACTTTTTTCCCACATTTTGAACCCCGCGGCTTAAACAACGAAGCGGCTTATTTAGGAATTTTTCCTGGGTTTTTCCCGGTTTCACAAACTTCCAACCAAAAAACTGAACCCCAGAACATTAGACCAATGAACTTTCCGAACGGAAACGAAAAAACGCACCTCACCTGTGTTCTGAGCTGCACGGCATCGGGAGAAAAAACGTTTTTTTTTTAAACGCACGACGATGCCAAAAGATAAACTCTCGAGAGAAATAGTTGTGAAAGGAAAGAGGAAGACAGTGAACAATGACTTTCTTGGTCGGCTACTGTTTAGATACAAGCCGTTGTAGCGCGTTGAGTCTGGGTTAAGGGAGAGTTTGCTAACTCCAGTTGCAACAGAAATCATATAAGCACAGACAGGTTTCCAAAACTCGTGCTTTTTTTATTATTCTTGGCAACAGCATTACGGGTTAGTCAAAGAAACTTAGAAATGAGCATCAGAAAATAATAAGGACATATTCCTCGGTCTTGCACACATGCAGTAATAGCGGAAAAATGCAGCGCCAGGCTATTCCCAAAATACCGCTATGCTCCTAAAGGAAGCGCAACATATTTCACCCGTTACACCGTGTGTAACGTGGCTTTAACGAAAGACACGTTACACACGGTGTAACGGGTGAAAGATGGGAAAATATGTGAAATAATCTAATCTAATCTAATCTAATCTAATAAAAACGGTTAAAGCATCCTAGAAACATTTGAGAGTACAATTCAATATACCACAGTTTTCCAACCCTAATTCTGGAGCATGCCCTGTTTTGCACATTTTGTATTGTCCCAGCTCTAACTCACCTACTTCATCTCAGGCACAACTGTAATTTTTTTTTTTATTCGTTGAAATAAAGGTGCATTAAGTAAACAAGATATGGCATAGGATTCTGGAAATGTGTGCCTTATATCCTAGGATTAAAGCAGAAGTCATATCACTTAAATGGTTCACAAGTTGTACCAATTGATCCAATAGTGCATAAAACACAGAGGTATCCGATAACTACGAAATGAGATGAGTTGCTTGTATACGTTAAAAAATATGATTTTTGGAAACATTATTTTATGATTTATGTAGACATTTTTTAAGGCAGGACAGAAAGTTCCAAAAGTCATTTTACATAAAATTAGCACCTTGTCCTTACCACACTTCATGCTCACTTTACAATAATCAGATTCTGCAGGTTGTCACAAAGGTCCAAGCCTCCTCGGTTTCCTGTCTTCTAATGCCCCTGACCTATTTTCTTTGCTTTTTTCTTTTCTTTGTTTTTGTTTTTTTTCCCACATTAACTACTAATGATACAGTTAAATCTGATTTTCTATAATTGCACCTCTGTTGAGAGTTTCAATTACATTAATAAGACTCTGCAACTGAATCCACCCAGAACTTCTCACTCCTGTATGTGAGAACGAGTGGTTATTCTTGAGAATTTCTGGCCATAAAGGGTTGGATAAAATCTGGAGGATAATGACAGGGGAAGTAAATGTGGATATTGTAATGCCTCTGAGATGACAAAAAATGGAAACGGAAAAGGGAAGATTATTAAGGAAGCCTGGGGAGACTGTAAATGTATGATATACTGCTGGAATTATGTGTTGTTGAACAGATGAAATGCTGAAGTGAAGTCTGGACAATTTACTGGTCATAATGGGAATGTCCATGTAGAGGAACCTCACTAGTTACATGCCTGGAAAAGATAGAAAATGGATGTAAAGAGGAAATATCCAGTAATGTAATTTTTTTTTTTATATATATATATATTAATTGAAAGCAGTGGAGTTCTGAAAAATATTGTTATATATATGTAAAACATGCCAAATCAAGCACGGGGATCACAAACCTAAAATCCATACTGGATCAGTCGCGGTCCGGGTTACTAACGACCGCCACAGGTATTGTTAGGGTACTGGTGGAAATTGGGCTACTGTTGGCCGAAGGAGGAGAAGGAGAGGAGGAAGACGTCTACAGAGACAGCAGGGAAAGGAGAAGTGTAGGAGAGTGGAGGTTTGGGTTGGTACATTAAATGTTGGTACTATGACTGGTAAAGGGAGAGAGATAGCTGATATGATGGAGAGGAGAAAGGGAGATATGTTGTGTGTTCAGGAGACCAAGTGGAAAGGGAGTAAGGCCAAGAACATTGGAAGTGGGTTTAAATTTTTCTATCATGGTGTGGATGGAAAAGAAATGGTGTAGGGGTGAATCTGAAGGAAGAGTACAGTAAGAGTGTAGTGGAGCTGAAGAGAGTTTCTGATAGGGTGATTATCGTGAAGCTGGAAGTTGAAGGTGTGATAATAAATGTCATCAGTGCTTATGCTCCACAAGTGGGTTATAAGATGGGGGAGAATGAAAAATTCTGGAGTGAGTTAGATGACGTGGTAGAAGGTGTACCTAGGAATGAAAGATTGGTGATTGGGGCAGACTTAATTGGGCATGTAGGTGACGGGAACAGAGGTGATGAGGAGCTGATGGGTAGGTATGGTCTTAAGGAGAGGAATGTGGAAGGGCAGATGGTGGTAGATTTTGCAAAAATGATGGAAATTGCAGTGGTGAATACGTATTTTAAGAAGAAGGAGGATCATTGGTCAATATATAAGAGTGGAGGAAGGTGCACACAGGAGGACTATTTTCTATGCAGGAAATGCAATCTGAAAGAAATTATATACAGTAATGTGCAAAGAGGACTATAAAGACTATGAAAAATGAGTATATGTAAACAAACACAATGCAGTGCAAAAACATCAGTAGCAGCAGTCGAGAGGTGCAAAAAACAGCATGTAAACAGTATAATATGGTTAAGTATAAATAATAAATAAATGGTGGTGGAACGGATTAAGATGAGTAATAAGTGTGTGTTGAGTTCAGTTCAGTTCTGTGTATTGAGGAGCCTGATGGCTTGTTGTACAGTCTGGATGTGACGGCCCAAATGCTTCGGAACCGCTTCCCTGATTGCAGGAAGGTGAAGAGTGTGTGTGAGGGGTGTGTGTGGTCGTCCACAATGCTGTTGGCTTTGCGGATGCAGCGTGTGGTGTAAATGTCTGTGATGAAGGGGAGAGAGACTCCGATGATCTTCTCAGCTGTTTGTTCTGCTTTTCCTACTTTTTTGGACTTTGTTTACAGTCATGTCTGGGAACTCTGTTTACAGCCACGGTCCCATTGTTTACACCAGGGATCAGCTGTTCGCATTCCGCAACATGGCAATGCTACTCCAAAAACAGATATTCCCTGCAAGCTAAGAGGAAGAAGACAGGGGAAGCAAGCTGGTGCTCTGTGTCAGACCAAAAGAAGACGTTACAGATCAACTCTCCGGTCTATTGTCATGGGGAATGTAAGATCTCTACCCAACAAGATGGACGAGCTAGCGGCCCTTACACGGCATCAGAGGGAATTCTGGGAGGGTAGCATCCTACTGTTTATGGAGTCATGGCTAACCAAGCTAACACTGGATACGACCATTGGTCTGGATGGATTTCAACTACTGTGCACGGACAGAACGATGGAGAACGGTAAGAGAAAGGGAGGAGGGCTGGCAGTTTTTGTAAATAATAGATGGTGTAAACCAGTTCACATCACTATTAAAGAGCAGATCTGAAGTAAAGACATTGAGCTGTTAGCTGCTAGCATGAGGCCAAACTATCTGCCGTATGAAACAATTTCGTCTATGAGCAGCTCCTTCTGTGACAGACTGTTACATCCTAAGTGTCTGAAGGAGCGATACAGAAGGTCTATTCTCCCTGCTACTATTCAACTGTAGAATCAGAGCTGCTCCCACCATAATATACAGTTACTGTGTTTTTAACTGTGTAATAACAATAACAAAGTTTTGTGCAATAACTCTGCAATAACACGAATTTAAACCGTGCAATATAACCTATGTGCAATATGTTTGGAAGCTTAACTACTTTATTGGTGGTCTCGTTTTCTTTTTCTTTTGTATTTATACACTGTGATGTATATTAGCAAGATTTTGGAAGGTGAGAGGATGCCTGAGGAATGGAGAAGGAGTGTGCTGGAACCGATCTTTAAGAACAAGAGAGATGTGCAGACCTGCAGTAACTACAGGGAAATAAAGTTGATCAGTCACACCATGAAGTTATTGGAAAGATTAGTGGAAGCCTGGCTGAGAGAAGAGGTGACCATCTGTGAGCAACGGTATGGTTTCATGCCGAGGAAGAGCACTATAGATGCAATATTTGCTTTGAGAATGTTGATGGAGAAGTATAGAGAAGGACACATTGTGTGTTTGTGGATCTAGAGATCACGTACGACAGGGTGCCAAGAGAGGAGTTGTGGTATTGTATAAGGTGTGGTGTCAAGTGTCAAGTGTGGCAATAAAGTATGTGAGGGTGATGCAGGATATGTATGAGGACAGTTTGAGCGCAGTAAAGTGTGCAGTAGGAACGACAGACTGGTTCAAAGTGGAGGTGGGTTTGCATCAAGGATCGGCCCTGAGCCCTTTTTTCTTTGCAGTGGTGATGGAAAGGTTGACAGACAAGGTCATACAGTTACCATATGTTTGTGGATGATATTGTGATTTGTGGGAAGAGTAGGGAGCAGGTTGAGTAGAGCCTGGAGAGCTGGAGGAACGCGCTGGAGAGAAGGGGAATGAAAGTCAGTAGGAGTCGGACAGAGTACATGTGTGTGAATGAGAGGGAGGGCAGTGGAGTGGTGCGGTTGCAGGGAGAAGAGGTGAAGAAGGTGAAGGAGTTCAGTTAAATGGGTTCAACAGTGCAAAGTAATGGAGAGTGTGTTAGAGAAGTGAAGAAAAGAGTGCAGGCAGGGTGGAGTGGGTGGAGAAGAGTGACAGGAGTGATTTGTGATAGAAGAGTATCTGCAAGAGTGAAAGGGAAAGTTTATAGGACTGTGGTGAGACCTGAGATGTTGTATGGTTTAGAGACAGTGGCATTGACTAAAAGACAAGAGATGGAGCTGGAGGTAGCAGAGCTGAAGATGTTGAGATTTTCATTGGGAGTGATAAGGATGGACAAGATTATAAATGATAAAAGATTTATAAGAGGGACTGCGCATATAAAACATTTTGGAGATAAGGTAAGGAGGTGCAATTGAGATGGTTTGGTCATGTGCAGATAAAGGACATGGGTTATATAGGAAGACAAATGCTGAGGATGGAGCCACCAGGAAGGAGGAAAAGAGGAAGGCCAAAGAGGAGGTTTATGAATGTGGTAAGGGAAGACATGCAGGTGGTTAATTTGAAAGAGGTAGATGTAGAGGACAGAGTAGTATAGAGACGGGTGATCTGTTGTGGCGACCCCTAATGGGAACAGCTTAAACAAGAAGAAGAAGAAGAAGAAGAAGAAGAAGAAGAGGTATGAAGTGCAATTGATCCAGTTTTGTCCATGTTTTATTCTAAATAACTTATTTAATGTTCTTGAAAGAAGGTTGTGAAAGTCATACAGGTTCAGGTGGTAGATTTACTAACCTATAACGAGGCAGAAGTAGATTTAAGGATAAAAAAATTCCGCAGCAGTTCTGGGTGGCAGTCAGTTTATTTACACAGTGAAATCTGAGTACTGTAGAATTTGTTTCAAAGTTAGCATGTAAATGATGAAAAACAGCCAGTCTTTTTGGATCCCTTGTATGACTGTTAAAGTGTGGCCTGCAAGAGTTATTTTTTTTTTTAGTCTTATAAGAGGTCAGCCAGTACAGTTTGTTCTCTCAGCAGTTAGAAAGAGAACAGTGACACAACAAAAGCTATTCTCAGATCTGACAGAACGAGAGTAGGCAGTTGCAAGTGTTCAGAGGTTTGAAAAGGTTACCTACTATGTTAAGATACATGTTGATTGGCAAGGACATGCTACAAAGATTTACAAGGGAGCAGGTGATGCACTCTTAAAACTCTTGGTCGGCATTTACATTTCTACAGTTTTTCTATCTCTCTTACCTTAAATAATCTCAAATTATTGTTTCTCTTTTTTCTTGGTTTTTCTTTTTTCCTGTTTTAAAGCAGTGAGTGGAGGCCATTCCCATCGGAACTGCAAACACACTACAGTAACCACGTCAAGGTACGTAATTTCTCTGATACAGCGAGCATCCAGCTCGTTCACTGTGTGAATTGTGACAAGTATAATCAGTCTTTCTCTGTCGCTAGCGCTAATTTTATCTGTGAGAAGTGTAAGCTAGTTAGCTCTGTGACGGAGAAGATCCTAGCATTAGAGGAGCGCATCTAGAGAAGAATTAGTGAGTGCGAGAGCAGTCCAGGTTCTGCAGGGGAAAGTCTGGATGCTCTAGGTGGAGTTAGCAATCCCCTGACTCCAGCATTATAGCCCTCGCAGCAGAGCGAGTGGGTGACAACCCAAGAAGTCAAGTCAATAAGCTTTTATTGTTATTTCTACCATATATAGCTCAAGCAGTACACAGTGAAATGAGACAACGTTCCTCCAGAACCTTGGTGCTACCTTAAACAACATAGAGCTGCAACACACAACATAAAGCTACATAACACAACACAGAGCATGGACTAAGTGTCCTTGCCACGTAAAGTGCATCATGTGCAACCTAGTGCAAACAGTGCAGACAAAAAAACAGTGCTGACAGACAACACAAGACAGTGTGGGACAAATACACAAAACACAAAATAGGGCCGAGCAGTAACCTATTGAATACTTTGGATGTCTGGATGTGACGGCCCGAATGCTTCCGAACCTCTTTTCTGGCGGCAGGAGGGCGAAAATTGTGTGTGAGTGGTGTGTAGGACGGTCCACAATGCAATTGGTTTTGCGGATGCAGCGTGTGTTGTAAATGTCCGTGATGGATGAGAGAGAGACTCAGATGATCCTCTGTAGGTTCTTGCGATCCGAGACGGTGCAGTTTCCAAACCAGGCAGTGATGCAGCTGCTCAGGGTGCTCTCGATGGTCCCTCTGTAGAACATGGTTAGGATGGGGGGAGGGAGATAAGCTTTCCTCAGCCTTCTCAGGAAGTAGAGATGCTGCTGGGCTTTCTTGGTGATCAACAGCATACTCGCAAAGCAAAAGCTAATGCTAAGGCTCGGCCATGGGAGCACCATTCTTCTCTGCTTCACGTGTCCAACAGGTTTGCTCTCCTAAGTAAAGCACCCGCTGAGAAACCTGAAAGAGCTTTGGTAATAGACTCTATTCTGAGGCATGTGAAATTAGCTAGGCCTTAAAAAAATATTACCGACCAGGAGTTTAATTTAATGTGTTTGAGAGAATTGTGGATTAAAACGAAATAATATCTAGCATTAAATGAAGCTAGTCCTCCTGGGTATAGTTACATACACCAGCCCCGTCTAAAAAGCAGAGGAAGTGGTGTCGCAGCAATTTATAATAATAATTTAAATGTCGCACAAAAAACTAAACACAAATGAACACATTCAAAGTTCTTTACACCAACATAAAATATTTGGCCGTCCGAAAGCAAGTCTAGTCAGTCACTTGCATTAATTATTTATATACCTCCCAGGGCCCTACTCTGATTATATTTATTTCCTCATCAAAATCATCAACTTGTATTCCCGATCCGTTGCCTACAAGTTTTACAGATAATTTTAGAACTAATTAAACCTGTTCTAAAAATAATAAACCCTTTCATTAACATTGGTTATGTACCTAAATCTTTCAAACTGGCTATTATCAACCCCCTGATTAAGAAAACTGGGTTGACTAGAACCTCCTTGCTTGACTAGAAAATGTTGTTGGAATAAAGGGAACAGATCTCTTATTATCTCTTATTTGACATCGCTATCCATTTGTTGATGTAAATGGTGAGTTCTTTACACTCTCTGAGGTAAAGTTTGGTGTTCTGCAAGGATCTGTCTTAGGCCCACTGCTTTTCTCCTTTATACATTATATGCTGCTTCTGGGTAAAAATTATACGTAAACATGGTATTAGTTTCTAATGCTATTGCTATATCTGATTATACACAATTGTATATTTTAGCAAAGCCAGATGAGAAAGATTAGCTTAAAAATGTTGAGGAGTGTGTAAAGGACATTAGACAGTGGATGCTTGGTTCTGCCCAACTCGGATAAGATGGAAGTACTTTTACTAGGACCACATGCAGCTATAAGTAGACTTTCCGATTTCGTAGTAATGTCTTAGTGTCTCAGTGTGTACAGCAGTCAAAGACCTTGGTGTGATTATTGACCGTAGTCTATCTTTTGATGCTCATGTGAATAATATTACCAGGATCACCTTCTTTCACCTTAGAAATATTGCTAAAATTAGAAATATGATGTTGTTTCAGAATGCAGAAAAACTAGTTCATGATTTTGTTACATCCTCTCCTCGGATCTGTCTGCTTTGTCCCAGCCTGCCTCTGGATGGCGTTCTCTTTGATTGGAGGCCACTCTGTGCAGCTGGGTTTTGTTTCTCATCAACGCCCTGGGGATCCATGAAATTACGGAGTAAGAACAGGAGCTTTAAGGACAGATTTATACTGTAGTTAACAACAGTCTCAGGACTCAGGACTGTAGACTCAGGACTACAGTTTGCTTCTGATCACCATCACTGTACCCCGCAACATCGTTTATCTGTAATAAATGGACATTCGGTGCAACCCAGATGAGGATGGGTTCCCTCTTGAGTCTGGTTCCTCTCAAGGTTTCTTTCTTATCCCATCTCAGGGAGTTTTTCCTTGCCACGGTCGACACCGGCTCGCTCATCAGGGACAAACTTACTTATAAAGAACATATTCACTTTTAATCACCACATTATCTGTGTAAAGCTGCTTTGAGACAATGTTCATAGCGCTATACAAATAAACATGAATTGAATTGAGAAATGGCCAAGTGTAAGGATTTGAGCGAGTTTGACAAGTGCCAAATTGTGATGGCTAAACAACTGGAACAGTCCGACATCCACATCATGGTGCATTTGATTCCTGCCTACAGGCAGAGATTAAAACTCTACAAACCTGTGGTGAGGTCATCAAAGAAGTGGACCAGTAAAGCTGTGGGGAAACTTCATGGGTGTTTGGACTGTACAGACTGGGATGTTTTTAGGTCTGCCACCAACAGTCTGCATGAGTACACGGACACTGTGACGTCCTACATTAACTTCTGTGAGGAAAGCGTCATTCCATCACGCACCAGGGTGAGTTACAACAATGACAATGACACGCCCTTTTGCTGCAAGAAGTCCTAACCCATCGTGCATTAACAGCATGTATATAAAATTAATCAAATGACAGAGAGTGCAAATAGAATATTATTAGAATAGTTAAGGAATTTTTGACAGGTGAACAGATAAAAGATTCAGGGGAAGATTTCAGTCAGGGTATGTACAGTATGTCAAACAAGCTGTAAAGAAACGGTAAGAAAAGAAAAAGGGTGATCGATAGCAAACATCAAAAAAACTCAAAACATTAAAAAATAATAACAGAGACAAAAAGTTAATAAAAAAGAAAGAATAAAAAAAAGTATTTTAATAGATCTTTCGATTAAAATGAATGCCAGAGAAAACTACAAAAAATTTGATCACTCTGTGATCTTCATAATTATCATGAACACTGACACAACTGACAGTATATATTTTATATTACATATGTAGTATATTATATTATATATTTTTTCTATGTAAGTTCATTATCCATTTCTCCAGCATAAAATAAAACAGCTCTCTCTCTCTCTCTCTCTCTCTCTCTCTCTCTCTCTCTCTCTCTCTCCATGTTTCTCTTACCTTTTTTTCCCCAATCCAACCAGGTTCAATTCCCAGGCTATGCTTATCTGCAGCAGAAAACAAGTAAATGTTGGAAAAATGGATGACTGACAATATTAAAGTGCCTGAAAACACTGAAAACTGTTTTTTTTTTTTTTAATCATTTTTTAAACTAAGCCTCTTGTCATTTTCTAATTTGTCCAAATCCTGAGGTTTATGCATAGGCATACAGTGCCTACCTATGAATAGTAATTATCCAATTACACTGCAACCATATTTACCTATTGTGCTGTGTGTTCTAACCTGGAAATTCTAAAAGAAATATACTAAGCTAGACAAGGCACCTCTGTGAGACGGTAATAATAAATCAATACAATTTGTTAACAGATTGTCTAATGCACAGACAAAGCAGAATATGCTAATACATTTCTTATATAGAAACTCAGCTGATTAAATTCGCTAGCTGGCTCAGGTCTGGTTTATGGCAGGACACTGAAATGTTTTCTATAACTGACAAAAAATTATGTCTCTCTACTCACTATAGTGCTCTGGTTATTTAATACTGGATTGTGTAGTCACATCCTTATTGAAAACTAAAATGGGAAATTTCTGAAAAAGTCTAATGGGATACCACTGATCTGTAAATGTGGAGAATAATTGGCACTTTATAAATTATTTGAAATTGAAATATCTTTGTAAATCCTATAAAATATTCAATAACAGATTAAATAGATGCCGCTCACAATACCATTTCATTATTACAAATATTGCTAGGAGGTTTCTAGTTCTATTAGGATTTTCTTATTAGTTCATTTTTCTATTATAGACATTAAGTGTTGTTTACATTTTTAATATTATAATTGATTTCAATCGGGAGTGTTTAACAAGCTGTTTCTATTGTGACACATTGGTTCAAAATATTAAACACTTATTATGTTCAGTACACTTTATGTTTAGTAGGATTGTTACTTAAGGATGGTGAATTTGGTGTTTGGCATACTTTAGTTCTCACATGGGACCGATATGGGACCACTACTAGATTCCAGAGGCATACTGAAAGGAATAAGTGATCTACTTGCATTATGATTTTCAGAGACATTCTATTTAGCCAGTCTAAGAGCAAACAAATCATATATGAGGTCACAAGATATTACTAGGTTTGGTATTATGTGGACATCATCTGGAATTGAGACGTGTGAACATGTGAGACATGCGAACGCTATATTTGAAATATATTGCTATGTCAACTGTGGAAAAAAAATTGGTCTGTATACAGTATGTGAAATAAAGGTTTGGATTATCTATAGTTCTGTTATTGCATTATGTGACCTGGAGCTATAAAACACAGGGACAGGAAGAACCATCAACTAATACCCACTATGATCTATTAAATGATGCATAAGCCAAATATAACTGGTAATTTCTGGACAGAATGAAAGCATCAAGAATCAAGTCAAGTCAAGAAGCTTTTATTGCCATTTCACCCATATATATAGCTGATGCAGTACACAGTGAAATGAGAAAACGTTTCTCCAGAACCCTGATGCTACATAAAAAACAACATAGAGCTATATCACATGACATAGAGCGACATAACTAAAGAGCTAAAGACTAAAGTAAGTTGTCCTAGCCACATTACGCACATCGTGTGCAACCTAGCGCAAACAGCGCAGACAAAAGACAGTGCAAACAGACAACACAATACAGTAAGGGACAGATACTGTACATAATAGCACCGACCATTAAACCTACCGTATACGTTATACAGTACAATGTGCAAAAGCGACCTATAAACAAGAGTGTACTTGTAAACATAAACCCAATGTTGTGCAAAAACAGCAAGAGCAACAATCGAGAGGTGTGCAATATAGCATGTAAACATATAATAGGATTATAATATAATATAGGTGGTGCTGAAGACATGGATGTGCATGAATTGAAAAGAGTATTGAGTGTATGTTTGAGTTCAGGGGCTTTCTGAGACTTTTTGTGGGATATCAGACAGAGGCTTTGTCAAGAAGTTTTACCTCCTTCCTTTTAACTTCCAGTTGTTCTCCCACCATGTGAGGTCAAGAACACTAAATATAAACTGACCATTTTGTATTGTAGATGCAGCTGTTAAACAACTGTCATGTCAGGAGCCATAGGGTTTATGTAGTCTATTACGTGAAAATCGTCCACACATTTGAGTATTAGTGCCTGATTTACATGCTATCATTGTTTATTGTTTCAGCTTTGATTAAAGAAGGCAAAAAATTGGTCTTGAGAAATGCTAAATATTTAATATTAATATTTAATAATATTATAATTCTTATAATTTTTAATATTAATATTTAATATTAATATCAATGTATATTGATATTAATATTAATGTATATTCTAGCTGTGAAAATCGAGATTGAGATGGTTTGGACATGTGCAGAGAAGGGACATGAATTATATTGGTAGAAGAATGCTGAGGATGGAGCCACCAGGTAGGAGGAAAAGAGGAAGACCAAGGAGGAGGTTCATGGATGTGGTGAGGGAAGACATGCAGGTAGTTGGTGTGAAAGAGGCAGATGTAGAGGACAGGGTGGTATGGAGACGGATGATCCGCTGTGGCGACCCCTAATGGGAGCAGCCGAAAGAAGAAGAAGAAGAAGATTCTAGCTGTGAAAATAATATGGTTTGCTTTTAATATTTGATCTAACTCAGCATGATAATCAAAAAGAAGCT
>JAAIIK010000091.1:1345040-1422982 GCA_014706435.1 Silurus glanis | reverse complement strand
AGAGAGAGAGAGAGAGAGAGAGAGAGAGAGAGAGAGAGAGAGAGAGAAGAGGGGTGACAGGAAGAGAAGGATATGGATTATTAATTATCCTTATTGTATGCAAGATAAGGACACTGTGCAGTTGGGGACTCCAGCAAGACTCCTATGGCAGCATAACTAAAAGGGAGAACCAGAAGGTAACACAGACATGAGGGATCTCTGGGATAAGAGACAACCCACCACATCACCGTCAACAAACCTGAGTGTTCGTGTGAGAGTGAGGGGGCGACAGCATACAAATATCCCAGTTCACCAAACACTCTATATCCATGATCCCTCCAGATCTGCTCCTTTACCTCAGAAAAACTTACTGATAAAAAGCTTGCCTAAATAAATAATTTTTCAGCCTTGACTTGAACACTGAGACTGTGTCTGAGTCTCAAACACTGATTGGAAGGCTGTTCCATAACTGTGGGGCTTAAGAAAAAAATCTGCTCCTACTGTTGTCTCCATAATTTGAGGTACCAACAAATAGCCTGCACCTTTTGATCAATATAGGCGTGGAGGATCATATTAGTACAGAAGTTCACTCAGATACTGCGGCGCGAGACCATTAAGTGTTTTATACGTCAGTAGTAGTATTTAATAATCAATGCGAGATTTAATTGGGAGCAGTGTAGATGATTAAAATAGGGTTAATGTGGTCGTATTTTCTAGATTTAGTGAGGACTCTTGCTGCTGCATTCTAAACTAACTGAAACTTATTTATGCACTTACTCGCACACCCAGACAGTAAAGCGTTACAGTAGTCTAATCTAGATGTAACAAAAGCATGAACTAGTTTTTCTGCACCTGTAACAACATCATATTTTTAATTTTATCAATATTTCTAAGGTGAAAGAAGACAATCCTGGTAATATTATTCAAGTGAGCCTCAAAGGAAAGACTAGGGTCAATAATCACACCAAGGTCTTTGACTGCTGTACACACTGAGATAGAAACACCATCCAGAGATGCTACGTAATCTGAAAGATTACTTCTAGTTGCATGTGGTCCTTGTTGAGCAGAAGGAAGTTATCAAGCATCCGATGTCTAATGTCCTTTACACACTCCTCAACATTGTTAAGCTGATCTCTCTCATCTGGCTTTGCTGAAATCTACAGCTGTGCATCATCAGCATAGCAATGGAAGTGAATATCATGTTTATGTATAATTTCACCCAGAGGCAGCATAAATAAAGAGAAAAGCAGTGGGCCTAAGACAGATCCTTGCAGAACACCAAACCTTACCTCATAGAGTGTGAACTCACTATTTACATCAACAAACTGATAACGATCAGTCAAATAAGACCTAAGCCAGGAGAGAGCTGTTCCCTTATTCCAACAACGTTCTCAAGTCTAGCAAGCAGGACAGTATGATTAATGGTGTCAAAAGCTGCACTAAGGTCAGGCAAAACAAGTGAACAGACAAAACCCAGAGGCCAATAGCAGGTCATTTACCACCTTAAATAGCACCGTCTCTGTGCTATGATGGGGCCTAAACCCTGACGGATACATTTAAAAAATGTTATTCCTAAGTATATGTGAGCATAAATGCTGTGCTACAACAATTTCTAAAATCTTGCAGAGATTTGATATTGGCCTTTAGTTGGACAGCTGACATGGGTCAAGGTCCGGTTTCTTAATTAGGAAGTTGATTACTGCCAGTTTGAAGGATTTAGGTACATAAGCAGTGCTAATGGAATAGTTTTTACATTTTAAAACAGGTTCAATTAACTCTGGAAAATCGTCTTGTTGATTAGTTTAACCAAGATGAAACTATAATGAATGAACATTTGGTGTCACCCTGATTAAAACTGGTTCCCTTCTGAATCTGGTTCCACTCACGTTTTTTTCCTCATACCATCTTAGGGAGTTTTTTTCTTGCCATTATTATAGGGGGCTAATGTATGATGCTAAAATGTATTTTTATAATCTATCTGAAAAACAGCTTTTGGACAGAGGTCTATACTACCTTCAGATATGGCTTGATTATCAGATCCACTGATCTAATAGTTACAGTTCTGGCAGAAATGTTACTATACACTAGTTCTGAAACCACCATGTTTGAGTTTCAGTGCAGTAAAGCTGGATGGCAATAGGAAGACAGAAAGTCATGTTCAGCTGCAGGATTCAGCATTATTTCCCTCATATAAATGATACACTTTGATGATATACTTTGATTACCTATTTTATATAACTGTTTCACTGTTTTAATGGTGAGCAATTATTATAGATATTACAATATTTAGCTACAGTCCTTCAAGTAACTATTGAAATTCATAAATCAGTGCACAGTGCTCATTCAGCCACCAAGGCATTAGTAAGGTCTAGTGACATGTGGATAGTAATCTGAGTCTTGGTGGATATTGTTGAAGAACTGCAATGTTATTTGTATACAATACAGGCAACACTAAATAATACAGCATAAAGAAAAACGCAATACCACTTTAACAAACCTTTCCAGAAGCATCGGCACCACTTTACAGCCAGTCTCTATTATTTTTACAGATTCTGCAAGTTGTTTTGTGGTCAATTTGTTTGCTTTGTAAAGTGTGTTTGTTGTGTCTTCATTCATTTCTACACAGTACAGCTGTTAGTTTTCTCTCTCTCTCTCTCTCTCTCTCTCTCTCTCTCTCTCTCTCTCTCTCTCTCTCTCTCTCTATATATATATATAAAATGTTTTTTTCTTTTTTTTTTTTTTTCTTTTTTCATCTTAATCCCTGTATTCTGAATATACAGCAACAGTAAAACCTGTTCAATCATTTACAAGGGCAAACATTTCAATTTCACATGCCATCTGTTATCCGTGTTCTTGTCCTGAATCTCTAAAGGAGGTTTTTATAGATATGCAGTAATTATTTATACAGCTCAGATTAATAATTTTTTTATCCAATTTTTTTTATAGAAGTTTTTACCAGCATCACTATATAAGCCTCACTACTTACCTCAAGCTGTTACATCAAGCAAGAAGAGACTCATTATGTAAGTGGTTGTTTTGTTTTGTTTTGTTTCTCAAGATTATGTATATTTCTTTCGATAATAATGCTTCCTAACCTTTGTTTTTGCAGTGCATTAATAAGCAGAACTATGGCTCGTCATACCGTTAACATAACAGTTTTTGCAACCTAATATTGTCATTGCATTCAACTTAATAGAGATAGATATATTATATTCATATATGGTGTGTATATATTTTCTCCTTGTAAGCTGATGTGGAGAAACATCTTTCAGGTAAGAGTAAAATGAACACCTTTAAAGTAATCAGTTAAAAGAAATAGTCATTATAGCCACCAGGACTAACGTCTCTTTTCCTCCCTCTTTTTGCTTTTCTAGAGGAATATTTTGATCGGCTTGTACAAGGTAAACAAAACGTGCACAATTCAGCAACATTAGTGGAAGAAACCCTCAGTACTCAAAAGTCTAACATTATTGTTGTATATAATGGAAGTTATAATGAAGCGACCGTTTTCATCTATTTTTCATTCAGAAGCCATAAACCGTAAAGAACGCGGGAAATGCACGGGATGCTGTCCATTAGGCTGGGTGAAATTTAATACACGTTGCTACAGTTATAATGGAGTCAGCATGGACTGGGCGTCTGCTGAGGTTCAATTTATTTTCATTAAACTACAGTATAATTTATATTTTATGTTATTCAGCGTGGTAAAACATGTATTTAATTAGAATAGCAGTATGTTTTTTATATTTAAAAAATCTGCTTTCAAATTATTAACCCTGCAAAAACAGAATATATTTCCAATACTTGCATTAGGTTCTCCTATGTCTATTATCTGGTATCCAATTTCATAATATACAGGCAGCACTGTTCCAAAATGTTCCCAAACTACAAAACATAGTGTTTATTCATAGTTATATGTCAACTCACATTGAGCATGTTCATATATATGTTCTTCACAAAAAGTTATTTAAAAACAATCCATTGCAATTGTATTATAAAGGTAAATACAGTGTTCGGGATTTATCTCTGAAATAAAATATGCAGTTTCATGTTGGCATTGGAATATTGAAATACAGTGTATTAAAACATTCGCAAAATATATGTGTAATTGGTTTATACTCGGATGACGTTGCTCTTTCTTACTCTCTAGAATCACTGTCTGAAATTCGGTGCAAACTTGCTGTCAGTACACAGCGAAAATGACTATCAGCTGGCTAAGGCCCTTATCCGTGCTTATGACCCCGTGCAGAACCCAACTTGGCTTGGCCTCTCTAACTGTCAGAAGGTAAAACAACAGTGATCATATTTTGAACATGGTGCATTACATTAACGCAACCAACATGGTCTACTACACTGGAACCCTTTTTTACTGCTTCACTGTACATACCCTGCACAAATTATATAAAGTCTTCTTTATTTATTACTTTATTTGATTTTCCCTTTTTTATATGTAGTTTTTCATTTTTTATAGCACAAGCACACCATGACAAATTCAACATTTGTGTTGTTTTTAATGATAAATGCAAATGGCGTTGACAACCATGCTTAAAAAAATACACAGACATTTTGTTTAGTTGTGAAGATATAAGCATCTACAATATAATTTAATTTTGTGTAATAATTAAATGATTATATGCATAAATTACATATACAAACATTAAGAACAAGCATTTGAACGTAGTAAATCACGTTTGAAAACAGGTAAGTTACTGTTGTAGTAGGTAAATGCTATAAAATGAGAATGAAACTGAGAAACGCAGCAAGATAACAGGATAAAAAAAAAAAAAAGGAAAAAATATGCTTTGGTGTGCAAATGCATAATCATTTGCTGAAAACCACAACAGTGACTTAAAATTTAATTGTTTACTGCTGATATTTGCTGCTTTTAGATTGAGTGTTTGCTCGCACTGTTTTAATTAAATCCCTCACTATGTCACGAGCGAGGTGATCGTGCAACCTGACGCTCTCGAGTCACGACAGAACAGATCCAGTGCGACTGTCTCGAAGTTCCAAACAAACAGTTTACACAATAGCACTTTGTTAAACTACAGAATTTCACATGATGAGGATTGTACAGTTTTTTTTGCTCACCGTGCTGAAGTTTCACCCTTTATCTGTGACACCAGTGTGTTTTCTGTTCCTGCCAGTTGACCCTGAAGTGTCCATTTTCAAGCGGCTTTGTTACGTATCTTGCCGTTACGTCTTTTTGTGAGAATAAGAATGGTTTTAGAATTCTTTTTTTCTCCAAATTAACTATCTAACTAACCTTTGCTCTTTCAGAGGAACAGCTGGTTTTGGAATGATGGTACCAAATTGTCTTTTACCAAGTGGAACCGAAATGAACCAAATTTTTCCAGAGGAGAGTGTTGTGCACATATGAACGATGGAGGTAAGTTTGACAGGATCAAACCTTGTGTTCAAATAATGTATTTTCATTACATTCTCTAATTTGTTGTTATTTATTTCTGTATTCAGGGCAGAAGGACTGGAATGACATTCCATGTGATAAGAGCTATCCTTTCGTGTGTGCTAAGAGAATCAACTGAAATTCACAGAGTGTAATGTAATACATTTTTAAAAACACACTGAAATCTTAATAAAACCTGAACTATACTAATAAAATCATTAAAAACAATAAAATCTTGAATGGAATTATTTTATGTGCAGTTATTTCTGTTTTCACCATTGTTTTCAAGAATCCCATAATGTACCTTAAGCAATGATTGAATCATCATAGAACAAGGAGGATCACCATGTTTGTGTATTAGTACTGTAACTAATATATTCTAATGCATGATTAAAAATCTACCATAATATACAAGTTTGAAATGTTGGTGGTTATAGATTGTTTATTTCGGATTCTTAAATAAGAGAAATACATGTAATATAAGACACTTTATCAAAAAGAATACATTTCATTGCACACATATTTAAATGTAGACATTGTACTGCTATGCTATTAAGGATATTTTAGAAAGTGTGATACCTTTTGACAGTAAAGGTCTATTTTTTTGGTTAAATACCCCAGTAATAAAAAAACAGGTTTTCAAAGTGAATGCATAGATGGTAAATACAATAAACATTTATAAAATGGCGCAAATAACAGCATTTGTAAACCATAAACTGGAACAATTTGCTTTGTACTGGAAAAAATATACCAAATAACGTATGCAACATATCATATACCTGATTTTATCTTTTAATCAAAATCGACAATGTACAGAAAGATCACTCCCTATATGTACACAGTTTCTTTATTTCTTTTTTTTGCACAATGGATGCATACATGTGTAGATATATGTGTGTCTATATGTGAGTGTATTTAGTTACATAACGTCTGATATACAGTACGTCTGATAGAAATGCAATGTCTGTTTTTCTTTGATAAAAAGTAAATAAAAAATATGTAATTATGTTATTAAATTTGATATGACTATGACAGGATAACCACTTGTTCAGTAAGATATCTGAAGTCACAACTATTCTATACTCAAGGTCGCAAATACTTATGTTATTCAGGATTATCAAGCAAAATGTATTAAACCCACAGGCAAAAGGTGGTTTTGGTGCAAAAGTTTTCTTCATCTATAATACATCAAAAATGAGTGACTTCTGGTGGTCCAGTGGATGTGTTTGTGGATTGTAATCTACTGAGTGCTAGTGAAAGCCACTGAAACATTCCAATACAGTTAACAATAAATAATGATGCATAAAGAAACACAACGTCCCTTCAATAATTAACTACAACTTTACAGTAAGTTAACAACAATCCTCCAATATGCTCTTTTTAAACAGTTTATAAAAAAAAAAACATTTGCTGTGTACCACAATGAAGCTTTGTCATAGTCTATATGATAGCATCAATGCATCTTTAATTGCATGTCACATGACTCTTTGCATTTTAATAACACTTTAGACCTTACCCATTATCTTGCTTTTGTCTTCCATGGTTGTTGTTGTCTTGCTTGTCTTTGTAAGCATTATGAAAATTCAACTGCTCTGGGATGAACCGGCTTGCAAGGGCTGAACAAAATTTCAAACTAGCAAAGACTGGCAAGAGACATAGCAAATATTTATTATGAAAGTTTGGAGAAAGAAACTGTCTGGATGCCAATAGCATGTAAAGCTGTAATTCATGCTAATGGAGGATTATTCATATTAATAAAGTGGAACGTCTGTTCATTTATATATTTGTTTGGTCAAAAAAAAATTTATACCATTAAATTTCTTGTGTTTCCACTCTTACAAAGAAATACTGGAGAATATTATCAGAATTTGTTTACAGCAAATAAAAGAAGAAAACTTGTAAGGTGATTGTTTGGAATGATTTCTGGAATCGGTGTGAAATATGTAGACCTTCAGTGTTTCCTCATTTCACTTGTACATACAGTAAACAGTTCCCTCGGATGTTCAATACAGTCCGGAACATAATCACAAATGAAAATAAATGCATATGGTAAAATAGATTAATAGATAGATAAAAATAGATAGAAATGCATATTGTAAAATAAATAAATAAGTCTAATATGAGAAGTCAGCTAGATTGTAGATTGCCAGTCTGATTAGATTAGATTAGCAGTCTGGATGTTTGTCTTGAGCAACAAAATTTTATTAGCAAGATCCTCCCTGAAATTATTGATAGAGGACATGACTGTAGTGCTGTCTCATAATATTTGCTTTCCATCTGACAATGGACATGTTAGATAAGTTCTATTGGGTGGTGCCAAGTTATTTAATTTATCACTGATGATGATTAGATGTGTCATATGATTTATGCTGCCTATTGAAACAAAGAAAATTCCATTACAATCAAATCAATGATTATATTCAGAAAACATTATAAATTAAATAAGAATAAAATAGAATGATATTTTAGTAATAGAATGATGTGATTATAAGAGTGTTACTATAAATAATTAGAATAGTTCAGGTTTTAAAGGCAAACAGAACACAACAATGGAGAAACTAGTATTAAAGAAATCAAAATACATAAATATTATATATATTTAAATTTTCTACATTTGAGTTCTCCTACAGGGGTCAACAAATGTTGCATTGCTGACTTCTAGAATGATCCCTGGTACTTACTCTCCATTCTTTAATCATGGCCCACTTCATGAAGAGTTTGGACATTGGACCTCTTTGAGTGTTTAAAGGCTCTGGCATGGAGGAGTTAGTATTGGATCTATGATGATCTCAAATGTTGAGCTATTTTATGAGTTGCTCAGTAGCTTCCGGTTCCACAATGTCAACTGACTGTATAAGACTGTAGAAAGTAAGAAAGGTAGTTCTTAAACTAGTGTTTAGTGTTTTGTTTTATTTTTTTTAAATTTATAATCACACTCTTGAGATCACCCAAATGAGGATGGGTTCCCCTTTTGAGTCTGGTTCCTCTCAAGGTTTCTTCCTCATAACATCCTGGGAGTCCACATCCACAGTCACCCCAGGCTGCTCATCGGGGATTAATACACGTAATGAACTTTCATTCTTAAGTTCTGTAAAGCTGCTTTGAGACAATGTCCATTGTGAATAGTGCTATAGAAATAAACTTGAACTTGAACTTGAACATTAATTCAATCTAAAGCCATGGTAATTCTAAGCATTTTTCTGAGCTGTGTTTTATTGTCTAAAGTGTTACAAATTTGTATATATATATATATATATATATATATATACAGGAAAAGGGGTACAGTCTTACATTATGCCTAATATTTAATGATGCAACCTCCACTCTCCTGCAGAGCTCATCAGCTGGAGCTGGAAAAAAAATCTACATTGAACATCAGAATGAATTTTAATTATTGTGTACCATGAGATACATATAGTATTGACATTAAAGTCAAAATTAAATCAAATACAGATGGAAACTGGACAATGTTATCCAGGGTTATGGCTCAAAGTTTGCAAATACAGATGGAAGTTGTAAATGTAATAAATGGTTGGTGATTCCAAAAGGCAAGTTTGCTAATCGGCTATCAGAAACGATGATCATAGGACTGTATACTGTGTGCATCTCATCAGATAAATATGGTGACATGGTATGAGTAACGATTGGAATGTTGTTGCTGAAAATAAAAACGTTTTCATATAATACAGTATAAGGATTATCTTGTTAATGAATTTTTTTATTTCTACAAGTTTGATTATGTGTTATACCTCCTCGTTCAGGGTTTTAATGGAGAAATAACAAACAAATCTTAAGGAAAATAAAAAAACATTTTCTGTCCCAACAAGTAACACCACCATTAGACTGAGCAAAAGTTTGAAGGTTTATAGCGATACCTTAAAAAGAGAGGCCAAAATATTAAACAAAAGGTTCTCAATTATCAGAGGGAGTAAAATATTTTTTTTAATGTGACAGAAAAAACAAAACTCCCTAATCAACCATAAACAGGAGAAAACCAAACTGCCAACAAAAAAAAGCTTCCACAACTAATAATTAATAAAAGTAGTCTATAAACTGTTTACACAGAAGTAAAGTTCATAACACATGACATATATATATAAATTAATTTAATAAATATGTATTATGACATACTTAAGAAAATGTATGCCTCAATTATTTGAAGCTTATTTTAATATTACAATAAAATGACTAATAGTTCATTGCATTACAACCTAAATTGCATTACATTCTTTTATATTTCTCAGGTTGTTGTTTGTACAAAGCCCAGGGATCACTTTCCTATCAAATAATAACTACTGAATACTGAATTAGGATGTTGCAGATATTTGGACCAAAAAAAAAAAAGAATTCAAAGATGATTTCTATAGTTTTAATTCTCAGTACTGTTCTTTTCCTCTTTCATTCATACACTGTGAATGCACAGCACAAATAATACTGGTTATTTCATATAAATTATTTACATAACCAAACATTCCCAACTCAACATGCCATCTGTCAGTTAGTATATATGATATAATCATTAACTCAAGTTTAGATTTTTTTTTTTTTTTATAGCAATTTTGGAATAGAGAAGGTTTCCATCGGCATCACTATATAAGCACCACCACTTACCTCAGTGTTTCACCTCAAGCAAAAAGAGACTCCTGATTAGA
The DNA here is from genome assembly GCA_014706435.1 of Silurus glanis. Taxonomy (NCBI): domain Eukaryota; kingdom Metazoa; phylum Chordata; class Actinopteri; order Siluriformes; family Siluridae; genus Silurus; species Silurus glanis. Next base: position 1,412,944 of record JAAIIK010000091.1, on the reverse strand, counting down.
TGTAAGTGGATGGATTCTTTTAACATTGTTTTCAATAATTATGCATTAATGTCTTCATTTCTTGCAGTGCATGAAAAGCCAGAATTACAGTATGGCACGTCAAACTGAAGTAGTGTTGCTTCTTATTCTGGCCGCATCAGCAACAGCTTTGGGTAAGAGTCTTAATATTATTGAACAGGATACCTTTAACTGAAAACAACTGCACCCTTACAGAAGCAGGTGTACTTCAAAAGCACTATTAAAGTTATAATGCAGTATCTGTTTCAATACTCCACTGTTGTAGTGTTTTTGCACTTTTGAAAAGCTGTTACTGAAAACATGTCTTGGTTGTGATATCTCGTGATTGTAGCCAGATTACTGTGATCTGAATCAAAATCTGCCTTTTGTATTTCTAAAACAAAATGATAGAAAATAATTTACGACGTATACTGATCTTTACTATTTTTTTCCTCCTTTTAAGCTACTGCAGAGCTTTCAGGTAAAATTAAGCAAAATGAAACACTTAAACACAAAGCAATAGCATCAAGTGTAGCTATTGCAACCACTTATATATCTTTTCTTCTGTTTTCTAGATGCTTATTTTGATAAGCTTGTACAAGGTAAATAAAACAGAACCTGCACAAATAATGAACATGATCTTAATAATTGAATCCTTTATTTATTATTTATCAAGTACTGTATTTATTGACTTTTTAAAAATCTGGATTATTAGGAAATATAAACATACAGAGCCACTGAGGTTACATGGTGGTAATTGTTAATAATACACAACCACAGTTCATACGATACTACAAGTTATATACTGTTCCCAGTTCAGTGAATTCAATTCAATTCATTTTTATTTGTATAGCGCTTTTAACAACGGACATTGTCTCAAAGCAGCTTTACACAGATAATTTGGTGATAAATAATTAATAGGAATGTTCTTTATAAGCGTAAGTTTACATTTACATTTACATTTGCACTTGTTCAGAGCGACGTACAAAAGTGCTTTGAGTCTCTAGCAATGAATAAATCTACACTGGTACGCTAGATTACAAACTTAATTTAAATATAACTCTTAAATTCTACAAAGCAAACCTGGAAAGTGCTAATTTAAGTGTTAAGTGTTTAAGAGAAGGTCAGAAGGAGTTGCACTGTGTGTTTGTGGATTTAGAGAAAGTACAACAGGGTGCTGAGAGAGGAGTTGTGGTATTGTATGAGGAAGTCTGGTGTGTCAGAGAAGTATGTGAGGGTGGGGCAGGACATGTATGAGGACAGTGTGACAGCAGTGAAGTGTGCAGTAGGAACAACAGACAGGTTTAAGGTGGAGGTTGGACTGCATCAAGGATCAGCTCTGAGCCCTTTCCTGTTTGCAGTGGTAATGGACAGGTTGACAGACGATGTCAGACAGGAGTCTCCATGGACTATAATGTTTGCAGATGATATTGTGATTTGTAGTGAGAGTAGGGAGCAGGTTGAGAAGAGACTGGAGAGGTGGAGGTACGTGTTGGAGAGAAGGGGAATGAAAGTCAGTAGGAGTAAGACAGAGTACATGTGTGTGAATGAGAGGGAGGGCAGTGGAGTAGGTCTTCAACCGCCGCTTGAAGACAGCCAGGGACTCCAACTGTAAACAATTAATATATAGATCTCTATTCCTTTCAGTCCATTCCTTATCAAAAATGAACAACCATGTCACCTAATTAGCACTGTTTAAATGACCTACATGTCTAATATTTCTGTTTGCTTGCTTGTTTGTGGTTTTAGTTTTGTTCTCATGAACTGACCAGTGTTTTTTTTTTTGTTGTTGTTTTTTGTTTTTTTTTGTTTTCATGCTCGATTAATCAGAAGCAGCACACCGTCAAGTCAATGCAAAATGCTCCAAATGCTGTTCAAATGGCTGGGTGATATATGATCAACGCTGTTATATATATCAGGCCACTAGGATGATCTGGGCTTCTGCTGAGGTTCAATTAAAATCATTTAATCTTTATTCACACTATTTTCACATTATTTTTCTAAAAAAAGAAGAGCAGTGAGATTACATGCTTACCTATTAGCACAGCAGTGGTGCATTGTATATGAGCTATACAGATGTGATGTAATATTCAATTACCAATTAGCTATAGATTAGCAATCAGTATATTATGAACAGTATATAGTGAAGAGAATTTTTTCCCTTCCAAAATTTTGCACAATAATAATCACAATTAAGCAATGTGCAATGATACTAAAGTTTTTTTTTTTTCCTTTCTAGAAACACTGTCAGAATTTGGGTGGACACTTGATCTCAATTCACAATGACAACGATTACCGACTGGCCAAGTCCGTTATCCGTATTCATGACCCCGGGGAGAGTCCAACATGGATTGGCCTGTCTGACTGTCAGAAGGTTTGCTAAATGGCAAATTATAATTATTCAGATAAAGGAACAAACAAATCTGAAATTTTATCAAATATTACAGCCTGTGATAGACTATTCACTGTTTATCTTTACAGAGAAATCACTGGTTTTGGACTGATGGCAGCAGAATGACTTACACCAAGTGGAACCCAAGGGAACCCAATCATATCCTAGGAGAGTGCTGTGTCCAAATGAACCATGGCAGTAAGCATATCTGAAAACATTTATTCTATTTATCTCTCCATCTATCTTTAAAAATATTCAGGTATGTAATTTTATGTGACATTTTTATTTTACTTATATTTATATAATAATTCACTTCATACGCATTATTTGCTTCGGGAATGTTGATGGAGAAGTCTAGAGAAGGTCAGAAGGAGTTGCACTGTGTGTTTGTGGATTTAGAGAGAGGAGTTGTGGTATTGTATGAGGAAGTCTGGTGTGTCAGAGAAGTATGTGAGGGTGGTGCAGGACATGTATGAGGACAGTGTGACAGCAGTGAAGTGTGCAGTAGGAACGAAAGACTGGTTCAAGGTAAAGGTTGCATTGCATCAAGGATTGGCTCTAAGCCCTTTCCTGTTTGCAGTGGTGATGGACAGGTTGACGGACGAGGTCAGACAGGAGTCTCCATGGACTATGATGTTTGCGGATGATATTGTGATTTGTGGTGAGAAGAGCCTGGAGAGGTGGAGGTACGCGCTGGAGAGAAGGGGAATGAAAGTCAGCAGGAGTAAGACAGAGTACATGTGTGTGAATGAGAGGGAGGGCAGTGGAGTGGTGCGGTTGCAGGGAGAAGAGGTGGAGAAGGTGGAGGAGTTCAGGTACCTGGGGTCAACAGTGCAAAGTAATGGAGAGTGTGTTAGATAAGTGAAGAAAAGAGTGCAGGCAGGGTGGAGTGGGTGGAGAAGAGTGATAGCAGGAGTGATTTGTAATAGAAAATCTGCAAGAGTAAAAGAGAAAGTTTATAGGACTGTGGTGAGACCTGCGGTGTTTTGGTTTAGAGACAGTGGCATTGAGTAAAAGACAGGAGGTGGAGCTGCAGGTAGCAGAGCTGAAGATGTTGAGATTTTCATTGAGAGTGATGACGGCAGAATTAGAAACAAGTTAATTGTAGGACGTTTTGGAGACAACATGAGGGAGGCCTAATTGAGATGGTTTGGACATGCGCAGAGGAGGCACATGGGGTATATTGGTAGGAGAATGCTGAGGATGGAGCCACCAGGAAGGAGGAAAAGAGGAAGACCAAGGAGGAGGTTTATGGATGTGGTGAGGGAAGACATGCAGGTAGTTGGGTTGAAAGAGGCAGATGTAGAGGACAGGGGGAGTATGCAGACGGATGATCCGCTGTGGCGACCCCTAACGAGAGCAGTCAAAAGAAGAAGAAGATTTTTTTTTAATCATTATATCTTTCTTCTTTTTCTGCAGAAATGAAGGACTGGAATGATATTGGCTGTAAAAAGAAATTTCCTTTTGTGTGTGCTAAAAGCCTTTACTGAAATGCTGACACCTTCACTTTTACCAACTATTAGACACTTGTCACTGATGGATTTACAAAAACCTCACTGTGTCAATTTTAAAGAATTTAAGCAATAAAAAATCTGAATACATTGATGTTTATGAAATGATTTTAAAGATTTTATCAATTCGAAATACACTCTTACTCTCATCTGCCTACCTTTTAGCTTCACCATAAAATATAAACAAGCACACTAACATAACAAAATAGAAAACAACACAAAAATAAATAAAAAGTGAAAAAAATGTGTCCTTTATTTGACAATAAAAGTATTTGACAAAGTATTTCATTTCCATTTAAATTACATATGAGTATATTTCAGGTACAGTTTACAGTAAATGAATTATGACAACACTTAACCTTAATTAACTTCAATTAAAATCGTGCTGATTAGTCCATGGCTGTGAACATAACATCAGTATAAAGTAATTAGACTTTTTTTTTTTTACAGTGACCTTCCATGTCACAATTTACCCCTAGCTCTAACCCCTAACACTAACCCCTTACCTGCCCGTCAACATTAAACATTTTGTTTTTGCTGTTTTTTTTTTTAAACCAAAACAATTATATATTTATTGAATCAAAAGTTGTTTAAAATTAATCAGTGGCATATTAGCTGACCTAGGATTTGAGCTCGTCCAATCCCAAATCTCAAAACCTCCCAATCCTAAATCTCATACCAGATAAATCTGAGAGCAGTTATCATGCTCATGATTAAATCCATACAAGCACAGACACTTCTCTCAATTATAGATACCTTAGCGATATTACTATGCTAAATAGTGCACAATGTTTTCAGTTTGCTAACTGTATTTCATGTGATTAAGAGCATAAAAGGGTTATTTAGATGTGGACCAATTACCAGCCAGGCATCTTAAAATGGCAGATTATGCATCCAGCATTTTGATAATAAAATGTTTTGTGAACGAATAAAAATGGGTCAAATTAGCTACAGAAAATTGTTAACATTAAACTAATAATTTAGAATCTTGTACACAAATTCAGGTTTTTTTAATGGATTTAATTAAATTGCTTTATGATACTACAATTTGTTTAGTTTGTAATCGATTTAATTCTGTAAAGCTGCTTTGGGACAATGTCCATAATTAAAATTGCTATACAAATAAAACTAAATTTAATAGAACTAAAAATAATGTTAGCGCTGTTTAGGTGGTAGTTGGACTGTTTCTGATCAGTGTCTTTAACTTTTATGTAACAATAAGGATCCTTAATAATCCCAAATTATCCCAAATTATCAAGCTTTCTTCCTTATACCATCTCACTTCTTTATCTCTTTAAAGCTGTTTTGGGACACTGTCAATTGTTAGAATCGCTAGACAAATAAAAGTAAATTGAATGAAATGTTTCTTGAATAAGTGTAGTAATAATGTATAGTAATATAATAAACTAAGTAAACATTACGTCATTTATTTGTAAACGGGGGGGGGCGGTAGGAACCATTTGCGATTCTCTCTGTTTGCTGGGACGGATTTTCAAGGCGGCCACCAAAAATTTGCTGACCTAAATCGCATTATTTTCCGGAAATGCTTTATAGGAATTATTTGTAGTTTTGATAGATCAACGGAAGTTCCGGTGGCATTTCACTTCCGATGGGAAGCCGGAGAAAAATGAATGCGTTTTTGCGTTCTTTAGGAATCTAATTTTCTTTTTCAAGGTAGGAATTTGGAAAAACCCAACTCTTAACATTGTGCGTGTGTGCATTTGATATATAAATGGTATAAACAGTGCATTTATTTGGTAAAAAGGAACAAAAAGCGTAGCAGCTGACCCAACGGTTGAGCTGTGACAGCTCTCGTGCAGCTAGCAAAGCGCTAAACCTGTTAGCAGTCAACACAAGGGAGGAACGAGGACCAACACCTTCATTCCTGTGTCTGATATCTTCTAAAAGCGGATTTCATGTCGTGTATTGCTATAATGTGGTCCAGCTGTCGATCTTGTTGCTCCTTGGTTCAGAAAATCCACCTCCTACTGTAACATTCAGGTATCATGAACAAAAGTAGGGTGAAGATGATGTATTTGGGTGTTGGCTGATAAGCAGAACTCGGATATTATAACTAAAAATGGATAAAAAAAAAAAAAGTGTTACTGTTGCATCCCTGCTTGTATTTGCTAACATCACTGATCCCTTCTTCTGGCTATCATGGTGGTGTTCTAGGTCACAGTGAGTCCAGTACCAGAGAACCAGAATGGGTCTGTTATCTGACCCGAACCGAAGGAAGGCGTTGACCAGTCTCCTCACCCGCCTCAACACTCCTCTATGGTAAACACTCACTCACTGCATTACATTTGCCTTTTATGGTGTTCAAAGTTTTGATGGATTAATATAAAAACATCAACACAGGCTTCAGTGTTTAAAAACCATCATTCAGATCGGGTTAAAGATGTAGAACAAAAGCCTTCTTTGTTTTTCGCTCCAGTGTGGTGTGCTACTTGGCGGGCATCGCCTGGTTCATGGGCCTGGCGTTTGAGCCGTTCACTCTGCGGACGTACATGTCTGAGAACGCCATGGGTTCCACCATGGTGGAGGAGAGGTTCCCCTCAGGAGAAAGGGCCTTGGCTACAGCACGGGAGTTTGCGGCTCAGAAGAAGAAGGTTGGGTAAGTGGAAGAGACTTTCCCAAAGTGTGAATGAAAACCGAGGACATTTCGAGAGAAAATGTCTGCACGTCCTTTCGTCTTTATTGGTGTTCATGTATCGCTCTCGGTCACTGAAGGGGAATGCCGGTGGACTGGTTGGTGAAGACGATGCAGGACAGAGGGCTGGAGGTTTTCACCCAGAGCTTCTCACGCACTCTGCCTTTCCCTGATGAGAACAAGGAGAGATTTGTGAGTTTGTATAAACCTTTATCGGCATGACAGAATATTGTAAAAGGATCAGGAAGCTTTATGTTTTGTTTTTGTGTTTTTTTTTGTTTTTTTTTTGGACGGGGGCTGGGGGGTCATACAGGTGACAAATTAATAGTAGAAAAAAAAAAGCTCTAAATTGACACCAACACAAGCAAATAGATGACAGAGACTTTACAAGTCTCAGAACAAACTCACCGCTCTAAGAATTTCCCTTAGCTGTTATATTCGAGATCTGGTAACTATGAAGGTTATAGCATAAGATTTGCATCATTTTCCTCCGTTTCAACCCATTAATTCAGCAATCGTGCCCTGTCGATAGGCGTGGAGTTCTCCCGTGTGATGTCTGATGTTTTGTTACAAACGTCATTTGTCCGGAAGCCATAAAAGAAACATCACAAAGACAAAATAAGTATGAAGAAATTAGATGGTTTTATATGACATTTGCTGAGTCGATATGTATATATTATTTTGTTACGTGTGTGTGTGCACAGAATAATGTTAAATTCTAAACCTGAAGAAGAATTTAGGCCCTCAAGGGTTATGGCTTGAAGGATAGAAATATAAAATTTGTTTATAAGTGGGAAAAATATTACTTTAATCATAAAGTTAATCATGAATCCCTCCCCCTTTTCTCCCCCTCTCTCAGATGGTTCGAGGCACTAATGTGTACGGGATCCTGCGAGCACCTCGAGCTCCCCGAACGGAAGCCCTGGTGCTCAGCGCCCCCTGCAGTCCTGGCAACAGCAACAACCAGGCAGTTGGCCTTCTGCTGGGTCTCGCCCAGTATTTCAGAAGTGAGAGGCTTATAAACTTGATTTACACACACTTCATGATTCACTTCATGTTCTTAGGGGTTCTGTGGGGTGCAGTTTTGGAAGATGTTTTCAGATTTATTATTTTGTGCTTTAACTAGAAATAGAGAATTCAGGCTAATCTACAGTAAGATTCATGGACAGAAAAAGTGACCGCACCCTATTGTACATGGCTAGTATTTATACCGTGGTCCGTTCTTAAAATCTTGATAGGCAGTCTGCTGTCAGTTTAGTCATTGTTCTAAATGAATGCGCTGCCTTGTGAAAAAATTTAACGACCGTATGATGTGATGTGCAAGTACCAGGAAAGGAAGAAATGACATGTGACACATGTTATTGTATAATTTCACCCAGAGGCAGCAAATATAAAGGGAAAAGTAGTGGGCCTAAGACAGATCCTTGTGGAACACCAAACTTTACCTCAGAAAGTGTGGAAAACTCACTATTTACACCAACAAACTGATAGCGATCAGTCAGATAAGACCTAGGGTTACACTTCTAAAAGATAAAATTATCACTAGTGATGGAAAAAGACTGACTGTACATTAACACACTGAATGAGCTGAATGCTCACCATATCAAAGAAATTACGTACCTTAGTGCAATTTCTCAAGATTATTTAGGGGGAAAAGAGATCTAAAACCGTAAAATCTGAACACAGACGCAAAAATATAAACTTGTAGTATAACATTCCAAATGTTGTAATCTCAGGTCAGATTTACTGGGCCAAAGACATCATATTCCTGGTGAACGAGCACGATCTCATTGGCATGCAGGCTTGGTTAGAGGGCTACCATCATACCAACATCACTGGTGAGTCACATGTTACTTATTTAATTTCATTCAACCAGACTGCAAGCTTCACTAGTAGTGGAGTAACTAAATACAGAACATTTCAGCTGATTTCTAACCTCGATTAAATGTTTAAATGGATTTGCTTTTGCTTTTTGCTCCATCTTTAAAAAAAAAACTGGAGCTAAAATGTTATTTGGAATATCTGCGTTAGTATTAAAATACAATAGGGAAATGTTATTTCCTTATAAAATATAAACATTTAACATACTACAGTCAGACCCCGACTTACGACATTTCGGAGATACGACGTTCACCTCAGATTTTATTTACTTTTATTTGTACTATGTAAAAAAAAATAAAAATGTAAAAGTGTTTACAGTGCCTCTTTATGTCTGCGTCGGAACGCATCATGGAGTAGTCACTTACGTTTTTTTCGGTCCCTATCTACGTCATAAGTTGGGGTCTGCCTGTATATACAAACAGACAAATTAAACCAATTCAGTACAATTAAATTTGTATTATACTTTTAACAATGGACTCCAAATCAGCTTTACAAAAATCAATAGATTGCGAATATAAATGTTATCATCATAAATTAGTCCTTATGTGTTTATCCATAATGAGCGAGCCTGTTCTGACGGTGTCAAGAAAACAACCCACTGAGATGGTAAAAGAAAGAAACCTCGAGAGAGACCAGACAAGGAAACAAATCCTCATCTGTGTGACACCAAAAGTCTAATCATTATTGTTCCATTATTGCTGAGGTCATCAATTGTTCACTGATAGAAACTACTGTTTGTGGCCAAACCCGTAGCCCTAAACTATTGTAGGAAACTAGGAAACAGAAAGTGTTTTTCAAATGAAGAGAACACTGTCCAGAAGTAGGGCATTGAGATGAATCATTGGTATCTCAGGAGCATATGTAAGTTTAGAAAAAGAGGGAGGAAGTGAGATGGCCAGACAGTGAGAGAAATATGGATTCTAGGTTTCTAACCTGTATTGAGAAACCCTGGTGTATATTTTTCTACAATGTCCTTGTTAATGCATGTTCCATTTTTTATTTTTTTTAAAGATAAATAGGAAATGCCTTCCATCCCAACACTCCAAAGAGCTTTCAGTCATTTAAAATAATGTAAAGTGGAGCTTTAGTGAAAGAGCTGTGAGGTTATATTATTGTGAATGCTATGTGGACATTTTATTGAGATTATTGAGATTTCTCTGTTTTGGTTTTTTACTTCTATTGCTTGCTATATAAATGTTTATTCTGACAGTAGAAAGAAAAAAAAACTCTGAGATGGAATGAGGAAGAAACCTTGAGAGGAACCAGACTCCAAGGAAACACATCCTTTTCTGGGTGACACTGAATGTCCATTCATTATTGTTGAGGTTATAAAATGTTCACTGATAGATTCTCAAATGCAACTGTTCATGGCCAAACACATATCCCTAAAGAAAATCTTGGAAAAAAATGGATATATCAATTTATTTATTACTTTAGAAAGTAAGTAGAGATTGAGAATGAGTGCTACAGAAGTCTATGCTAATCTACAGTAATGCTCTCAAGTTATTTTGAGGTGTTTCTCTTTTTATTTGTATATATTTTTATACTTGGTGTCCATGAGTGTGCACACTATGTAGTTAAGGGTTAAATGTGTCATATGTATACTAGGGCGCTGCAACAACTAATCGATAATGAAATTTGTTGTCAACGAATGCTGTTATCGATTAATTGGGTTGCGTTAGTTACGGTTTGCGTGACGGCAAGACAAAACAGCCGCTTGCAAAATGGTGGCGAGTGCAGGTCACCAGGAAAGCAGTGAAAAAGTGTGCATCCAAGGCATGGGAGCATTTTATATTAAACACAACAAAGAAGAATGTAACCTGTAAGTTATGCAAAGCTGAGTTTTGTGTGGCATGGAAGTAACACAGTGATGCAAGAGCATGTGAAGAGAAAACACACTGGTGTCACGGATGAAGATGAATCATCATCTTTTTTTTTAAGTACACTTTTATACATAAATACACTAGATTAGGGTTTTTATATAGTTATAATAAGCAAAAATTTATTTTTTTTACGTTTAAATTTTTATCTGATTACTGTATTTTTTGGACTATAAGCCGCTACTTTTTTCCTACGTTTTGAACCCCGCGGCTTAAACCCCCGGTTTCACAAACTTCAAGCCAAAAAAGTGAACCCCATAACATTTAGACCAATGAAATTTCCGAACGGAAACGAAAAAACGCACCTCACCTGTGTTCTGAGCTGCACGGCATCGGGAGAAAAACTTTTTTTTAAACGCACAACGATGCCAAAAGATAAACTCCCGAGAGAAATAGTTGTGAAAGGAAGGAGGAAGACAGTGAACAATGACTTACTTGGTAGGCTACTGTTTAGATACAAGCCGTTGTAACGCGTTGAGTCTGGGTCATGGGATAGCTCGCTAACTCCAGTTGCAACAGAAATCATATAAGCACAGACAGGTTTCCAAAACTTGTGCTTTTTTATTTTTCTTGGCAACAGCGTTACGGGTTAGTCAAAGAAACTTAGAAATGAGCATCAGAAAATAATAAGGACATATTCCTCGTCTTGCACACATGCAGTAATACTGGAAAAATGCGGCAGCAGGCTATTCCCAAAATACCGCTATGCTCCTAAAGGTAGCGCAACATATTTCACCCGTTACACCGTGTAACAAACACTGTCTTTCGTTAAAGCCTGTGTAAAGTTCATTAGTTTCAGTGTAGACACCTGCGGCTTATAGACAGGTGCGGCTTATTTATGTTTAAAATAAAAATCTTTGTCAAATTCAGTGGGTGCGTCTTATATATGGGTGTGCTTTATAGTCCGGAAATTACGGTAATCTAATAATCTGGGGGGGAAAAAAAAATAATTCAAATAATTGATTATCAAAATAATCGTTAGTTGCAGCCCAAATGTATACAACTACATTTTAAAAAAATTAAAAAATCTAAATAGTATATATCTAAATAAAACAATTCTGCTTGATCAATCAGGGATGGGCTTTACGCCGCTACAGGGCCGAGCAGGCTCCATCCAGGCTGCTCTCTCGATGGAGCTCAGCAGTGATGTCATCACCAGTTTGGACCTGGTACTGGAGGGTCTAAATGGACAGCTGCCCAACCTGGACCTGGCCAACCTCTTCCATGCCTTTTGCCAGAAGCTCGGCATCCTCTGCACCATTCAGGGGAAGGTAAGAGAAACTTCAAGACGTATAGATGCCGTTAAATTATGATGCACACTGTGTGTGGAAAACTTTTTTTTTTTTTAATACTACAAAAGCTATTTGTCATTTTATGCCTTAGCATTGTAGCTTTTATAGAGAAATGTGGTTGATATACACCGACCAGGCATCATTTTATGGCCAACAATCAGCCTAATATTGTGTAATAAAGGGACATTCGGTGCAACCCAGATGAGGATGGGATTCCTTTTGAGTCTGGTTCCTTTGAAGGTTTCTTCCTTATGCCATCTCGGAGTTTTTCCTCGCCGCAGTCGCCACCGGCTCGCTAATCAGGGACAAACTTACACTTATAAAGAACGTCTAATTCATTTTTATCACCACATTATCTGTGTAAAGCTAATTTGAGACAATGTTAATTGTTAAAAGCGCAATACAAATAAAAATGAATTGAATTGAAATTGAATTCAATTGTTGGTCCCCCTTTTTAATGCCAAAACAGTCCTGACCTGTCGAGCATTAACAGCATGAACATCTTCAGCAATTTGAGCTACAGGAGCTCATCTGTTGGAACGGACCACACGGAAAAGCCTTCACCTTCACTCCCTTCGTGCATCAATAAGCCTCAGCCGGATGTGACCCTGTCGCCGGTTCACCACTGTTCCTTCCTTGGAGCACTTTTTATAGATACTGACCACTGCAGACCAGGAACAGCACACAAGAGCTGCAGTTTTGGAGATTCTCTGACCGAGACGTCTAGACGTCACAATTTGTCAAAATCGCTTACGCTCCTTACGCTCTCCCATTTTTTCCTGCTTCTAACATCAACTTTGAGGACAAAATGTTCACTTGATTCATGATAAATATATTCCACTCACTGACAGGTGCCATGATGAGGAGATAATGTTATAATGTCATGATGTTATGCCTAAACAGTGTATATTTATATTGAGAATACATAAGGAATTTAATAAGGCTATATCTAAAAATAAAAATCATTGTTTTGAGAAAGTCGTATTTTATATTTACAGATATTTTTTACTGACAAATAGTTGTTGTTTTTTTTTTGTTTAAACTGTTTCTATTGCATTCACTGTGACAGTTAATGATGCAATAAAAAATTATAGAATATTTTCGTTTTCATTTACATAGTGTTGTGAAATTGGATATAAAATATTTAAAATATAAACAAATAAATGGTTTTAAATATATCAATGCCTTGAAATGATTTAAAATGTCACAGGAACACATTTTTAATCTCAGTAAAAATGTTCATATCTGTAATCATGCGTGCATAATCTAGCAACAGTTAGAGAGGAAATTGACATCGGTCACAGTGGAATCGTTCAGGAATTTCAGCGATTATATCTCAGAATTGTATACTGTAAAGTCCTTCATGTTCCTGTTGTGTTTTTTTTATATGAAGAAGAATTTACAGTATGGCTTCACATTGTGTCTCAGCTCCAGAGGAACGACTGGGACAGTTCAGAGGGATACACACATTCAGCACAGACCATGATGCTGATGGTGCTGAAGCAGGCGAGCGGGCGGCCCTGGGGTGACCACGGGCTCTTCCTGCGCTACCACATCGAGGCTGTGACCCTCCGTGGCATCAACAGCTTCAGACACTACAAGACTGACGCCACCACTCTCGGCAGGTCTGCCATGTTTAAGTTGTATTTGAAATGTCTACTCTTAAATTCAGGGCAAAAAATTGCAAATTGTTCTCGACATCAGCTTTGGTTACTTGCACTGTTAAATCCTGATCTGAGATCAGAAGCATGATGTAGTGTTGCTTCAAATATTTCATGCTGTGGCCTTTCAGGAGATCAAGGGAAATTTTGAACTCAATATTAATGTGAAGTAAAAAACAAAACAAAAAAAATCAAAGAATAATATATTTTTTTTCTGTCTTTTGCTGTAATCTTTTCAGGCTGTTGGAGGGAATGTTCAGGAAGCTGAATAATCTACTGGAGAGACTTCACCAGTCCTACTTCTTCTACCTAATGCCTTCGTTGTCTCGCTTCGTGTCCATTGGATATTACATGCCTGCTTTTGGCCTGCTGGCTGCCATCCTGCTCCTGCGAGTATCCTTTCAGCTACATAAGTCTCTAAAACTGTCAAATTACTCCTTCATGTGCACTTAATGTATGACCTCAACAATTTCTGTGTTTTAGTAAGATGTCAAAATATTTGGACACAGATATTTTTATCTATGGTGTATTTGCTTGGTTTTTTAATGACACTGTGCTTTTACAATATCTGTATACTAACTTTTCATGCTATCATCATTACCTTTGTACATTTTAAAAGCATATCACCGAGAGGTCTATAGTGTGATCCAGGAGAGCAAAGTTGCTATCTAAGGGATGGCATGCACTCTTTGAGCTCATTTATGGGAAAGAGGGTAAATAATGCTTTCCTACAAGTGAGAGAAAGTGTGAGGAGCAGCAAATAATTGTTTGTTTTTATTTTACTAAACTAAACCACATCCTGAAGCGAATGTAGTGCATGCAATTGAAGCGGGTAGTGAAAATGTCTTCAAGGTTCCTTGACTTTACTGTAGGCGTTGGATCTCTGGGTCCAGATTGGAAGTCCAGCTCCAGTATCCCAGGACGGAGTCGGTGAAACAGAACCGGTCAGTATGAAGAGTTCATTTACAGAAGTCACTCAATTTTAGTGGAGAATTTACCCTGTGGTCAGAATATTCTACATATAAATGGGAAGGATGCCTTTAATACTTTAATTATATGACCACAAACTTCCCCCAATACTCTCCCTTCTCTCCAGCCATCAAATCCAGGTGTTCTGTCCGTACTGACACCCATAGTGATCAGTCACCTGACAGGCGTGGCTCTGTACACTCTTCCCATCCTGTCTCAGGACACTGCAGTAGAGCACTTTCCTGTGTCTGAGACCGAGGCCGTGGTTCTCACTGCCATCGCCATCTACACTGCAGGCTTGGCACTGCCCCACAACACACACAGGTACCATACACACACACAATAGTCTCAAATTTCAAAGCTTTAATAAGTTGCCTGAAATATGCTACTGCATATTTATTCTATTGATATGAAATTAGTTTAGCTCATTAATATCACCATCATTAATGCTTCATTAATAAAATGAATTTTTAAATATTGTGTGTGTGTGGGTGTGTGTGTCAGGTTGATCTCAGGTGAGGCCACAGAGCAGGGCTGGCGTGTGCTCAAACTGGCGGCTCTCCTCTACCTGGCTGTGCTGCTCGGCTGCACAGCTCTCATCAACTTCTCCCTGGGCTTCATCCTGGCCGTCACACTGGTGCCTGCTGCTGCCTGCGTCACACCGCACATGCCCAAGTACGAAAACACACACATACACTAAACACCTCAGCTCAACGTATAACCATCGAGTTACCACACACTCTTAGCCAATAAGTCAATTCTAGTTATGTACAAGTATGAATGTATGTATGATACAGTATAAATATGGGTGGAACGTACAGTAGTGCAAATGGTAGTTATAGATGGTGCAAAAAATAAATAAATAGATAAAAAGAAATTTCCTCCAAAGCATTGCCTTAGAATTTTATAATTTTTAAAATGAAATTTGCTAGAATTAAATAGTTTGAAAATTGTTGTAATTAATCATCTGTCACTCAAACTCACCTGTGTTTATTTATTTTTATTTTTTTTTCCTGCCTCTCAGATCTTTGGGTGCCCTGGCGATGGTGCTGCTTAGTCCAGGTTGCACAATCTTCTACTGTATCTTCCTCTTCCAGGACCTTCAGGAAGCTCCGGTTACGTTGCCCGAGTGTTGTGTGCTCTTCCTGTCCGTCATCTCTCAGGGCATCCTGGACCACACCCTCTATGGCTCGCTGATCTACCCGCTCTTGGCACTGTTTGTGTATCCATGTTGGCTGCTGCTCTGGAACGTCCTGTTTTGGAAATAACAAGAACAAACTGAGCCTGTAATGTGCCTGTCAGGGAAACAGCTCAGAAGCATTCAGCCTGCCTTCGGGTGCACCTGAGAGAAACAGGGCGGGGCTTAATGAAAGTCAATTGAGAGAGTGGTCAAGAATATGGGAGGCGCTACTAAAACCTAAAAAGATATATTTAAAAAAAACGTTAGGACATTTTCTTCCTAAAGCTTTTTTTTTGTATGTTTATATTTGTTTTAGGAGACTGGACAGGAAAGCCATTTGTTTAATACTGGAAGGAAACATGAATAGGATTTTTTTTTTTCTCAAATGAAAGTATGCATCAGTGTTTTTCTGGTAAGCTAGCAGGAATCACTGAGCTTATACTATACATTGTGTTAAAATGGAGCAAGAATGAGAACATTTTAAGCCTTACTGGCTGAAGCTATCTGATAAATTGGGTACTTTCCTTTAATTAATGTGACGAGCTTTTTCTGAACAAAGGACTACTGACCAAATTTACTATATTGGTTTTCCTTCGTGGCAAATTTGTTCTCAGAGTTGTTGGAACATTTTTTTCTTACTTGATTGAAAATGTCCTTTTTTTTGTTAATAAAATGCCTAAAAACTGAACGAATGCTTTTTTCGCAAGTCACACTCTATATAAGGATTCTTCAGCATTTCCTTGAAAACTAAATCTACTTTACGAAGTAATTTATTTCACAGTCTTTCACTCGGAGTAACTTACTGATAATGCGATTTTCTTTATACACAAACACTATAGTAATTGTAATTGTTTAAACATTTCTCATTGTAAGTTGTAAAATCGAGAAGTGTTCAATTGCCACTGAATCAATGAATTGTATTGGAACAGAGACATGTTTATTAAAAGCTAAATGATTTAGTTTACTTAATTGTCAAACTTTGTACATTAAACTTTGTATTTAAAAAAAAAAAACTGATACATGGCAGGATTTCTTAAAACCTTTAAGAACTGGGAATTTAACTGTTGCTTAACTGTAATTTAACTTCAGTAAAAGTGTCCCTTTAAACTTACACTTGAGCAAAAGTATTTGCCTTTAAATGTATTTAAGTAACAAGTACTATGATTTAATAATAGAATGATATTAATGAGTCCAACATTAATTGATATTGAACAAAAATTTTGAATGAGCCCAAAACCACCTTTTCAATGACTTCAAAAGAATCACAAAAATAAGGACACGGGTGTTGTGGCAAGTTCGAGTCAGGAGTTTCTACATCAATTATTCCTCTCTAAATGCTCTGCTTGATAATGCTAAACTGTATGTTTTTGCTAAGTCAATACCACCAACCGGCAATGGCGGTTTTAGCTTGATTGACACCCCCAGGGTGAACCACACCATGACCCAATGTCTAATCAATGGGGGAGATCAGCAGTAAATCACATTTGAAAACAGATAAGTTTCTGTTGTAGTAGACAAATGCTATAAAAAGAGAATGGAGGGATATGATGATGCATAATCATTTGCTGAAAACCACAACAATGACTAAACATGTAATTGTTCACTGCTGCTGTTATTTGCTGCATGTAGGTGTAGTGTTTGTTCGCACCGTTTTTAATTGAATCCATCACTATGTCGCGAGCGAGATGATTGCGCAACCTGAAGCTGCGACTGTCTCAAAGTTAAACAGTTTACACAATAGCACTTTATTAAACTACACCATTTCACATGATGAGGATTACACAGTTTTGCCTTCATCCGTGACACCAGTGTGTTTTCTGTTCCTGCCAGGTGACCCTGAACTCTCCGTTTTCAAGCGGCTCTGTTACGTCACGCTAAGCCGTAACTTAAGCAACTCAACTGATCGATAACAGCATTCGTTGTCAACTAATTGCACAGCAGATCATCCGTCCTCTTTCAACCCAACTACCTGTATGCCTTCCCTTAACACATCCATAATCCTCCTCCTTGGTCTTCCTCTTTTCCTCCTTCCTGGTGGCTCCATCCTCAGCATTCTCCTACCGATATGTCCCTCCTCTGCACATGTCCAAACCATCTCAATCTCACCTCCCTCACCTTGTCTCCAAAATATCCTACATGCGCGGTCCCTCTAAAAACTCATTTCTAATCCTGTCCATCAACCTGCTCACTACTCTCACCACAAATCACAAAATCATCGGCAAACATCATAGTCCACGAAGACTCCTGTCTGACCTCGTCCGTCAACCTGTCCATCACCACTGCAAACAGGAAAGGGTTCAGAGCCGATCCTTGATGCAGTCCAACCTCCACCTTAAACCAGTCTGTTGTTCCTACTGCACACTTCACTGCTGTCACACTGTCCTCATACATGTCCTGCACCACCCTCACATACTTCTCTGACACACCTGACCTCATACAGTACCACAACTCCTCTCTCCACCCTGTCGTACGCTTTCTCTTAATCTGCAAATACACAATGCAACTCCTTCTGTCCTTCTCTATACTTCTCCATCAACATTCTCAAAGCAAATAATGCATCTGTGGTGCTCTTCCTCGGCATGAAACCATACTGTTGCTCACAGATGGTCACCTCTTCTCTCAGCCTGGCTTCCACTACTCTTTCCCATAATTTCATGGTGTAACTGATAGTACCTATCAGTCACCTGTAGTAACTGCAGGTCTGCACATCTCCCTTATTCTTAAAGATCGGTACCAGCAAACTCCTTCTCCATTCCTGCCTACTTTTCCCATCTCTCTGCCGATCCCAATCCTGTTTCACCAACCTCTTTCTCTTTATGCTCTCCTGCACTTCCTCATTCCACCACCATGTCTCTTTCTCTTCCTTTATTTTTCCAGATGTCACACCAAGTACCTTTCTAGCTGTTTCCCTTATCACTTCTGCAGTAGTTGCCCAATCATCCAGCACCTCTTCACCACCACCGAGCCTCTGTCTGACCTCTTCCCTTAAACTTACCCTACAGTCTTCCTCCTTCAATTTCCACCAACATTCTTCTTTCAGTCCTCACTGTCCTCCTCTTCTTCTTCACCTCTAAAGCCATCTTACAGACCACCATTCGATGCTGTCTAGCTACACTGTCCCCTGCCAACACCTTACAGTCTCTGAACTCCAATAGGTTGCATCTCCTACATAGAATATAGTCCACCTGTGTGCACCTTCCTCCGCACTTATATGTCGCCCTATGATCCTCCTTCTTCTTAAAATAAGTGTTCACCACTGCCATTTTCATCCCTTTAGCAAAATCTACCACCATCTGCCCTTCCATATTCCTCTCCTTAAGGCCATACCTACCAATCACCTCCTCATCACCTCTGTTCCCTTCACCTACATGCCCCTTAAAGTCTGCCCCAATCACCAATCTTTCTTTCCTAGGTACACCTTCTACCACTTCATCTAACTCACTCCAGAATTTTTCTTTCTCCTCCATCTCACAACCCACTTGTGGAGCATAAGCACTGATAACATTTCTCATCACCCCTTCAACTTCCAGCTTCACGTTCCTCACTCAATCAGAAACTCTCTTCACCTCCACTACACTCTTACTGTACTCTTCCTTCAGAATCACCCCTACACCATTTCTCTTTCCATCCACGCCATGATAGAACAGTTTAAACCTCAACCTCCAATGTTACTTTGCTTACTCCCTTTCCACTTGGTCTCCTGAACACACAACATATCTACATTTCTCCTCTCCATCATATCAGCTACCTCTCTTCCTCATAGTACCAACATTTACAGTGCTCACCCAAACATCCACTCTTCTTCACTTTTCCTTTCCCTGCCGTCTCTGTAGACGTCTTCCTCCTTTCCTTCTCCTCCTTCAGCCAACAGTAGCCCAATTTCCACCGGTACCCTGTTGGCTAACGATACCTGTGGCAGTCGTTGGTAACCCGGGCCTCGACCGATCCGGTATGAAAGTGTGAATCGCGATCTGCATATTTAAATTGGGACGTTTTACGCTGGATGCCCTTCATAACGCAACCCTCCCCATTTATCTGGACTTGGGACCGGCACTAAGAGCGCACTGGCTGTGCAACCCTAATGGCTGTGTTTGACATCACCTCAATTAAAGGTAACAAATCAACAAGTGCTATTTTAAATACCATCTAACTAGACAAGCTCGGTTGTAATTGTTTTTTTGCCACACACATTATGATCAACTACATACTATAAATTATAATTTTATGCAAACTAATATAAATATTGCTTTAAAAATGCGTAAAAGCATAGCAGGCAACACAGCATAACCTAAACGCTATACAGTTATTAGTCAATTTTATTAAATTCATTAGCTTTTATTATCCTCATAACGAGATGAGTGATAGAGCTGCATACACACATTTACATGTTTATTCCCTATATCTTTCCTATTTTGTTTTTTTCTGAATTTGGATCCTGATGGTTTAGACCAGGGGTCACCAACCAGGTAGCCCGCCAGGACCACATGAAAATAGATGTTTCCTACCTTGTTAAATCATTGTTGATAATTATTATGAGAAATCATTAACATGATCAGTGTCTTCACATAGATGAATATCATTAATTATTAATAATAACATATAATAAAAGGTAAATTGAGCAAATGTGTTATTTCAGATCAAATTGAAAACTGTGTGTACCAAACTGGTAGCCCTTCACATTAATCGGTACCCAAGAAGTAGCTCTCAGTTTCAACAAACTTAGTGACCCCTGGTCTAGACCTTTTTTTGTCATCCATAATTTTTTATTTGGATTAAGCGCTCTTTACTGGCGTGACGTCATACACCTTCTGCGTGTCACAAGTTTGCTACGTTTTATCCGCTCATAGATAAAAACACTTGATTTTGCGAAATGTAGTTGAGTAAAAAGTAAGATATTGACTTTGAAATGTAGTTAAGTTAAAGTAAAAGTCTCCCCAAACGGAAAAACTTTAGTAAAGTACAGATACGCGAAAAAAAAACTACGAATATAATGTACTTAATTTGACTACGTCAATTGCGTACCTTTAATCATTTTTAAAGTTACTCTATATTCATGTTGCTATGCTGTGTTTTGCAACAATAATACTTCGTTGTATTGTTCTTTTTGATGATTTTCGAGACTGTAAAGCACATAATATTCTTCCATATCTATTATAACATATATCTCGCAATTCTGCCTTTTTTTTGCCATTCTGAGAAAAAAAGATCAGCAATAACCTTTTTTTGTGTGTGTGTGTCGGAAACGGGCTTCCATACATTTCTCTAAAAAATATATATACAGAGAATTAATTCTGCTGCTATCGTTCATTCGAGGATGTGAGAGGCGACACGGTTACATATTTCCGCCGCCAGAGTTTCCGGAGGAATTAAAAATGAGACGGACCGAGTTCCTGTTTTGATTTATTTCCCTCCTGTGTCAGAAGGAGCGATGAGGACAGCGCGGTGCGCGTTTCTCCCTCAATAACTCCATCTTTCATTTCGTGTCGTTTTGCTTCCACTATATCCCGGGCGCCGAACACACAGCAGCTCATCATGGCTCTGAGTTCGGGGGTTTGGGCTCCGGTTTTTCCGTCTCCGGCACTCCAGCAAGGCTCGAACGCGAGCTCGGGGTCCGGCTGCGGCACGGTCTTGATGTCGGTGCGTGTGTCGGTGTCGTGGGCGACGCTGCGAGCTCTGCGGCCGCTCCGCTCTTCCGGCACCGTCGAGGATGACTCGGCTCTCCGCCTGCAGCTCAGCATGGACCCGAACCGGCCAGGAGACTTCCGGCTCACCCTCAGAGACTCCGGCAGTAACGGCAGGATCATGGTAAGTCTCCCGGCCTTTAAGATGAGAGAGACCTCACATGTAGATAAGTGTCTATTACATTTAAATTGGGCTTTAACTTGATATAAAATAAGCTGCATTAGTTACTAAAGATCAAACTCCTACTAATGTCTTCACCACTGCCAAGTGAAACCTGTAGCATGTATAAAACATATATAATCACACTTTCTACAGCAAATTAAATTAAAGGTGTGCTCTGTAATTTACAGAAGAGTGTCTCGACCTGTAAACGTCTTCCAAGTCCAAAGATATAGTGAACAAAAATCATTTTCCATCCAGTGAATCCAGTTATTTATTGAATAAAGGCGTCTGTTTACATTTTTCAGGTTTGAATATATCCTCAGAATCAGAGCTGCACAGCCCCGCCCCCTTTTTTCCCACTATAGGGAAGTTCCCAAAGTGTCTGCATTGAATGAATTTACCAGAAGGGAAGGTGTTGTTTATAACAAAGTCCAGTGATGGATTATCACATCTTTTGAGCAAATGTGCAGTAGGTGATTTAATTCGACAGCTATACTAATGAATGACATTTAGCCTGAGATCTGAACAAATCAATTGTAACAGATGGTAAACGTCAACGATTCCTCGAGCCAATCGTATCGATCTGATGCTTATTCAGTTCCTCACTGTCCTTACTTTAGTTCCTTCCTGCAAATAGTTCCTCCCATATACACATCATTATATGTGTATAGAGAATTTAAAATTGGGTAGACGGAGTGTGTGCAGCTTGTGCAGTAAGCACGTTTTACTAATCTGCCATTTAAGATGAAACCTAGCACATAACATTTATTATTATTATTATTATTCGCTATTTTCTTTACGTCTTATTTGACATTAGAGTTTAGACACACCAGTGTTTGCTAATCATGATTATAAAATGAATCATTGTTCTCTTGATACTAAGGCTGAACTGCAACCTCTGGACTTCGTGACATTACATTACATTGCAGTCGATTACACTGTACAATTGGCACGTGTAAATGACTGAGTAGAATCATATTGTTTTTTATTTTAGTAGTTGCAATTTGTCTTTTGCTGCCTTCTTGTCCAGGTTACGATTTGATCTCAGTGAGTCTTGTACTAATTAAATAAAGGTTACTAACTAACTGCAGCATGAGAACATGAACAGCGGGTTTCATTCTTTGTTGTATATTTTAAATATAATTCAGGTTATGGAGGCTACAGGATTCTGGGCCAATATGAAGTAATTTTATTTGCTTGCTTCATCTGCATTCTGTTTACTGCTTCAAATTGTTTTGCTTTTGTTATAATGCATGAATTAAACATAGCTCAGTTATATACATGCAGCACTTATTTTACCATAATGACATAAGTTGCATTGACAATATGATTAACATCTTGTAACTCTTCGTTGGAAAATCTGTTTCTATATGTTTCTATAAACACAAGGTGATTTTATAGCTCATATAAAACTTAATAAATCCAGGGTTATGGTCCCTGGAATCCACATGTAAAAAAGAGAGCCCCAGGATTTAAGAGTGATATGAAAACGTGTGTTTTTTACATGCAGTCTGTAACCTGCTGTCTGCTCTCTCCCTCAGTCACTGGCAGAGTTTGAGCTGTGTGCAGTGAGGTACGAGATCAAGTCGCCCCGCTGCCACGAGCTGTGCGTCATCAAGCCGCCGCACGACACGCTGACCTTCACCTTTCGCAGCGAGCAGGAGGCCCAGGAGTGGGCCACCGTCATGATCTCATCACTGAGGGAAGCCCACAGAGGTCAGAAGTCATGTTCACTTTCAGAAGTGTGCATTTTCTCTTTTTTTTTTTTATATTTCTCCTCTTCTGATTTATTTATTTTGCCCCATTTCAATACGGCTTGTAACACCCTCACTGGATTGATATCTTTTATTCTGACACCTCCAGTTCCTTTTCTCTGCTAAATTCTGCGAATCTCTGTGAAAATGTACCACACCAGAATATCAGTCCAGTAAAAAAAAAAAAGCGCTGTTTATTTGTGTACCTCCAATAAGATCATCTTCTTCTGTTCCCTGTCATTATGGGGAACGAGGAGGGGGAAAGTCAAACAGACAGATGTGGAATAAGATCACTTGACTGTGTCCTAATGAACCAGTATTAGAATTTATTTATCGATGGAGACTTCAAAGCATTTTTGTAAATCGCTCTGGATAAAAGCATCTGCCAAATGCCATTAATGTAAACGCAGACATTCATGCAGGCGGATACACATGCAGGTGCAGACGGACCTTTTACAGATGTGTGCACAGACAGACCCCAAAAACCTTCAGACAAAAGGTACACAGATACTGTACGTGCAGGCACATGTGCAAACAGACAGGTGCATGCCAAGATGGACAAAAAGACACACGGATATCCCGTGGATTGACAGACCAACACATAAACAAGTGCAGATGCACAGTCAGGCAGATACACAGTTAGATGCAGACAGAATTATGCAGATGTGCAGACAGGCACAAAGATGCATACGGATGCAGAAAAACCTGCAGATGCACAGGTACTCACGTGGACACGTGCAGGTGCAGATGTGCACAGAGATATGCAGACAGCCAACTGACACCTATGTTAGCTGGAAGACAATTAACACATGCTGTACATGAAATGCCAAGCTGCAATTTCTGCCACTTCAGACATATTCACAAGTCTGTTTCTCAGTCGCAGGCATCGCCTCTCATCCCACTGATGACACGGAACATCTAAAACCTGTCGAGCAGAGCGCAGCATTGTCCTTATCAGCAAAAGGTGAGTGAGCTGAGGAACCCGCTTTGTGGTTATCACCGTGATACACTGCTCTTTACACCACATAAACAGACGTTCTTTTGTAGTGAATGAGGTTTTTTTGTTTGTATGGGACGTCTCATGAAGTCTGAATTGAAAAACGTAGATATTAAAAAAAAAAAAAAAAAAAAAAAAAAAAAACAGGCAGTGTGCAAATATTGTGTTTTTACATTGTGTAATTTGAATTGTTTTGGCTTGTTGTTTTTCTGATTACTGCATTATTGTAGAGGAACTATGTGCAGAGCTGGCCAGAGCCATCGAGGCCGGAGATGCTCAAGCAGCAAAGCAGCACGCTACATCACTGGCGCACCAGCAGATGGCGCTCACCATCCAGCCGGCTCCAAAGGACTCTGAAGATGAAGAGATCAGGTGAATTTATTTTATTTAAAAAAAAACATTTACATCTTTTACACCGGACATTCATTCTATTCTTGCTCAATCATTATTTTATATTGGTGATGAAATTATATTTTCAAGAAACTTATTACTAAGAGTAATATCTAATATACTGGATTTTCATTTTACTGTTAATTCCTATTTCATTTCACTGCAAACATCTTCTGTTTTATTGTATTGTAGATTGAATTTCCTCCCTCTGTTCTGATTTTTTTTTTATCCTTTTCATTTTTCATTCCATTTAATGTCATGAAATGAAACGAATGAAACGTTAAACACACACACAAAAAAAAAAAAAAAAATGTCATGCAGTTTTAACATGCATTTTGTGACATGCACAGTTTTATGTTCTAAATCAGGGGTGTCAAACTCAATTGCACAGGGGGCCAAAACTCAAAGCACACTTTAGGTGGCGGGCCGAACAGGATAAACATTTATTGAACACACTAAAACTAAATGTTTTTTGAACATAAATATGAATAAAAACAGACAGGAATATTATTCCAGAATAAATCAACTTAAACTTTAAATAACTTAAAATATTTTGCTCTCCATAAAAATATTTCCAGTCAAAATCATACAAGTTAGAAATATGAACATGCTGCAAAAAAACCCTGAAAAAAATCAATATAAAAATGTGCTTTTAAGTAAGCGTTAAAATAACAACAAATCAAAACAATCAGATTTCTTTGCTCTTATGCCATTTTATAAAAAATAATCTTAAACTTTAAATAACATAATATTTTGCACTCCATAAAAAGATCTCCAGCCAAACACCAGACGTCTCACACCGTCATCATGCAGCTCTTCAGAAACTCTCCCTCAGTAAATAACCGGCTGATGTGCCTCTGATTTCTCCTCTGTTTTCACACCAGCTTCACTTTGTGATTTTACTCTGGTGAAAAACGCCTGCTGAAATGTCAGATTCTTCTTTAACTCTTCTACTTTCTGTATCTTTTGCTCTGCATTCAGGTTTTTCAGCTTCTCCTGATGTTTTGTCTCGTAGTTCCGTCTCAGATTCAATTCCTTAATTACAGCCACATTCGCTCCACTAATAAGACACACGTGTTTACCGGCAGTGTCAGTAAACATCTACTCAGAATCCCATCGGTTTTGAAAGGCTCTGTTTTCAGAATCAACTTTTCTCTTCGCCACTGTGAGGCGCTATTTCACAATAACTGTACAATAGGGTTAAATACATCAACAGAAGCTCGACTTGATTGACGCTGGAATGTTCTCAGGTAGTCTAGTGTTCGGTAAGGCAGCTGAAGCGCTGCATTATGGGATCTGTAGTTTGTGTTTATCAGCGCTTCATATCGCCGGGACATTAATAACAATAATAATAGATCTATATAAAATCATCTCGCGGGCCGGATATAATTGTACATCGGGCCAGATGTGGCCTTGAGTTTGACACATGTGTTCTACGCTAATGTCGCTGGATTCGTAAACACAAAACATTTGAAGTACTAATTAAATGCCTTTGTGTCGTGTTTTTGCAGCTTAGCAGTTGCAGTTGAAGATGCCACGTCGTCCTGTTGCGTCACGGTAAAAGTCGTCCCCCACATGACTGTGGCGTCTCTTAAGCAGCAGGTAAGGAATTGAGAAAGTATTAGTTCTGTCGTGCATCAAAACATAGTTATTCCTCTCACTCTTTTTATTTCTAACTTCTGTCTCTGTCCCAGATGTTTGGAGAATACGGTTTTCACCCACGAGTGCAGCGCTGGGTCATAGGTCAGTGTTTGTGCTCCGAACAGCGCTCCCTGGTGTCATACGGCGTCTGCCGAGACGGAGACACTGCGTTTCTCTACCTCCTCTCAGCACGCCACGCCCGCCTCAGCCGACTGCAGTGCCAGCAGGACCAGGAGAGCGCCCTCCTCGCACCCGTGCCTAAACTGACCCCGACCCCGGCACCAGCCAGTCACGACTGGAGAGGATACAGCACACTGCCACCAAGACTCCATCATTCCAACACAGGTATAGCTTTGAAGAAGTGCATCACACATAATCCATAGTGCATCATAAAGTGTCTGTACCATGGGCAATCATTTACTGCAGATTTGTATATAAATGGGCTTTGTTTATTTTGGTAAACCCAAATGAAAAGTTCACTTATTTGTATTTTAGATTGACTGAAATCTGCTTATAGATTTATTCTTATGGATTCTAATGAATAAACCAGAGTAGCAAGCAAAAACTCCCAGAGGAAGAAACCTTGAACCTGAAAAACGCAACCCAATCTTTTTGTTTACACGGGATAATGAATATAAATCATTACAGAGTTTAGATTAAGAAGAGTATAAATCAACAGTATTGAGTATGTTTACAGATAGTAGTAATAGCCCTGGGATGAGGTTTCATTATCATGACACCAGCTCTGTGGTGTAAATTAATTACCGTATTTTCTGGACTATAAGCCGCTACTTTCTTCCCCACGCTTTGAATCCCGCGGCTTAAACAATGAAGTCAAGTCAAGAGGCTTTTATTGTCATTTCTACTATACACCGTTGTACACGGTACACAGTAAAAACGAGACAACGTTCCTCCGGAACCCTGGTGCTACACTAAACAACATAGAGCTACAACACAACACAAAGCTACATAAAGTGCATCGAGTGCAACCTAGTGCAAACAGTGCAGACAAAAAACAGTACAGACAGACAGTGCAGACAGACAACACACGACAAGACAAAAAAACAAATATAGCGCCGACCAGTAAACCTAAAAAATATACCCGGGAGTGAGTATAACCAGAACAATGTAGTGCAAAAAACAGCAGCAGTCAAGAGGTGCAAAAGACAGCATGTAAACAGTATAATAAAGTGAAAGGTGCAAAAAAACAGCAGTAAGAGAGTGGTACGGTCAAGTATGAATAATAATAATAATAAATAAATGGTGGTGGAATATATGGATTTTCATGGGTTTTTCCCGGTTTCACAAGCTCCATGCCAAAAAACTGAGCCCCATAACATAAGACCAATGAAATTGCCGAACGGGTTCAGGTTAACCAATGAAACTCTTTATATTAAATCAGATGCGCTCCCACTGAATCGGGCCGCACCACATCATAAATATGGATGATGTTCCTCTGACGTTTGACCTGCCGCTCACTCGGACTGTCTACAGGAAATGCGAATCATTCGTCACACTGAAAACAACCGGGCATGAAAACACACTTCACCTGTGTTCTGAGCTGCACGGCATCGGGAGAAAAGATTCACCGATGGTGATTTTTAAACGCACGACGATGCCTAAAGATAAACTCTCGAGAGAAATTGTTGTGAAAGGAAGGAGGAAGACAGTGAACAATGACTTTCTTGGTAGGCTACTGTTTAGATACAAGCCGTGTAACAGACACTGTCTTTCGTTAAAGCCTGTGTAAAGTTCATTAGTTTCAGTGTAGACACCTGCAGCTTATAGACAGGTGCGGCTTATTTATGTTCAAAATAAAAATCTTTGTAAAATTCAGTGGGTGCGTCTTATATTTGGGTGCGCTTAATAGTCCGGAAATTACAGTATTTTAATACCATCCAAGTGATTATATCCACTGGATAATATTTGAGATTTGAGGAGCAGGATTTGAGAATTTAGGATCCATGTTAGGACCGTTTATGATAGGGAAAAAGTAAGTCTACAAGTGTGAAAGAAGAAAATTATGATTGATGTATGCCCATTTAGAGCTCCAGGCTCAACTTTTAGGAACCGTACCAAGGTTTTAAAGGGTCTGGTGTAACTAATGATGAAAACAATTACGAAGCAGAAGGTAAAATATTGAGTGCACACTGAGAGATAAAACGTCTCACCACTCCACTATCAACAAACCTGATTATGACCGTAAAAGCATGAAGAAAGCCGTCCTAATAAATGTTTGATCAAATTTCCAACTGCATTAAAATGATAATAATAAAGTAGTTCTTAAAAAAAAAAGGCCTGTTTTTTTGTGCTGACACTGGGTAGTGGTAAACATTTCTGTTATTTTCCTAGTGCAGGGTAACGTGCAGGGAAAATGTTATGTAGAGATGAAGTGAAATAATGAAGTGAGAAATGTGTGTTCTGTCTGATCGGTTTGTGGGGCGGCGGTGGATCAGTGGTTCAGGTTCTCTGCTGCTGTTCAGAAGGTCATGAGGTCGAAACCCCACATGGCATTTAAACAAAACTCTTTCTGGGGCTGTATAATTGGCACAAATATTACTATATAATCAAATAAACAAGAAAAACATCCCAAAATGCTCTGACTGACAACCCACTCTCACACGTGTGCATGCGCACACACGTGCACGCAATTTACATTTTACATGCTTTTTTTTTTTTTTTTTTTAATATGCTAGTAGAAGGAGGGGATAAGCACAGCTTTTCAAGGCAGCTGGAGAATTTAGAGTTTACTAGGTTGAAATAAAAAGGATCAATGCTTTTTTTTTTTTTGTTGCCTATTTCCAATGAACAGGAAGTGGTGGGGGCGGAGCTGGGAAGCACAGCATCAGTGACATCATGAACCTGGAGAGACTGCAGCTAGGTGTACCTGGGGTGAGACCAACAAACCCGCAGGTACACACACACACACGCGCATGCACACACACACACACACACACACAGTATCTCACAAAAGTAGGTACACCCCTCATATTTCAGTAACCATTTTATTATATCTTCTCCAGGGACAATACTATAGAAATGAAACTTGATGTTTTTTAGAGTATGCAGTTTGTACAGCAGTACAGGTTTACTGTCCTCTGAAAATAACTCATAATAGTCATTATTGTGTAAATGACTGGCAACAAAAGTGAGTACACCATACAAATGTGTGTATCTTGTATTAGAGCAGTTAAAATGTGGTGCTTTGAGTACAATTCTCACATACTGACCTCTGGATTGTTCAACATGGAACCTGATGGTAAAGCCTCTCTGAGGATTTCTTTTCTTCCTAAGCACTTGTTACTTTAATTATCGTGTCCTAACTGATCTGACAGATTGCTCACATTCTTTCTACAGCATTACACAAGACTAAAACTTTCTTAGGCACATTATCTCAGGATGATTGTTATTTCTTTAACACTGAAGGTGGCTGTCACAATAGCAAATAAAATTCCAATGTACTCTGATACAACCACTAGTTTAAACCGATTCAATCGATTCCTTTCTTCTCCTCCACTCTAGGCGGGTTGGTCGTGTCCTTCATGTACGTTCATAAACAAGTCGACAAGGCCTGGCTGTGAAATCTGCAGTACAGAGAGACCCCCCCGGCCCGAGCTCGGCGCGTCCGAGGAAGCGGCTCTGCTTTTATAAGAGCTCTCCGGAACCACACTGTGAACTTTTTCAGCCCCAAGGAGGCCAGTATGGACATGGAAAAGACATAAGCATGTACAGATATCTACCTGGCAAAGGATTCAATGTGCAGAGTGATCCAAGGTGAGAAGACGCATCCCTGAACTCTAGGATCTTCCTGACTTCTCTAGGAATTAGCATTGGTTTTGTTTAAAAGTGGAGATCAGCCAGACGGCGAGCAAATGATGATTTTAATTTCATGGATAAAACCTCACACTGGAGATCAAAACCAAACATCAGCTCCTTTACTGTTATTAAAGTGCAGTGTTTCTACAGATAACCAGCACCTTTTCTTTAATCCACCCCTGAACTCATGCACGTTATTTTTTTCTTTTTCTTTCGGTAAGCAATAAAACCACATGTAGCATGCTGTTATGAGAAAATAATTAATGGAAGGGTGAACGTGACGAAGAAGAGTTACTGTTACCGCCACCATATTGATCGTTTTCAAGTAATACCATGTGATTTATTCCTCTTGGGGACTTCGTGTAACACAAAATATATTTGTCGTTTCTTTTAACATTGTGAATCCACGCTATCGCATACACATTGGAGCACCTATAAACACTCGTTCTCTTACCAACCTTTCCATCTTTCTTGAACGACAGGGACACCACAAAGTACAAAGTCCTCCCCATCAGCAATTTATATGTCTATGTCGTCAAAATGCGTTTTTCAACTTAAGATTTTTAGTTTTTGTGGAACATCCCATATTCAAGTCCAGGCACAAACTGTTTATAGAAACGTACTAAAAATGAACCTTAAAAATCTGCAACTTTACGGTTTAAAGAAATGAATCAATATGCTTTCGGACGATCAGGATCGAAAATTTAGCAGTGCTGTTACAAAATATGCTGGAGAAATTGTAGATATACATATGTTTATGGAAAATCGTTATGAGAAAATATTACTGTTTGTGAATATTAAACCTGAACCGCAGGGTTGTTCACAAAAATTAGAAAATTACTGACTGGGAAAAGGGGCGTTCCTAATATTTGTGAAGATCCAAGCAAATGTAGAGATGATCCTTTTCCTTTGGAGATCTTTGTGCTTTTTTTTTATTTTTTATTTTTTTTGGTTTTGAATTATTTGTAAAGCTGTACATTGCACAAATGACATGTTCAGGGATACTTTAAATGAGAGGCAAAAGGGGGTCATTTTTTCAATTGTAAATCATATCAATCATCATTTCTGAAAACATGCTCATTTTTACCACAGACTGGAGTCATATATGTATTCAGATTTAGTTTTTGCCAACAAATTCTTTTTTTGTTTGTTTGTTTTATTTAAAGTTTCACACTAATTAAGATTGTAGTAGGATTTGGAAAACCCTTGGAATTCACAGTTAATGCTAACTACACTTAAAGGTTTATAAAAGCTCATTAATGCATAGTTAGCAAAAGGTTTACAAGATTTCTAATTAGAATTTTAATGAAACTGAAATCCTATGAAACTCTTAATGACTTGGATTGTGCTTTTTTTTTTTTTTTTTTTTTTTTTTTAAGTTTTTAATGTTTTTTTTTTCTTCCATACATTTTTTTTCCAGATACTTGTAGTTACTGGAACTCAGTCTGCCCTCATTTCAGTTTGTTGCTGTAAAAAAGAAATAATAAGGAGCTTGATGTAGCAGCTGTAAAATGCTCTTCACCAGCCTTAAATGGTGTGGGAGAAAAAAAAGATAAATGTTTCTTACAAAACCAAAACACATCTGACAAAATATAGTGTCAGCATTTTACTTGCGCTACACAAGCTCATGATTGTAAATGATTTATTATTATTGTTGAGTAAATTATATTTGGTGTTCAGTTTATGGACAATTAAACTATGAGATGAAAACATGGATGGTGTTTTCTTTTGTATATAAGATAATATACTAAATAAAATATAATAATAATAGATAATAAAAAATATTACTACTAATAATAAGTAGAAGAGCAAGATGGTATTGAGACGCGATGTCTTCTTCTTCTTTCGGCTTCTCACAAATTTAGGTCGCCACAGCGGATCATCCGTCTCCGTACCCCCCTGTCCTCTACAGCTGCCTGTTTCAACCTAACTACCTGCATGTCCTCCCTCACCACATCCATAAACCTCCTCCTTGGTCTTCCTCTTTTCCTTCTTCCTGGTGGCTCCATCCTCAGCATTCTTCTACTGATATACAGTCCCTGACAAAAGTCTTGTCGCTTATCTATTTTGTAGAAACACCTGCTATTAACCTGACTTTTAATTAATCAATTGGTGTTAGAAATAGTTCATATGAAAAGCTAAAACCCTCCTAAATAATGTTTAATGCACTGAAATAAATTAGTTTCACCGAAAAAAGATTTATAATTTAATCAAGACAGAAAGGTCAAATTTTGGCAAGACAAAAGTTTTGTCGCCTATACAGAAATTGAACAAATTTACTGCAAATACAAAAAATATGTCAGCAAATTATGTAGTGGTGCTGTGAGATCCAAATTTGATATCTTGTATGACTTCCATGAGCTTGAAGGACTGCATCCATGCGGTTTAGCAAGGATTCATACAATTTATTGATGAATCATCAGGAATAGCAAAGAAAGCAGTCTTGCATGCCTCCCAGAGTTCATCAATATTCTTTGGTTTCGTCTTCCATGCTTCCTCTTTCATCCTACCCCACATATGCTCAATGATGTTCATGTCTGGTGACTGGGCTGGCCAGTCCTGGAGAATTTTGATCTTCTTCGCCTTGAGGAACTTTTATGTGGAGATGGAAGTATGCGATGGAGCACCATCCTGCTGCAGAATTTGGCCTCTTTTATGGTTGGGAATATAATAGGTAGCTAAGATTTCTTGGTATTTTAGACTATTGATGTTGCCTTCCACCCTGCAGATCTCTAACACATCCCCATACTGGATGTAACCCCAGACCATGATTTTTCCGCCACCAAACTTCACTGTTTTCTGGGTGAATCTCGGATCCATGCGGGCTCCAGTAGGTCTCCTGCAATATTTGCGGCGACTGTGGTGTAATTCAACAGAAGATTCTTCTGAAAAATCCACCTTCTGCCACTTTTCCAGCGTCCATCCTTTTAGCAGGCTGTGGGCCTTGGCAAATGCCACACGGTTTTTCAATTGTCTTTTGTTTAGTGCTGGCTTCTGGACACTGATTTGACCATGGAGGCCATTTCGAGACAGAATCCGACAAACTGTTCTGGTTGACACAGGGACTTCAGGTGACCAGGTCTCGTGGAGCTCTGCTGCAGTGGAAAATGGGCTGGCCTTGGATTTTCGAGCCAACAAGTGGTCCTCTCGAGCAGTTGTCTCGCGGGGTCAGCCTGACCTGGGCTTGTCAAAAACGTCTCCAGTCTCTTCAAATCTTTTTTTATCCTCTGTACTTGATGCTGAGACACATTGAAGGTGTCTGCCACATGAGCAGTGGATCTGGTCTTCAGCCTCTTGATAATCAAAACTTTAGTCTCAGGGTGAATCTTAGGCATGTTTGCAGAGGTCTAGTTGCAGTTGATGTGAAGGTCTAGCGTACTGGGGTTCTTTTTATACACACCTGAGACCTAATTGATCCATTATTAGTCACAGGTGAAGCTCATATGACAAGGCGACAACACTTATGTCTTTGCAAAAATTGACTCAATGGGCTTTACCAAGCTGTGAATATTAGAATACTTTTTGACAGTTTCGTTTTGCACTGAAACATTATTACAGAAGCTGTTAGGATTAAAACGAGCCATTTCTTGTAAAAAAATCTTGATTAGAAATATATTTCAGCGGCACTTCAGGTCAATTTGTACACAAGCGACAAGACTTTTGTCAGGGACTGTACCCCATGTCCCTCCTCTGCACATGTACAAACCATCTCAATCTCTCCTCCCTTGCTTTGTCTTGAAAACGTCCTACATGCGCTGTCCCTCTAATAAACTCGTTTCTAATCCTGTCCATCGTCGTCACTCCCAACGAAAACCTCAACATCTTCAGCTCTGCTACCTCCAGCTCCACTTCCTGTCTTTTACTCAATGCCACTGTCTCTAAACCATACAACATCGCAGGTCTCACCACAGTCCTATAAACTTTCCCTTTCACTCTTGCAGATACTCTTCTATCACAAATCACTCCTGCTATCACTCTTCTCCACCCACTCCACCCTGCCTGCACTCTTTTCTTCACTTCTCTAACACACTTGCCATTACTTTGCACTGTTGACCCCAGGTACCTGAACTCCTCCACCTTCTCCACCTCTTCTCCCTGCAACCGCACCCCTCCACTGCCCTCCCTCTCATTCACACACATGTACTGTCTTACTCCTGCTGACTTTCATTCCCCTTCTCTCCAGCACGTACCTCCACCTCTCAAGGCTCTTGTCAACCTGTGCCCTACTCTCACCACAAATCACAATATCATCCGCAAACATCATAGTCTATGGAGACTCCTGTCTGACCTCGTCTGTCAACCTGTCCATCACCACTGCAAATCCTAGGCAACCTTCACCTTGAACCAGTCTGTTGTTCCTACTGCACACTTCACTGCTGTCACACTGTCCTGCACCACCCTCACATACTTCTCTGACACACCAGACTTCCTCATACAGTACCACAACTCCTCTCTCGGCACTCTGTCGTACGCTTTCAATAAATCCACAAATACACAATGCAACTCCTTCTGAGCTTCTCTATACTTCTCCATCAACATTCTCACATCTGTTGCTCACAGATGGTCACCGCTTCTCTCAGCCTGGCTTCCACTACTCTTTCCCATAACTTCATGGTGTGACTGATCAACTTAATTCCTCTGTTGTTACTGCAGGTCTGCACATCTCCCTTATTCTTAAAAACTGGTACCAGCACACTCCTTCTCCATTCCTCAGGCATCCTCTCACTTTCCAGAATCTTGTGAAACAATCTGGTTAAAAACATCACCGCCATCTCCCCTAAACATCTCCATGCTTCTACAGGTATGTCATCTGGTCCTACCGATTTTCCACTCTTCATCCTCTTAAGAGCTGCTCTCACTTCCTACTTACTAATCCCATCCCTCATATGCCTTTTCCTTGGCTTTCGCCACATCCCTCTTTACCTGCTGCCGCATCTTCTTGTACTCCTGCCTACTTTTCTCATCACTCTGTCGATCCCACTCCTGTTTTGCCAACCTCTTTCTGCTTATGCTCTCCTGCACTTCCTCATTCCACCACCATGTCTCTGTCTTCCTTTCTATTTCCAGATGTCACACCAAGTACCTTTCTAGCTGTCTCCCTTATCACTTCTGCAGTAGTTGCCCAATCATCCAGCACCTCTTCAACACCACCGAGCCCCTGTCTGACCTCTTCCCTGAATCTTACACTACATTCTTCCTCCTTCAGTTTCCACCATCTAATTCTTCTTTTATCCCTCACTCTCCTCCTCTTCTTCTTCACCTCCAAAACCATCTTACAGACCACAATTCGATGCTGTCTAGCTACACTGTCCCCCGCCAACACCTTACAGTCTCCAATCTCCTTCAGGTTGCATCTCCTACATAGAACATAGTCCACCTGTGTGCATCTTCCTCCACTCTTATACGTCACCCTATGTTTATCCTTCTTCTTAAAATGTGTTCACCACTGCCATTTCCATACTTTTAGCAAAATCTACTACCATCTGCCCATCCACATTCCTCTCCTTAAGGCCATACCTACCCATCACCTCCTCATAACCTCTGTTCCCTTCACCTACATGCCCCATGAAATCTGCCGCAATCACCAATCGTTCATTTCTAGGTACACCTTCCACCACTTCATCTAACTCACTCCAGAACTTTTCCTTCTCCTCCATCTCACAGCCGACTTGTGGAGCATAAGCACTGATGACATCACCCCTACACCATTTCTCTTTCCATCCACACCATGATAGAACAGTTTAAAGCCACCTCCAATGTTCCTGGTCTTACTCCCTTTCCACTTGGTCTCCTGAACACACAACATATCTACCTTTCTCCTCTCCATCATATCACCTACCTCTCTCCCTTTACCCGTCATAGTGCCAACATTTAAAGTACCAACCCTAACCTCTATTCTCCTACATTTCTCCTTTCCCTGCCATCTCTGTAGACATCTTCCTCCTCTCCTTCTCCTCCTTCAGCCAACAGTAGCCCAATTTCCACCAGTACCTTGTTGGCCAACGATACCTGTGGCAGTCGTTGGCCTCGACCGATCCGGTATGAAATTCTTATTTGTGATCCGCACGTTTGATTTAGCACATGTGGATGCCCTTCCTAACGCAACCCTCCCCATTTATCCGGGCTTAGGACCGGCACTAAGAGTGCACTGACTTGTGCAACCCTAATGGCTGGGTTATTAAGTATTATGTTTCGCATTAATGCGATTCTACATAAAAAAATGCAACAGATTCTCCAAAAATTTCACGTTCACATATTTCAAGTTGCTAAATGAAGAGTGAAAAGATAAAAAAGGATTTCATAAACACCCAAATGTAACTTCTTGGTTTATTTATTTATTTTTTTTAGATTTTTATTTTGCTAAAATAATAGTAATTTGACACAATTCCAAAATTGCAATGCAGTTGGCGTAGTGAGGCTGTGTGAATTTCAAACTGTTTTCTTGGTGCAAACAAAGGCATAAAGGTGATCACATGGAATGTCATTCCAGTTCCCCTTCAGGAACTCGAGCTGCGTCGAAACGCTATGGGAACGCCCCTGCGTGACCGCGCTCTGAACCACGTGTGTAATCTGACCAATAAGCGTTTGGAACGTGACATCATCAGCGGGCGACGTCGCGTAAACAGGAAGCTACAAATGGCTGCGAGATGGAAAAGACGCTAGCTTCTGCTCGTTCAGGTAAGCGTTTCGCTGCTGTTTCGCTGTGTTTTTCTGATCGAGTGATGGCTGGCAGACAGAATTACCGTAAGTGTGTTTATCCGTGTCCGCGTTTCATTACCGGTAAGGATTCGCATGATCGGTGTGTTGTTTGCCTGGGAGTGGAGCATGCACAATCGGCTCTCGAGGGAGTCGATTGCTCGCATTGTAGCCGCATGGCTATGCGCACGCTTCGCTCCCGGAGAGCGCTCTTTGAGAAGTGCTCTCTCTCCCTCGCGGCTCCGGTCCCGCTCTCGCTGAGGCACGGCGGCGCCGGCGCTCGTGGGGTTCGCAGGCCGATTTAGCAGCGGGGCTGGAGTCGGATGAGTCCGCTTCAGCTTCGGCTGCTGAATCGAGTTCCTGCTCTCTCGGAGAAGCAGGCCCGATGGCTGCTTCTTCTCCCGGTGCGGGCAGCGTGGCATTACATGACTCTCCTTCCGAGGAGGGAGAGCTGATGGATGCTAGCGAGCCCGTGGATTCCTTACAGCCTGTGCTGTATGAGGAACTCCTCGAGGTCATGACGCGAGCCGTTGCTAAGCTGGATCTAGCTTGGCCGTTGGAGCAGCAGATACAGCGCGCACCCAGTAAGCTGGATGAGCATTTTCTGCGTCCTGTGTCACTTCCTCGGCGCCGGGGCCTGCCGTTTTTTCCCGATCTGCACACCAAGGGGTCCAGATCCTGGAAAACCCCGTACTCAGCGCGTACTTCTTCCCGCCACTCCTCGCTCAACGCGAATGTGGTTGGAGCTAAGGCGTGCGGCTACGGGGCGATGCCGCGTGTGGGGAGGAGACGCTAGCCAGCTATCTCTCCCCTAGCGTAGCATCGTCACTGAAGGCTCCGGTGTTCCCTACTAAGCCGCTACGTGCTACATCGGCTTTGGTAGGGAAGGCTTACGCGGCAGCAGGTCAGGCTGCGGGTTGTCTTCACACCATGGGTGTGTTGCAGGCATACCAGGCTGACCTGCTACGTGATTTGGATGAGGGACTTAGCTCCGGGGCCGCTGATATTAAGGAGTTGCGTCGCGCTGCCGACTTAACCCTTCGGGCCACGAAGCACACGGCGCGGGCCGTTGGTCGGTCCATGGCGGCCCTGGTGGCCACAGAGAGGCATCTGTGGCTCACCTTGTCTGACCTCCCAGACAAGGATCGAGCTGTGCTCTTAAACGCACCGATGGCTCCTCCTGGCCTGTTTGGTGACGCTGTGACGGCGGTCATGAACAGGTTTCAGGAGTCTAAAAAGCAGTCGGCTGCGTTTCAGCAGTACCTCCCTCGCCGATCGTGCGGGGCTGGTCGGCGGCAGCCCCAGCCTGGTCCTTCCGGGCACCGCGAAGCCCAGAAACAGAGCGTCGCCACCCGATCGCCGCGGGCGGGGCCTAAGGTTCCGAGGCGTCGCTCTAGGCCCAAAAAGGAGCAGGGTGACCTGAGGGTCACCCTCGCCTCCGACAAGCGGGCTGTGGTGCGGAGATCCTGACGATCTACAGTCGGGGGGACGGTGTACACCTCACGCTACGGTGCCCGTCCCTCCCCTGCACCACCAGGAGGATGGGCCGTTGGCTCTGCCACAGGATGTGCTTCAGAGCACGGCCTCCCTCCAGCGGGCGTCTCCCTCCACTTCCGCCCAAAGTCTCGGTACGGATGGGGGAGACCCGCCGCCTCTCGCGAGGTGTTATCAGCTGCAGGGCCCCGCCCCAGCTGCTCTGAGTGGGTCAGAGGCCAGCCCCGAGGGGCTGGTTCCCCTGAGGAACTTTTTGGCGGCTTGGGAGGGGCTGCCAGGAGTCTCCCGGTGAGTCCTGCGGACTATAGAGGGCGGTTACGCGATTCAGTTTGCGTCCTCTCCTCCCCGGTTCAACGGACAGGCTCGGGTCCTGGAACAAGAAGTGCGCACACTCCTGGGGAAAGGGGCCATCGAGGTGGTTCCCCCCTCGGTTCAAGAGTCAGGCTTCTACAGCCCGTACTTCGTCGTTCCGAAGAAGGATGGTGGGTTGCGTCCCATTCTAGATCTTCGCTCCTTGAACCGCTCTCTCAGGAGGCTCAGTTTCAGGATGCTCACCCTCAAGGGGGTCGTGACTCAGATCAGGTCCAGGGACTGGTTCGTCACTATAGATCTGAAGGACGCATACTTTCACATCTCCATCCTTCTTTCACACAGGAGGTTCCTGAGGTTTGCCTTCGGGGGCGTGGCATACCAATATCGGGTCCTCCCATTCGGCCTGGCACTCTCGCCCCGCACCTTCACGAAATGCGTCGATGCAGCACTGGCCCCGTTGCGGCTCCAGGGCATCCGCGTTTTGATATACATCGACGATTGGTTGATCTTGGCTCATTCAGAGCCTCAGGCGATTCGGCATCGAGATGTCGTCCTCGCCTGCATGAAGGTGCTCGGGTTTCGGCTAAACGCCAGCAAAAGCATGCTTTCTCCAGCGCAGAGAACCACCTTTTTGGGCGTAGTGTGGGACGCGGCCAGGATGCAGGCACGGTTGTCACCTGCTCGGGTCGAGGTCATCCTCGCCGCCATCAGGAGAGTGCTGGAAGGCCAGCCACTCACTGTGAGGCAGTTTCAGAGGCTGCTGGGTCTCATGGCGGCAGCGTCCAGCATAGTTCCGCTCGGGCTCCTGCACATGAGGCCCCTCCAGTGGTGGCTCCGGGGCAGGGGGTTCTATCAAGGTCTCGCGGCGTGCCCTTCAAGCCTTGGATGTCTGGAAAGACCGAACGTTTCTGTCCCGTGGCCCGGTGCTGGGGGCTCCGTGTCGTCGCGTGACGCTGACGACGGACGCTTCCCTCATGGGGTGGGGAGCGGTCATGAGTGGCCACTCCGCCCAGAGTCTGTGGAGCGGCCCACGTCTCTCGTGGCACATAAATTGCCTGGAGATGATGGCAGTGTTTTTGGGGTTAAAGTACTTCCTGCCGGACCTGAAAGATCGCCATGTATTGGTCCGTACAGACAATACTGCGGTGGTCTCTTACATCAACCACCAGGGGGGTCTCCAGTCTCGCCCCTTGTACAAGCTAGCGCGAGTGGTCCTCTTGTGGTCTCGGGACAGGCTCCTATCTTTGAGGGCCATTTACATCCCGGGACGGTTGAATGTTGGAGCAGACGCCCTGTCGAGGCAGGGGCCGCGGCCTGGGGAATGGTGTCTCCACCCCGAGGTGGTGGAGCTCATATGGCGGAGGTTCTACAGAGCCCAGGTGGATCTGTTTGCGACCCAGGAGACCTCGCACTGTCCCCTCTGGTTCTCTCTCTCTCACCCAGCCCCGTTAGGGCTGGATGCCATGGTACAGTCGTGGCCGAGGCTACGCCTGTACGCCTTTCCCCCGATCGCTCTGCTCCCTGGAGTTCTGGAGAGAGTTCGCCGGGATGTAGTCCGTATCCTCCTGGTAGCGCCTCCTTGGCCGGGCAAGCCATGGTTTGCGGATCTGGTGTCCCTGCTCGAGGGCCCTCCGTGGGAAATTCCTCCCAGGGGGGATCTCCTCTCGCAGGCGGGCGGGACCCTGGTTCACCCCCACCCAGAGTTGTGGAGGCTGTGGCTGTGGCCCCTGAGGGGGCGCAGTTCGTAGCGGCTGGTCTCTCTACTGAGGTAGTTGACACCCTTCTCCACTCCAGAGCTCCGTCCACGAGGAGGTCGTACGCCGCACGATGGCGACTGTTCACGTCTTGGTGCGAGCACCATGGCCTGGAACCTGTAAACTGCCCGATCGGTTCGGTTCTGGAGTTCCTACAGGAACAGTTTGCCGCAGGGTTATCCCCTTCGACCCTGAAGGTTTACGTGTCCGCCATCGCGGCATATGGCACCCCGCCTGCGGGGCAGTCACTGGGTAGGCACTCGTTGGTGACACGTTTCCTCTGCGGCACCCGGAGGCTGAGGCCCGGGACGCGACCCAGAGTGCATGTCTGGGATCTGGCAGTTGTGCTGGCGGCTCTGTCTGAGCCCCCCTTCGAGCCATTAGACGATGTGGCCCTTAGGTTTCTGTTTATTAAGACCACCTTCCTCTTGGCGATTTCCTCCCTGAAGAGGAT
Source organism: Silurus glanis (assembly GCA_014706435.1). Lineage (NCBI taxonomy): Eukaryota > Metazoa > Chordata > Actinopteri > Siluriformes > Siluridae > Silurus > Silurus glanis. The sequence continues at coordinate 1,372,376 of JAAIIK010000091.1, read as the reverse complement.
CGGGGATCTGCAGGCTCTGTCCGTGGCCCCGTCTCGCCTGGAGTTTGCCCCTGGCATGGCCAGAGCGTTTCTCTATCCGAAACCTGGGTACGTACCTAAGGTTACAGGCATTCTGCCCTCCTCCGTTTACAGCCCCCGAACAGGAGCGACAGCACCAGCTTACCTCCGCAGGACGAGTCCGTGGAGGAAGTCGGAGCAGCTGCTTGTCTGCTATGGCCCTAACAGGAAAGGTTTCCCGGCCAATAGGCAGACTTTGAGCAGATGGGTAGTGGATGCGATTGTGTCGGCTCACGAGTCCTCTGGCCTCCCCGCACCGCTTGGGGTCCGGGCTCACTCAACCCGGGGTGTGGCGGCCTCTATGGCCTGGTCCGCTGGAGTGTCACTCCGGGACATCTGTGACGCTGCGGGTTGGTCCACCCCTCTGACCTTGACCTCAGAGCCACTCCGGGCTCCTCTGTCCTACGTGCTGGTGCCGAGGCCCTCACTCTCTAGGCAGGGTCTGGTTAGTGTGGCGTGATTGGACACTCGTTCCCATAGCGTTTCGACGCAGCTCCAGTTCCTGAAGGGGAACGTCTCTAGGTTACGACCGTAACCCTAGTTCCCCAAGGGAACGAGACGCTGCGTCTCCATGCCACACTCCCTGCATCCCTGCGGCGCTTACCTTCTCTTGCAGGAGCTAGCGTCTTGTCCATCTTGCAGCCATTTGTAGCTTCCTGTTTACGTGACGTCGCCCGCTGATGACGTCATGTTCCAAACGCCTATTGGTCAGATTACACACGTGGTTCAGAGCGCGGTCACGCAGGGGCGTTCCCATAGCTTTTTGACGCAGCGTCTCGTTCCCTCGGGGAACTAGGGTTACGGTCGTAACCTAGAGACGTTCCCCTCTTCTTTTTTATAACCGTCTGCAAACGTCTGGGGACTGAGGAGACAAGTTGCTCAAGTTTAGGAATAGGAATGTTGTCCCATTCTTGTTTAATACAGGCTTCTAGTTGCTCAACTGTCTTAGGTCTTCCTTGTCGCATCTTCCTCGTTATGATGCACCAAATGTTTTCTATGGGTGAAAGCTCTGGACTGCAGGCTGGCCATTTCAGTACCCGGATCCTATATTCTACGCAGCCATGATGTTGTAATTGATGCCGCATGTGGTCTGTCATTGTCATGTTGGAAAATGCAAGGTCTTACCTGAAAGAGACGACGTCTGGATGGAAGCATATGTTGTTCTAGAACTTGGATATACCTTTCAGCATTGATGGTGCCTTTCCAGATGTGTAAGCTGCCCATGCCACATGCGCTCATGCAACCCCATTTCATCAGAGATGCAGGCTTCTGAACTGTGCGCTGATAACAACTTGGGTTGTCCTTATCCTCTTTAGTCCGGATGATATGGTGTCCCAGTTTTCCAAAAAGAACTTCAAATTTTTATTCGTCTGACCACAGAAGTTTTCCACTTTGCCACAGTCCATTTTAAATGAGCCTTGGTCCAGAGAAAATGCCTGCGCTTCTGGATCATGTTTAGACATGGCTTCTTTTTTGACCTATAGAGTTTTAACCGGCAACGGCGAATGGCACGGTAGATTGTGTTCACCGACAATGTTTTCTGGAAGTATTCCTGAGCCCATGTTGTGATTTACATTATTATGCCGCCCTTAGTCACAATCCGAAGGCCGAGGTTCTTTTACTGATGTTTATTACACTTGACATCAACACCGACATCAACACCATAGAACACTTTGACTGCTTGTGGACTAAGAGTGGTAACTTCTTGCACAAACTTATATTTTAATTGAACACATCTTACTTTACAATAAGCATTGCAGCTTTCAATACTCATCGTGGCCTTTCTTGCATGCGGTGAACAGGAAGTGACATGTACCACCAAGTATGATGGGATACGTATTAATATAACCCAAACTTGTGATATCACATAAATCTTGGAAAATCTAAAACTTATTTAGTCTACCAGTCAAATATACATATTATAAAAAAATGTTTAATTATAAAAATAAAGAAGTTAAACTAACAAAAAAATAACCGAAATAAATAAACATTTAATTGTGAAGGTGCCACCTTATGGACATGACATAGTACAAACAGAATGTTTATGACTGCAGATACAATTACAGTAGCATTCCTGTATGTGATGCAGTGCAGTCAAAGGGCCCGAAGATCACGGGCATCCAGTATGGTTTTACAGCCTTGACCCTTACGCACAGAGATTGTTCCAGATTCTCTTTGTATACCCAATAATGTTGCCAATTGACCTAATAAGTTGTAAATTGGTCCTCCAGCTGTTCCTTATATGTACATTTAACTTTTCCGGCCTCTTATTGCTACCTGTCCCAACTTTTTTGGAATGTGTAGCTCTCATGAAACATGAGCCAATATTTGGCATGACATTTCAAAATGTTTTACTTTCAACATTTGATATGTTATCTATATTCTATTGTGAATAAAATATAAGTTTATGAGATTTGTAAATTATTGCATTCCTTTTTTTAATTCACAATTTGTACAGTGTCCCAACTTTTTTGAAACAGTGTCCCAACTTTTTTTGACTGTGAAAAATCAATATAGTTTACAAAATAATTGACACAAAATAGTCTTGTAATTTCAGCACAAATTCACCTGGTGCAAAGGGAACCTACCTAAAAACTTGTCCTGGGCATAACAAACAAAATTATTCATTCTACACCATTTAAATGTATATTAAATTCATGTCTAAATTGTATGACTATTTTTGTTGATACGGTACAATCACACATATACCTGATGCAAATATAATCTTTGATAGAAACCTATACTAAAAAAGGACATGTGGTTCTATTTGAGTTGTACTGATACAGGAGTATTGTTTTCAAAAAGTAAACTGTATCAAATACCTGCTATTCATCAGAGACAGGTTACAGGGATCATTTACAGTGCTCATGTTCATGCTGTTACTTATGCTGATATTCAGTATTTTGATCCAAGAGAATGTGCAAACTGTATAAAGTGTAGGTTACATTAGCTTTATTTACGCTATTCCTTAGGAACCTAGAAGGAAAATAGATTAAAACGATTCTAGGGAAACAAAATGTGATTGTTTACACAGCTGAAGAAAGACATTTCTTTGACATTAACTATGTAGACATTTTGTGTACTGCTTTGCTTACTGTTCTTGTATGTGTTTCTGTAAAAATGTTTTGGGTCAATGCATTGGATGGACATTCATCTGAAAACTCTGTTTCTCTGGAACATTCTTTGTATGTTCAGTGCTCATACACAAAGTTAATCTTCCACTTCATTAGGAATACCTGCACACCTGATTACACACTTTTGTATACAATTGTATTTGTATTGTAGAGAATAGACCCAGAACCAACATTATAACTGTTTCTGATATATTTTTTAAAACAATTACCAGTCAACAATCCACATAATTTTTTTTTGTTGCAAACAATTTCTGGTCATTTCAAACAGTTCTAATTTGAAATACATTATGGTATTTTTTTTAACATCGTACGTATAACAGATAATGTAAGGTTGTGAAGCCTTCACACACACAAATAAAAGCTTTCATAATAATTATTATAAATATAATTGTTATAATTATATTATTATAAATAATCATTTAACTGATTATTTTTTTGGACCCAAATATTAAAATTTGCATTTTGTAAGATGTTCTTGTATGTGTTTCTGTAAAAATGTTTTGGGTCAATGCCCAATGTTCCTAAGTTCTTCTGAATTCTCTGGTGGCTCTGACATTAGAAAGTAATATGTAAAAAAATAAATAAATCATTAAATCAAAATGGGGGCACTTTTACATTTAATTTGTCAGCCAGGTTCTGCTATTCTGCAGTCCCCTCGACTTGTTTTGGTAGCTTTGAGGTTCTTTTTTATCATCATTTTAATATGAATTGCACATTGTTTATAACCTTAGAGCAATAACTTTTGCTCTGCACAAGTTTAATAAAAAATTCCTGAACATTTAATCGTTAAGCAATGTACAAAATCTATCCGGAGTATGTTCAGACACCTGTGAGTTGTTTCCATATCACCTTATGCATGATGACAAAAATAAGGTTGTGAACTAATAAGATTAAATTATTCTCGCATTCATTGTGTTAAATTTTTGTTATCATTATTAATAGTAGTAGGTTTTTGTCATTTCAACAATATACATTATCCCCAGGAATGAGGTGCTACAAAATAAAACAGAAGATTATTATATATATTATATATATGTCAGGCGCTAGAGAACGAGGCGGAAGCCGAGTCACAGCGATCTGAACTTTAATGATAAACACAGAAGCCGAAGCCAGGAACATACACACAGAGTCCTAACACAAACAATAACGGATGCTGGAGTGGAGCGTGTGAAGTGCTTAAATGTGCTGTGAAGAAATGAGGGACAGGTGTGTTGAATTAGTATGCTGGCGAGGAGCTCCGGACGGGCGGGGCGCGCACGGGAGAAGCAGCAGGGTGATCCCTGACACCACCCCCTCCCCCAGGGGCGGCACCAGACGCCCTGATCCGGCGGCGAGGCCTGCCCCTCGTCCGGAGCGCCGGGCAGCGAGGATGTGCAGCATGGAACTCTGCTAGCAGCGCCGGGTCCAGCACGTCCTGCCGGGCCACCCACGACCGTTCCTCCGGACCATACCCCTCCCAGTCCACCAGATACTCGAGGCGACCCCTGCGCCGTCTGGAATCCAGAACCTCTCTCACCACATAGATACCGGGCTGGTTCACGACCTCTGGCTGCTCGGGCGCTGCGGGGCCACCTGGAGGGCGAGAGACAGGAGAGGCACACGGTTTCAGTAACGACACGTGGAAAGTGGGGTGAATGCGGTACCTCGGCGGCAGTTCAAGCTGGTAGGACACGTCGTTGACCCGGTCTGCGATCCTGAAGGGCCCTATGAACCGCGGGCTCAGCTTGCGGCAGGGCAGTTTTAGGTTCAGGTCCCTGGTGGACAGCCATACCAGGTCCCCCGGACGGAAGGGGGGATTCCAGCCGCCGTGCGTCAGCGTGTCGGCGGGTGTTGCGGAGGGCTCGACGTAGCTGGGTGTGCGCCGATTCCCAGACCCGACTGCTCTCCCGGAACCAGGAGTGCCCCGCGGGCACGTTGCTGGGTTCGTCCGACCAAGGGAACAGGGGTGGCTGGAACCCCAGCACGCACTGGAACGGAGTGAGCCCCGTAGAGTCCTGGCGCAGCGAGTTCTGGGCATACTCAACCCACGGCAGGAACCTACACCACTCCCCCTGGTCCCGGCCACAATACGTTCTAAGGTAGCGGCTCAGCTCCTGGATCTTCCGCTCCGCCTGGCCATTGGATTGAGGGTGGTAGCCCGACGTGAGATTCACGGAAATCCCCAGGAGTCGAAAGAAGGCCTTCCAGACCCGAGACGTGAACTGCAGGCCCCGGTCCGACACAATCTCCTCCGGGAGTCCGAAGTTCCGGAAGACATGATGGAACAGAGCTTCCGCAGTCTCGAGGGCGGTGGGGAGGCTCTTCATGGGGATGAAGCGGCAGGCTTTGGAAAAGCGGTCCACCACCACCAGGATGCAGGTGTGGCCCTCTGACCTGGGTAGATCTGTCACGAAGTCAATACCCAGGTGCGACCAGGGACGCTGAGGGACGGGGAGCGGCATCAGCTTTCCCACGGGCAGGTGGCGTGGAACCTTGGACACCGCGCAGGTGGGACACCCTTGCACGAAGTGCTTGATCTCCTTCTTCATGCCGGGCCACCAGTACCGAGCTTGGAGGATCTGGACCGTCCGCTTCTCCCCTGGATGGCCGGTGCCCGGTCCCTCGTGAACTGACTGGACGAGCCGGTGCTGGCAGGAGGCCGGAACGAAGGTCCGCCCCACTAGGCACTCCGCAGGGGCGGCCTCTCGGCGGGCAGCAGTGGCTATCTCCCGGTCGATCTCCCAGACAATCGGCCCCAGAATGAGTGCGGGAGGGAGGATGGGCTCAGGGTCGCCAGGTTCGTCCGGTCCGTACATCCGGGAGAGGGCGTCGGCCTTGCCATTCAGCGTACCGGCTCGATAGGTGATCTGGAACCGGAACCTCGTGAAGAACAGTGCCCAGCGTGCCTGTCGGGGGTTTAGCCTCCGAGCCTCCCGGAGGTACTGGAGGTTCTTGTGGTCGGTGACCACCGTGAAAGGGTGTTCGGCTCCCTCCAGCCAGTGTCTTCATTCGTCCAGGGCCAGCTTGATGGCCAGGAGCTCACGGTTGCCGATGTCATAGTTTTGCTCGGCGGCGGAAAGCTTGTGCGAGAAGAACGCACACGGGTGGAGCTGGAGAGGGGTTCCTGATCTCTGGGAAAGGGTGGCCCCTACCCCGGTTGAGGAGGCGTCGACTTCGACCACGAAAGGCTTCCGGGGGTCGGGTTGACGCAGAACCGTCGCGCTACAGAACCGACGGCGGAGCTCGTTGAAGGCCTCCTAAACCTCGTTGTTCCACCTCAGGGTACGGGCCTTACCCCTGAGGAGCGAGGTGAGGGGGGCGGTGATCTTGCTGTAGTTCTGGATGAACCGGCGATAAAAGTTAGCGAATCCAAGGAAGCGCTGGAGCTCCTTGATGGACTCCGGGACTGGACACTCCCTCACCGCCTTTACCTTCCTTTTCTCCATCTGGATCCCCTCCGCACTGATGATGTAGCCGAAGAAGTGGATGGTCGGGCGGTGGAACTCGCACTTTGAGAGGTTTAAATAGAGTCGATGTGAACGAAGTACTTCCAGAACGGCTCGCACGTGTTTCTGGTGTTCCTCCAGATTCCAGGAGTAGATCAAGATGTCATCGATGTAGACCATGACGAATCTCTGGAGGAAGGGCCGAAGTACTTCGTTCATAAACCCCTGGAAGACGGCTGGTGAGATGGAGAGACCATACGGCATGACCCGGTACTCAGCTGCAATACACAGAAAATATTCAGTTTAATAATGTGGAAACACACACAAAATAAAAACTGTTTTCACCTCTGCATTCTAGAGTTTATCTTTAGCTGAGGACCACTGGATTGTTAATTTTTTTCGTTCTTGTTCAATGCCTCACTTTAAAATCAATAAATTTTTATTTGTATAGCGCTTTTAACAATGAACATTTCCCTTTGTAGGTACAGATTCAAAAACCTGGAAAAAAAACAAGTAAAGACATTTGAAGATCCTAATCACTGGTGGCACACTTGTGCTGGATTATTTTTGCACCATTATATCTGGAGCTTAAACACAAAGTTCAGAAGACAGACCAGACAGAACAGAACTGACACATGACTGATTGACCAGTTTTTTGTCTCTCATGACAAGTCTGGTGGGAAATTTTGAAAAACTTCATCAGCAAATTAAAATGTGGGATATTCGCAATTATTCATGAAATACATTTATGAATTACATTTACCATGTACAATACCATGGAATTACCAATTGTGAGTAAATAATTACAGATTTTTTTTTAATTCATACACGTAATTTTATTAAGGTGCTTTGATGCCTACTGGTCTGTTTGCTAGTTGTTTTGTTTTCACATTAAACATAATTATACTGTATATGTAACCCAGCTGGGGTTATTATTTAGCACTATTGCCAATATTTATTTACAGTGGTATTTACATGGGTTTTAATGTAAATAACAGTGTGATAACAGTGTGTGTTTTATTCCTATTCCTAAGAATTAAGTAATAAAGCTTGTTAGTGATGCACTTGTTCACAACGTGTCTTTGCTTAGCAGGTTTTGTTTTTGTGAATGGCTGAAATTTTGCTCATTCCTGCCCCACATTGAGCACCATAAGTGTTGTGACCACTTTTGTTCAGTTGGTCTGCATGTGTGTAAGTTTATTTGCAATCTTAAGTAAAGTCAAGACAAGAGGCTTTTATTGTAATTTCAACCATACACAGGGGTAAAAGCCACAAATTGCATCGAGTGCAACCTAGTGCAAACAGTGCAGACAGACAACACAAGACAGTGTGGGACAGATACACAACACAAAATAGCACAGACCAGTATACCTACTGTATACTCAATATACAGTCCTATGCAAAAACTACTATAAAAGACTATGAACAAGAGTATATGTAAACAATGCCGTGAAAAAAAAACAACAGTTGCAGCAGTCGAAAGGTGCAAAGAACTACATGTAAACGGTATAATATGGTTAAGTATAAATAAATAGTGGTGGAATGGATTGGGATGAGTAATGAGCGTGTGTGGAGTTCAGGTTGGACAGTTTAGTAACACATAATTGGTTGATTGATTGTGTGCGAGTTTCAGTTTAGTTCTGTGTTGAGAAGCCTGATGGCTTGCAAATAAAAAGCTGTTGCACTGTCTGGATGTGACGGCCCGAATGCTTCGGAACTGCTTTCCTGATGGCAGGAGGGTGAAGAGTGTGAGTGAGGGGTGTGTGGGGTCGTCCACAATGCTGTTGGCTTTGCGGATGCAGCATGTGGTATAGATGTCCATGATAGAGGGGAGAGAGACTCTGATGATCTTCTCAGCTGTCCTCACTATCCTGCAGTGCAGTTACGGTGCAGTTCCCAAACCAGGCAGTGATGGAGCTGGTGTTGAGTGACCAGGTGAGTGTCCAGCAGACTTCCATCGGTTACTTCTGCATAGAGTTTTCCTCACTTTAGCTGTGGTTAGACAGAGCACCTGGACATTGGGAGGTGTGTGTGTGTGGGGGGGGGGGGGGTCTTCCTCACCTCCACGTTGTTCTGTACTTTAAATTGGGTGTAGAAGTTGTTCAGGGCATTGGGAGGGAGGAGTCACGGTCACAAGCAGGTGAAGTCGTATTGTAGTTCGTGATCGCCTGTGACTGTGGATTCTCTTGGCGTGTGTGCACTTCGCCTATTTGATGTTCTTAAGGCCTTCTTGTCCCTTGGATATTTTCGAGGAGATAGTCACACACATTGTCCAAGTTGATGGTCTTGGAAATAGTCACACGCATTGTCCAGGTTGGATTAGGGTTAGGGTTAACCCACACACCGTTGGTTGCAGAATCCCTAAACAAGTCTCAGTCAGTGAACCGAAAACAGTCCTAAAGAGCAAAGATGGCACCTGCTGGCCAGGTTTTCATCTGTTTCAGAACCGGTTTAGAGCATCTGACAAGCAGTCTGTATGCTGGAATTAGCATAACAGAGATGTGGTCTAAGTAGCCAAGATGGGGGTGGGGCTCCACACGATATGAGCCGGGGATGTTTGTGTAAACAAGATCCAGCGTGTTCGCTGCTCTTGTTGCAAAGTCCACATGCTGAAGGAGTTTAGAAAGCATGGTCCTGAGATTCACATGGTTGAAATTTCCAGCGATAAAGAATCCGTAGGGGTAAGCATTTTGCAGGTCGATAATAGTGCCATAGAGTTTAGACAGTGCCACCTTAGCATTAGCTCTGGGGCGGAATGTACATTTAGACAATAAAAACAGTGGTGAATTTCTGTGGTAAATAAAAAGGCCTGCATCTTACAGTCACGAACGTCAGTAGATCACTTTAGTGATCAGCAGTAGCGTGAGACAAGCACAGAGTTATTGCACCATTCAGTGTTAATATGAACTGAGATCGACAGAGTGATTAGAAAAGTAGGCAGGAGTACAAGGAGTTGAGGCAGCTGGTAAAGAGGGATGTGGCAAAAGCCAATGAAAAGGAAGATGAGGAGCTGTATATGAAGTTGGGCACAAAGGAAGGAGAAAGGGATTTATTCCGATTGGATGTGCTGCAAATTTGAGCAATAAAGGATGGAGATGGAAATGTGTTGACTAGTGAGGAGGGGGTGTTGAGAAGATGGACAAAGTATTTTGAACAGTATGGTTTTATGGCAAGAAAGATCACCACAGACGCATTTATTGCTTTGAGAATGTTTATGGAGAAGTATAGAGAAGCTCAAAAGGAGTTGAATTGTGTGTTTGTGGATTTAGAGAAAGCATACGACAGGATGCCGAGAGAGGAGTTGTGGTATTGTATGAGGAAGTCAGATGCATCAGAGAAGTATGTGAGGGTGGTGCAGGACATGTATGAGGACAGTGTGACAGCAGTGAAGTGTGCAGTAGGAAAGACAGACTGGTTCAGGGTGAAGGTTGGACTGCATCAAGGATCGGCCCTTAGCCCTTTCCTGTTTGCAGTGGTGAAGGACAGGTTGACGGACGAGGTCAGACAGGAGTCTCCCTGGACTATGATGTTTGCAGATGATGTTGTGATTTGTGGTGAGAGTAGTGAGCAGGTTGAGAAGAGCCTGGAGAGGTGGAGATATGTGCTGGAGAGAAGGGTAATGAAAGTCAGTAGGAGTAAGACAGAGTACATGTGTGTGAATGAGAGGGATGGCAGTGGAGTGGTGCGGTTACAGGGAGAAGAGGTGGAGAAGGTGGAGGAGTTCAGGTACCTGGGGTCAACAGTGCAAAGTAATGGAGAGTGTGTTAGAGAAGTGAAGAAAAGAGTGCAAGCATGTATGTATTGTATGGATTAGAGACAGTGGCATTGAGTAAAAGACAGGAGGTGGAGCTGGAGGTAGCAGAGCTGAAGATGCTAAGGTTTTCGTTGGGAGTGACGAGGATGGACAGGATTCGAAATGAGTTTATTAGAGGGACAGCCCAAGTAGGATGTTTTGGAGACAAGGTGAGGGAGGCGAGATTGAGATGGTTTAGACATGAGCAGAGAAGGGACATGAGTTATATTGGTAGAAGAATTCTAAGGATGGAGCCACCAGGTAGGAGGAAAAGAGGGAAGACATGCAGGTAGTTGGTGTGAAAGAGGCAGATGTAGAGGACAGGGTGGTATGGAGACGGATGATCCGCTGTGGCGACCCGTAATGGGAGCAGCCGAAAGAAGAAGAAGAAGAAGAAGAAGAAGAAGAAGAAGAAGAAGAAGAAGAAGAAGGAAGCTTCCTTTTTCTACAGCCTCACCTCTTCTATGTTAAAAAAACATAGTGTATCATAAAATCACAAAATCATAATGCATTCACAAGAAAACTTCAAATTACCACAATTTGGTTATATCAAACAAAAGCTGAACATTGTTCTTGTGATTGCCTTGAATTTTTCTTCCGGAATATTGGTATTTGAAATTGGTCTATGTTGCTTACAAAAATAACGAATCAGATGTTCCTAGTAATATGAAAATTGGTCACAGTATATGAGCAGAGTACACCAAATCATCCAGAGAAATAGGACGTTTTAAATTATTGCCCTTCAGCTTTTAAACAGCATACAAAAATTCCAAATAAACTTGATGTATCAAAATAAAAGTTCTTCATTGTCTGTGCAAGCAAAGAAACACAATTGTCGAAACCATTCTGCTTCTCTGTAATTTTTTTTATGTGCCATGTTTTTATCTTTAACGTGGTGCACTGTGATCACTTCACGGAGTTAAGCTAAACGATGTCTTCAATTATTTTATTAACTTGATGTCCACTTGAGAAAGTGTGCTGTGAAGATGTGGAATTTAATTTGAATCTGCAATATGCATATAAATGGGTACCTATATATTTACTTTAGCAACAAAATTTTTTGAGAAATAGTACAATGCAAACATGAGTTTGAGTTATATTTAAAAGTTGCAAAAGGATTTTGTTTGTTTTGCCAAAAGCCAAACTATTGTAATTGTTCTTTGGAAAAGGGAAATATTTTTCACCAGCACAACCTAAGCATTACCACTTACAAAAGTGTTGTACATCAAGTGAGGAGAAACTCCCTATTAGAAGTAAGCGGTTGCTTTTGTAAGATATATTGAATATATGTATACAACATATGTACCTTCCGATTTGTTTACAACATCAAATTTATGTGTCTGAGAATTGTAATATTTAATGCTAAGCTAAATCGTTTACAAAAATGTTTATTTTTATTATTGTATCTAACAGGGTAAATCAAATAAAGTAAATAAACAAAATAACATAAAACTCTAGATGAAGATCAGTACACCAGTGTAGCAGTATGGTCTGATGTCATCTAGTCAGCTGAGGGCATGTTCTGATTATGCTCATTTACCTGCCTATAAAATAGTTTTGGTTCGTGTTGTGTGTGCGTTTGCTCTTTGTCCGCGAGCGAGCCACCGTACTTCCGGGTTTACGTGCGGATAGTGGCAAGGGTGGACTGAGGAGCTTTGTGGGGAAGCCGCTAATTGTTGGTCAGGAAGACGTGCTTATTAAACGTCTGCATCCGTGCCTTGTGAGTCGCCGTACAGGTGCGGGTCAATGTGCAAGGGACGTTACAGTGCGCTGCTGTAGTGGGCTTTTCGCTTGCTGTTTGGCTTTCCTGCGCTATGTGCATCGCTTACACTGCTTTGATGTTGGCTTGACTGTCTGCTTTATCCGACTGCAGTGGTTACATCATCCGTGCTCTGCTTTGCCTGCTTCGCTCTGCGTTGTCTGCTTCTCTGGGTTCAGCTGGGCATTTTTAATCTACGTTTTTGTTCTCTGGAGCTCCGTGTTACTTCCATTTGGCACCAGCTGATTAACATTGTGCTGCTCCCGTATGCTAACAGTTTATCGTTGCAGCATTTAAATACCTGCAGGATCAGCTGGACCGGGGGCATGGTGCTTATTTCCAACGGTAGTGTGATTAAATGATTTAGAAGTGGCGTGTGACAGGGTAGTCATTACCTGACTGTCACTAGCATTGCTGTTTATTCTTTGTTTTCGGGTTCCCCTTCAGGAACTCGAGCTGCGTCGAAACGCTATGGGAACGCCCCGGCGTGACCGCGCTCTGAACCACGTGTGTAATCTGACCAATAGGTGTTTGGAACGTGACGTCATCAGCGGGCGACGTCGCGTAAACAGGAAGCTACAAATGGCTGCGAGATGGACAAGACGCCAGCTCCTGCGAGAGAAGGTAAGCGCCGCAGGGATGCAGGGAGTGTGGCACGGAGACGCAGCGTCTCGTTCCCTCGGCGAACTAGGGTTACGGTCGTAACCCAGAGACGTTATTCTTTGTGTTGTGATTTTATCATTTATTGTTGCATTAACTTTATTCTCTTTTTTTGTTTATTATTTTCATAACCTTATTGGGTTTAGGTTTTCTTACTTTAATGGTTATCAATTTCTTTTGGTTTCTATTTCCTTATTGGTTTGAATTTGTGGTATAATTTCTTTTTGTTTTCTTATTACTCAAGTGTAGTTATTTTCTAATTTCTTTTGTGATATGTGAAGTGCCTCTCCTCTGTTCATGCGCCTCTGTAATGACTTTTACCGGTTTTCTGCCTGTTTCAGCTTGCTTGTAATCTGGTAGCTGGGGTGGCCGGACGCGCCGCCCTAAGTAACAAGCAGTTTTGGGCAGTTGACTGTGTCGAGAGCCAGGCTGTTGTATGCGATGCTTGTTTCAATTTATGTGTTTTCAATTACTTTTCTGTCTTTTCTTTTGCCTTCAGGAGTGGGGTGGCCAGTGGCAGCAGATTAGCATCTTGTGGTGGTGGGTTCCTTACCTGATTGCAGTGCAGTGCTCACAGTGAGATGTGGTGTGCTGTGGTGCGTGTGTGCACGTGTGAGTGTTCTCTCTGCTTAGGACCCTGTGTTCTCTCTGCTTAGGACGTCAGGCCTTCTCCCCGTGAAGTGTTACGTTTGTCTTTTTCTGCTTTTACTATTTGATGTAGTGAATAAATTTGAATTCATTTTAAATAAAGTTGTTCTTATTCACTCAACTCTGGTCTGATACCTGACCCAGTCGTGACAACCGTGTGTGCTTTAAGGTTGAGGGCAGTCCCGGAAATAGCCCCCGGGTGGCATAGTCGGTACAAATTACTAGTTGGTAATGCCGCATTTAGTGTAGTTGGTACAAATTACACATTGGCATCGCCACACCAGCACTAACCTTTTCTTCTGAACTGATTAATATCCAAATTTTAAGAACATAGAGAGCCACTGAACTGGCACAAATGAAGGTTTTTATTATTGAGGGAAAACAAAATCCAAAATTACATGGCCCTGTGTGAAAAAGTGTTTGCCCCTCTGTTAAAACTGTGGTTTATCACCTGAGTCAATTTTTCTAGCCACACACTCTTACTGCCACACCTGTTCACAATCAAGAAATCTCTTAAATAGGACCTGCCTGACAAAGTGAAGTAGACCAAAAGATCCTCAAAAGCTAGACATCATGCCGAGATCCAGAAACTAATGACCGCGACAAATCATCCAAGAGGTGACAAAAGACCCCACAACAACATCCAAAGAACTGCAGGCCTCACTTGCCTTAGTTAAGGTCAGTGTTCATGACTCTGCTATAAGAAAGAGACTGGGCAAAAATGTTCTGCATGGCAGAGTTCCAAGACGAAAACCACTGCTGAGCAAAAATAAATTTTTATGCCAGCAAAAAGCTTGATGAGCTCTAGGACTTTTGGGAAAATACTCTGTGGACTGATGAGACAAAAGTTGAACTTTTTGAAAGGTGTGTGTCCCATTACGTTTGGCGTAAAAGTAACACCGCATTTCAGCAAAAGAACATCATACCAACAGATAAAATATCGTGAAGGAGAATGTCCAGCCACCTGTTTGTGACGCCAAGCTGAAGCGAACTTGGGTTCTGCAACAGGACAATGATCAAAAACACACCAGCAAGTCCACTTCTGAATGGCTGAAGAAAAACAAAATGAAGACTTTGGAGTGGCCTAATCAAAGTCCTGACCTGTATCATGTTGAGATGCTGTGTCATGACCTTTAAAAGGCGATTCGTGCTCGAAAACCCTCTAATTTGGCTGAATTACAAATTTCTGCATAGATGAGTGACCAAAATTCCTCCACAGCGCTAGTAGTTCAGTGCTTCTGATAGTGTTTAGGCCAGCAGAGACGGCTTGGATTATTATATATATTAAGTATCTGACAGAGGTTTGAAAACCTGAAAATGAAACATGAAAAAGTATTATAATGTACAAGAAAATTAAAGGCAAGAAATGGGGCCAATTTTCTGTTACTAGCTAGGATAAACATCACATACATAACACACAGGTATCAGAGCACACAGGTAACCTGTCAGCATCATTACCTGTAGTCCCACTACAATAAATCATGTTTATTATTTGCTTAGTATAAGCTAGCATATGGTAGATTTCATATATTGTCAGCCATGGTATAATTTTTGTCAGACCTATAAGTAGCTTGTTAATGCATCTCTTATACAAGAGACATCTGCAAATATAGACATTCGCTCCTTAAAGAAGGCATCCTGAAAATATTTGCAGCCTTTTAAATTTAAAGTAACTCTTCAATATACATTTTGAAATAAACTTTAAGCAATACAATTATTTACATATGATTAAGTATTATGTTTCACTATTATTAATGCGATTCTACATAAAAAATGCAACAGATTCTCCAAAAAGAAACATTTCAATCCTTTGAAGTTGCTAAATGAAGAGTGAAAAGATAAAAAATGATTTCATAAACGTATGTAACTTCTTGGTTTATTTATTTATTTTTTTTAGATTTTTATTTTGCTAAAATAATAGTAATTTGACACAATTCCAACATTGCAATGTAGTTGGCGTAGTGAGGCTGTGTGAATTTCAGACTGTTTGTGTCGCGCAAACAAAGGGGTAATTGTAATCACATCGAACGTCATTCCAGTCCTTCCAGGAACCATAGTTCATATGCGCACAGCACTCTCTATCCATATAATTTGGTTCTTGTGGATTCCATTTGGTGTAAGTCAATTTGGTGCCATCAGACCAAAGCCAGTTCCGTTCCTGGAATAATGGACAGTGAACAGTTCAATTATGGTTGTAACATTTAAGTGCTTATTTATTTGAGGCAATCAACAAAGAAGGGTTTATTATTTTCCCAACAAACCTTCTCACAGCAAGAAAGGCCAATCCATGTTGCACTCTCACTGGGGTCATGAGCACGGATAACAGACTTGACATGCTGATATTCAGCCTCGCTGCGTATTGAGACCAAGTTTGCACCAAGATTCAGACAGTGTTGCTAGAAAAAGTAAAAAAGGTTTGGCATCATTTTATATAGACAAACACACACACACACACACACACACACACACACCCCCAGAAAAAAAAAAAAAAAAAAAACGCCCCACACACACATATATATATATATATATATATATATATACACACATATATATAATTTTTTTTGTAATGTCAAAATATATTGAATTACTACAGAACCTCAGCAGAAACCCAGTCCATCTTGCTTCCGATATATATGTAGCTGCGGCCTCCAGATCTAAAATGGCCATGACCATGATGTGCATTTGCATGCCAGGCTTGGTGAAAAAAAAAAAAAAAAATGACATTATTTTGTCTAAACAACGCTTCTGAAAAAACATAGAGGCTATTTTTTAAATAAAGTGTGGCATGGAATTAATAAACTCTGTTTTTTTGTTTTTTTTATAAAATAAATGTAGAGTAGAGACTAATCGGAATGTAATAGGTCCCAATTTTAGTGGTGAAAACACTTTCGATTTAATACTAACATTCAGATTAATTATAGAAAATATAGAAATAGTTTCACAGTCTGAAGTTATACAAAAGGCCTATTTCTCTCAAATATTGTTCACAAATCTGTCTAAATCTGTGTTAGTGAGCACTTCTCCTTTGCTGAGATAATCCATCCACCTCACAGTTATGGCATATCAAGACGATGATAAGACAGAATGATTGTTGCACAGGTGTGCCTTATGCTGGCCACAATAAAAGGTCAGCCTTTTGTTCAGCATATTTCCTCATTAAAATCATTAACTTGTGTACTAGATCCCATACCTACTGGTTTCTTTAAATATATACCACATGAAGCAAACAAACCTCTTTTAAAAAAAATAAAAATATACATTTTGTATATTTTTATATAGAAATGTATTCTAATACATTCCTTAACATTGGTTATGTACCTAAATAATATAGGATAGCATTTATTAAACCCGAATAAAAAAAAATCTTGAGCTTGACCCCTGTCAGCTATGCAACTACAGACCAATATCAAACAGAGAATATTTAGCACTGCAGTTAGGTTCATATCTATATAGAAATTTAATTCATGAAATCATATCAGTCAGAATTTAGGCCTCAATATAACACAGAGATAGCACTGCTTAAAGTCGATATATGTAAATGACTACCTCTGGAGGTGGAAAGTAACGAATTACACAAAGTAACATTATCTGTTACTGAGTGAAACAAAAATAAAATTACAAAAAATAATACAAGGGGAAAAAATTGCAACCTACTGCACTGATTGATTGATAGGCAAAGAACAAACACGCTAAAGTCACAAGAAAGAAAGATGGAGATGGACAAGACAGATGGCAGTGATGAAGACCCAGCTGAAAGTGAAATGCCATCAAATAAAAAGTCGTTCATTCAGTGCGCTCACTGTCTGAATTCTGATTTTGCAATTGCGATTTCTCTTCATTACAATGCTATTATAAGAGGAGTTTTTTCTCATGGAATTTTTTAATTGCACTTTATTTTGAAAAGGTGTTCCTTTAATCAAACACAACTAGTTTGAGATTTCCATCACCTTGTCTTTTTTTTTTTTTACTACACTAGAACCCCCCACCCCACCCCCTCTGTAACAAGTACGTCTGTAAATTTTAATTTTGGGTAAAATTAAAATTAGCTACGTTTTACTTTCACTTGAGTAGATTTTTAGGCTGGTAACTTTGGTAAATTTTGGTAAAATTTCATTGAAGTAACAGTACTTTTACTTGAGTAGAATATTTTATTACTCTTTCCACCTCTGTCAGCCTCTGAGCAAAGCTGCTTCTCTTTTCTTTTTTTGCTTGACCTTAATGCAGCTTTAGGATTGAAGATGGATGGAAGTACTTTTACTAGGACCACATGCAGCTAGAAGTAAGTTTTCTGATTACATCGTATCTCTGAACGGTCTTTTTATTTAATCTTGTGCAGCAGTAAAGGACTCTGGTGTGGTTTACTCCAGTGAGTTTATTTAACACATATACACATAACCATCCTGTCACATCAGTGGCTCTGATGTTCTTTAAATTTAGTAACAGAACTTAGGGAAATGTAAGTTTATAATGGCTATTGATCCTCATCATGTTAATTTCTTTTTTTTTTGTCAGCAAATAATAAAGGAAAACTAAAGATAACCCTATTTGTAAAGTATGTTGTTTCTATTTTTATACATTTATATTTCTTATATACATATATATACATATAGTTAGCAGTTTTCACTGATCAACAATAATAGAGGGCAGAGCAATTCTTCTATTCAATTAAAATCCCATAAACAAACTATAGTTTCACTACTGACTTTTAAAGACTCTTACCAAATTCTGTTGTTGCCCAGGCAAGAAGAACAAGAAAAACCGCCACTTTAGTATGAAAAACCATAGTTCTGGCTTTGCAGGCACTGCAAGGAAAATACAAGTTAAATATATGTACAGTTTAAATACAGGTTATTAAATGTGTTAAACCACCCACAAGCACTTACATGTAGTCAGGAGTCTCTTCTTGATTGATGTAAAACACTGAGGTAAGTGGTGATGCTTATATTATGATGGAGAAAGAAACCTCCCCTTTTCCCAAGAAAAAAACAAACAAACAAATTTATTCATACTGATTAAATACAATTTTAATTACAATTTTAAATTAAAGTAATTGTAAATTGTATTATGACCATTTTGCTTGATATATTTAAATCACAGCTATCTATCTATATGTGAGCTGTATTCCATTATATTAGAAAACCAGGTCAGCTGATGCACTGCGTGGAAGAACTTTCAAGTTAAATTTTTTTTTTAACCATCAACCACCGTTTAATGTTTACCAACCTTTACTATATAGTTATTTTCAGCACAAATTTACCTGGTGCAAAGGGAACCTACCTAAAAACCTTGTCCTGGGCATAACAAACAAAATTATTAATTCTACTCTATTTAAATGTATATTAAATTCATATTACTATATTTGTTGACACGGTACAATCACACATATACCTGGTGCAAATTTAATCTTTGATAGAAACCTGTACCAAAAAAGGACATGTGGTTCTAATTGAGTTGTACTGATACAGGAGTATTGTTTTCAAAAAGTAAACTGAATCAAATACCTGCTATTCATCAGAGACAGGTTACAGGAAGCATTTACAGTGCTCATGTTCATGCTGTTACTTATGCTGATATTCAGTATTTTGATTTAAGAGAATGTGCAAACTGTATAAAGTGTGGGGTACATTAGCTTTATTTACTCTATTACTTAGGAACCTAGAAGGAAAATACATAAAAAAAAATTCTAGGGAAACAAAATGTGATTCTTTGTTTACACAGCTGAAGAAAGACATTTCTTTGACATTAACATTTTGTGTACTGCTTTGCTTACATTGGATGGACATTCATCTGAAAACTCTGTTTCTCTGGAACATTTTTTGTTTGTTCAGTGCTCAATTACTTAAAGTTAATCTTCTACTTCATTAGGAATGCCTGCACACCTGATTACACACTTTTGTATACAATAGTATGTGTATTGTAGAGAATAGACCCAGAACCAACATTATAACTGTTTCTAATATATTTTTTAAAAACAATTACCAGCCAACAATCCACATCTTTAATTTTTTGTTGCAAACAATTTCTGGTCATTTGAGACAGTGCTAATTATAAGTACATTATGGTATTTAACATTGTACATATAACAGATAATGTAAGGTTGTGAACCCTTCACACACACAAATAAAAGCTTTCACAATAATTATTATAAATATACTTGTTATAATTATATTATTATAAATAATAATTTAACTGATTAATTTATTGGACCCTCATATTACAAGAACATCTTACAAAATGCAAATTTTATGTGTTTCTGTAAAAATGGTTTGGGTCAATGCCCAATGTTACAAGTGCTATAAAATTAAATAAATGTAACTGAATTCAACTAATTATTTCACTTGTACTTGTTCCTAAATTCTTCTGGATCCTTTGGTGGCTCTGACATTAGAAAGTAATATGTAAAAAGGTTTCTGCTATTCTACAGTCCCCTTTACTTGTTTTTGTAACTTTAAGGTTCTTTTTATTGTCATTTTAATACGAATTTCACATTGTTTATAGCCTTAGAGCAATAACTTTTGCTCTGCACCAGTTTAAAAAAAAAAAAAAAAAAGATTAATGCGCAATTAATGCATGCATCTTAATCCTTAAGCAATGTACGAAATCCATCCGGACTATGTTCAGACACATGTGAGTTATTTCCATATCACCTTATGCATGAGGACAAGAATAGGGTTGTGAACTGATAAGATGAAATTATTCTTGCATTCATTGTCTTACATTTTTGTTAATGATACAATCATTTCTGATGATTCATGTGAATCATGTTTATCTACATTTAACCAATAAGCTTTAAGTTCTTTGCCTCCCTGTAACTAACTGCATAACAAACTCTGTGCACAAACTATTTAGTTGTATGTAAAACTTTAGAGTGAGTTATTTTCTTTGGGTGTGATAGGAATAAACATTTTACTTTGAAATCAACTGTATTTTTAAGTTTCAATTTCTTTGCATCAGTACATATTTATTAGGTGCAGTCTGTGTGAATTAGTGATAGAGATATTTTGTAACTATGAAACATTTAAACAATAAAAAACACCTCCAAGATTCTTTGTCTTGTTCCTTATTGATCTTAAATTAATTTATTTTGGATCAATATCACCAATGGGCCTCTATAAGTGCTCATTTCAGGTTTTTTTTGTTTTGTTTTTTTACAATTTTCAATAACACATTACATTTCAAAAGACTAAAAATTCTAAACACACAACTGACTAAATTACTTTAAAACAAACAAATAAACAATTCCTAAATCTGGGGCCTGCTAGCAGCTCTGGCGTTCTCATATGCCTGACATATTCTGCACCTTGATATACTCGGTACCCATGTGTTATGCCCAGGACAAGTTTTCATGCTATACTATAACAAATACTTAAATCCTTCTAAGATTTAAAATTAATGTACATTTTCTAAGTGTTTTCTTCTTTTTTTTCATGAATGTTGTATTTTTAGTATTCACTAGTGTTCCTACACATAGTAGTTTGTGTTAAATCTTACTGGGTTTTCTTCTGTTGAATGAATTCTATGTATTCTATTTATTAAATATTATAGGATATTTATTGTTCTGTGTTAGTTAACAATTGTTCGGTAAACAAAAGAAGAAAAGCTAAATAAGTTAAATAAGCTAAATAAGTTACTTAAAGTATATTTAAGTACAAAATTGAAGACAACTTAAAACTTGAAAACTTACCATTTTAGTGTGTTTGATGGGAAAAGTTATGTGAAAGTTAAAAAGATTTAAAGCATTCAGGTTCAGGTTCAAAAGGCCATGTAGTTGTAGTTCTACAACATAATAAAGTATAATAAAAATATATGAAATTGCCAAAATCACAGGACTCTTTGACAGTAAAGCAATATGTATGCGTACACTCTGCATTAACTGTCCTTAAAAATATTCCACATTAATCAGTTTAATTATGTTGACTTTATTCAACATATCCTCATTCTTTCCTGAATGAATCCCTGAATATATCTTGTCTGGCCATTCCTCTTAACTGTTAGCTGGTGTAAAAAAATACATAAAAACCATCATATAATCTTTAGATTATAAACATATTGAATAAACATTGTTTTTTTTATGTAAACTGTAACTGTCCCTGTGGGTTTCTACTGTTAAATAGTTTGTATTGGTGGCATGTTATATCTGAGAAATATAGACTAATCAAACACCTTTGTCACACATTAGTAGCCACTTAACACTATTTAGGACATCATTATTAATAGTAGTAGGCTTTTGTCATTTCAACAATATACAAACCTGATTCCAAAAAAGTTGGGACACTGAACAAATTGTGAATAAAAATGATGTGGAAGTTTCAAATTTCAATATTTTATTCAAAATACAACATAGATGACATACCAAATGTTTAAACTGAGAAGTATCATTTTAAGGGCAAAATAAGTTGATTTTAAATTTCATGGCATCAACACATCTCAAAGAATTTGGGACAAGGCCATGTTTACCACTGTGTGGCATCCCCTCTTCTTTTTATAACCGTCTGCAAACATCTGGGGACTGAGGAGACAAGTTTCTCAAGTTTAGTAATAGGAATGTTGTCCCAATTTTGTCTAATACAGGCTTCTAGTTGCTCAACTGTCTTAGGTCTTCTTTGTCGCATCGTCCTCTTTATGATGCACCAAATGTTTTCTATGGGTGAAAGATCTAGACTGCAGGCTGGCCATTTCAGTACCCGGATCCTTCTTCTACGCAGTTATGATGTTGTAATTGATGCAGCATGTGGTCTGTCATTGTCATTTTGGAAAATGCAAAATTCCCTGAAAGAGACGACGTCTGGATGGAAGCATATGTTGTTCTAGAACTTGGATATACCTTTCAGCATTGATGGTGCCTTTCCAGATGTGTAAGCTGCCCATGCCACATGCACTCATGCAACCCCATTCCATCAGAGATGCAGGCTTCTGAACTGTGCGCTGATAACAACTTGGGTTGTCCTTATCCTCTTTAGTCCGGATGATACGGTGTCCCAGTTTTCCAAAAAGAACTTCAAATTTGTATTCGTCTGACCACAGAAGTTTTCCACTTTGCCACAGTCCATTTTAAATGAGCCTTGGTCCAGAGAAAATGCCTGCGCTTCTGGATCATGTTTAGACATGGCTTCTTTTTTGACCTATAGAGTTTTAACCTGCAAAGGCGAATGGCACGGTGGATTGTGTTCACCGACAATGTTTTCTGGAAGTATTCCTGAACCCATGTTGTGATTTACATTATTATGCCGCCCTTAGTCACAATCCAAAGGCCGAGATCCTTTTACTGATGTTTATTACACTTGACATCAACACCGACATCAACACCATAGAACACTTTGCCTGCTTGTGGACAAAGAGTGGTAACTTCTTGCACAAACTTATATTTTAATTGAACACATCTTACTTTACAATAAGCATTGCAGCTTTCAATACTCATCGTGGCTTTTCTTGCATGCAGTGAACAGGAAGTGACATGTACCACCAAGTATGATGGGATACGTATTAATATAACCCAAACTTGTGATATCACATAAATCTTGGAAAATCTAAATTATTGCATTCCTTTTTTTTTATTTACAATTTGTACAGTGTCCCAACTTTTTTTAAACAGTGTCCCAACTTTTTTTGACTGTGAAAAATCAATATAGTTTACAAAATAATTTACAAAAAATAGTCCTGTAATTTCAGCACAAATTCACCTGGTGCCTAAAAACTTGTCCTGGGCATAACAAACAAAATTATTCATTCTACACCATTTAAATGTATATTAAATTCATGTCTAAATTGTATGACTATTTTTGTTGATACGGTACAATCACACATATACATATACATATACATATATTTTGATCCAAGAGAATGTGCAAACTGTATAAAGTGTGGGTTACATTAACTTTATTTACTCTATTACTTAGGAACCTAGAAGGAAAATAGATTAAAAAGATTCTAGGGAAACAAAATGTGATTGTTTACACAGCTGAAGAAAGACATTTCTTTGACATTAACTATGTAGACATTTTGTGTACTGCTTTGCTTACTGTTCTTGTATGTGTTTCTGTAAAAATGTTTTGGGTCAATGCACTGGATGGACATTCATCTGAAAACTCTGTTTCTCTGGAACATTCTTTGTATGTTCAGTGCTCATCCACAAAGTTAATCTTCCACTTCATTAGGAATACCTGCACACCTGATTACACACTTTTGTATACAATAGTATTTGTATTGTAGAGAACAGACCCAGAACCAACATTATAACTGTTTCTGATATATTTTTTAAAACAATTACCAGTCAACAATCCACATAATTTTTCTTTTTTGCGAACAATTTCTGGTCATTTGAGACAGTGCTAATTTGAAGTACATTATGGTATTTTTTTAACATCGTACGTATAACAGATAATGTAAGGTTGTGAACCCTTCACACACACAAATAAAAGCTTTCATAATAATTGTTATAAATATAATTGTTATAATTATATTATTATAAATAATCATTTACCTGATTATTTTGTTGGACCCTAATATTAAAATTAGCATTTTGTAAATGTTCTTGTATGTGTTTCTGTAAAAATGTTTTGGGTTAATGCCCAATGTTCCCAAGTTCTTCTGAATCCTCTGGTGGCTCTGACATTAGGAAGTAATATGTAAAAAAAAAAAAATCATTAAATCAAAATGGGGGCACTTTTACATTTAATTTGTCAGCAAGGTTCTGCTATTCTGCGGTCCCCTCTACTTGTTTTTGTAGCTTTGAGGTTCGTTTTTATCGTCATTTTAATACAAATTTCACATTGTTTATAGCCTTAGAGCAATAACTTTTGCTCTGCACAAGTTAAAAAAAAAAAACCTTAACATTTAATCCTTAAGCAATGTACAAAATCTATCCGAACTATGTTCAGACACCTGTGTTATTTCCATATCACCTTATGCATGATGACAAAAATAAGGTTGTGAACTAATAAGATTAAATTATTCTCGCATTCATTGTTTTATTGTGTTATTTTTGTTATCATTATTAATAGTAGTAGGTTTTTGTCATTTCAACAATATACATTATCCCCAGGAATGAGGTGCTACAAAATAAAACAGAAGATTATTATATATATTATATATATGTCAGGCGCTAGAGAACGAGGCGGAAGCCGAGTCACAGCGATCTGAACTTTAATGATAAACACAGAAGCCGAAGCCAGGAACATACACACAGAGTCCTAACACAAACAATAACGGATGCTGGAGTGGAGCGTGTGAAGTGCTTAAATGTGCTGTGAAGAAATGAGGGACAGGTGTGTTGAATTAGTATGCTGGCGAGGAGCTCCGGACGGGCGGGGCGCGCACGGGAGAAGCAGCAGGGTGATCCCTGACACCACCCCCTCCCCCAGGGGCGGCACCAGACGCCCTGATCCGGCGGCGAGGCCTGCCCCTCGTCCGGAGCGCCGGGCAGCGAGGATGTGCAGCATGGAACTCTGCTAGCAGCGCCGGGTCCAGCACGTCCTGCCGGGCCACCCACGACCGTTCCTCCGGACCATACCCCTCCCAGTCCACCAGATACTCGAGGCGACCCCTGCGCCGTCTGGAATCCAGAACCTCTCTCACCACATAGATACCGGGCTGGTTCACGACCTCTGGCTGCTCGGGCGCTGCGGGGCCACCTGGAGGGCGAGAGACAGGAGAGGCACACGGTTTCAGTAACGACACGTGGAAAGTGGGGTGAATGCGGTACCTCGGCGGCAGTTCAAGCTGGTAGGACACGTCGTTGACCCGGTCTGCGATCCTGAAGGGCCCTATGAACCGCGGGCTCAGCTTGCGGCAGGGCAGTTTTAGGTTCAGGTCCCTGGTGGACAGCCATACCAGGTCCCCCGGACGGAAGGGGGGATTCCAGCCGCCGTGCGTCAGCGTGTCGGCGGGTGTTGCGGAGGGCTCGACGTAGCTGGGTGTGCGCCGATTCCCAGACCCGACTGCTCTCCCGGAACCAGGAGTGCCCCGCGGGCACGTTGCTGGGTTCGTCCGACCAAGGGAACAGGGGTGGCTGGAACCCCAGCACGCACTGGAACGGAGTGAGCCCCGTAGAGTCCTGGCGCAGCGAGTTCTGGGCATACTCAACCCACGGCAGGAACCTACACCACTCCCCCTGGTCCCGGCCACAATACGTTCTAAGGTAGCGGCTCAGCTCCTGGATCTTCCGCTCCGCCTGGCCATTGGATTGAGGGTGGTAGCCCGACGTGAGATTCACGGAAATCCCCAGGAGTCGAAAGAAGGCCTTCCAGACCCGAGACGTGAACTGCAGGCCCCGGTCCGACACAATCTCCTCCGGGAGTCCGAAGTTCCGGAAGACATGATGGAACAGAGCTTCCGCAGTCTCGAGGGCGGTGGGGAGGCTCTTCATGGGGATGAAGCGGCAGGCTTTGGAAAAGCGGTCCACCACCACCAGGATGCAGGTGTGGCCCTCTGACCTGGGTAGATCTGTCACGAAGTCAATACCCAGGTGCGACCAGGGACGCTGAGGGACGGGGAGCGGCATCAGCTTTCCCACGGGCAGGTGGCGTGGAACCTTGGACACCGCGCAGGTGGGACACCCTTGCACGAAGTGCTTGATCTCCTTCTTCATGCCGGGCCACCAGTACCGAGCTTGGAGGATCTGGACCGTCCGCTTCTCCCCTGGATGGCCGGTGCCCGGTCCCTCGTGAACTGACTGGACGAGCCGGTGCTGGCAGGAGGCCGGAACGAAGGTCCGCCCCACTAGGCACTCCGCAGGGGCGGCCTCTCGGCGGGCAGCAGTGGCTATCTCCCGGTCGATCTCCCAGACAATCGGCCCCAGAATGAGTGCGGGAGGGAGGATGGGCTCAGGGTCGCCAGGTTCGTCCGGTCCGTACATCCGGGAGAGGGCGTCGGCCTTGCCATTCAGCGTACCGGCTCGATAGGTGATCTGGAACCGGAACCTCGTGAAGAACAGTGCCCAGCGTGCCTGTCGGGGGTTTAGCCTCCGAGCCTCCCGGAGGTACTGGAGGTTCTTGTGGTCGGTGACCACCGTGAAAGGGTGTTCGGCTCCCTCCAGCCAGTGTCTTCATTCGTCCAGGGCCAGCTTGATGGCCAGGAGCTCACGGTTGCCGATGTCATAGTTTTGCTCGGCGGCGGAAAGCTTGTGCGAGAAGAACGCACACGGGTGGAGCTGGAGAGGGGTTCCTGATCTCTGGGAAAGGGTGGCCCCTACCCCGGTTGAGGAGGCGTCGACTTCGACCACGAAAGGCTTCCGGGGGTCGGGTTGACGCAGAACCGTCGCGCTACAGAACCGACGGCGGAGCTCGTTGAAGGCCTCCTAAACCTCGTTGTTCCACCTCAGGGTACGGGCCTTACCCCTGAGGAGCGAGGTGAGGGGGGCGGTGATCTTGCTGTAGTTCTGGATGAACCGGCGATAAAAGTTAGCGAATCCAAGGAAGCGCTGGAGCTCCTTGATGGACTCCGGGACTGGACACTCCCTCACCGCCTTTACCTTCCTTTTCTCCATCTGGATCCCCTCCGCACTGATGATGTAGCCGAAGAAGTGGATGGTCGGGCGGTGGAACTCGCACTTTGAGAGGTTTAAATAGAGTCGATGTGAACGAAGTACTTCCAGAACGGCTCGCACGTGTTTCTGGTGTTCCTCCAGATTCCAGGAGTAGATCAAGATGTCATCGATGTAGACCATGACGAATCTCTGGAGGAAGGGCCGAAGTACTTCGTTCATAAACCCCTGGAAGACGGCTGGTGAGATGGAGAGACCATACGGCATGACCCGGTACTCAGCTGCAATACACAGAAAATATTCAGTTTAATAATGTGGAAACACACACAAAATAAAAACTGTTTTCACCTCTGCATTCTAGAGTTTATCTTTAGCTGAGG
>JAAIIK010000091.1:1316490-1338618 GCA_014706435.1 Silurus glanis | reverse complement strand
CCGCCCCAGACCTCCGCCGAGGGCGCCGCTCCGCCCCAGACCTCCGCAGAGGGCGCACTGGCACCGGGCACACAGTGCGCACTTCCGGTTTCATGGCATGCACTTCCGGTTTTCGTGGCGTGCACTTCCGGGTCATTTATTATCAATTTATTATCAATTATCAATTGTGAGTAAATAATTACAGATTTTTTTTATTCATACACGTAATTTTATTAAGGTGCTTTCATGCCTACTGGTCTGTTTGCTAGTTGTTTTGTTTTCACATTAAACATAATTATACGGTATATGTAACCCAGCTGCGGTTATTATTTGGCACTATTGCCAATATTTATTTACAGTGGTATTTACATGGGTTTTGATGCAAATAACAGTGTGATAACAGTGTGTGTTTTATTCCTATTCCTAAGAATTAGGTAATAATGCTTGTTAGTGATGCACGTGTCTTTGCTTAGCAGGTTTTGTTGTTGAGAATGGCTGAAATTTTGCTCATTCCTGCCCCACATTGAGCACCATAAGTGTTGTGACCACTTTTGTTCAGTTGGTTTGCACGTGCGTGAGTTTATTTGCAATCTTAAGTCAAGTCAAGACAAGAGGCTTCTATTGCAATTTCTACCATACACAGTGGTACAACATTCCCTCAGAAACCTGGTGCTACACTTTAAAAACAGAGCTACAACACACAACATAAAGCTACAAATTGCATAGAGTGCAACCTAATACAAACAGTGCAGACAGACAACACAAGACAGTGTGGGACACATGCACAACACAAAATACCAAAGACCAGTAAATCTACTGTATACAGTACTGTGCAAAGAGGACTATAAAAGACTATGAACAAGAGTATATGTAAACAATGCCATGCAAAACAGCAGTAGCAGCAGTCAAAAGGTGCAAAAAACTGCATGTAAACCGTATAATTTGGTTACATATAAATAAATAGTGGTGGAATGGATTGAGATGATAATGAGCATGTGTGGAGTTCAGGTTGGACAGTTCAGTAACACAGTTGGTTGATTAATTGTGTGCGAGTTTCAGTTTAGTTCTGTGTTAAGGAGCCTGATGGCTTGCGGGGAAAAAGCTGTTGCACAGTCTGGATGTGACAGCCCGAATGCTTTAGAACCGCTTTCATGATGGCAGGAGGGTGAAGAGTGTGAGTGAGGGGAGTGTGGGGTCGTCCACAATGCTGTTGGCTTTGCAGATGCAGCATGTGGTTAAGATGTCCATGATAGAGGGGAGAGAGACTCCGTTGATCTTCTCATCTGTCCTCACTATTCTCTGTAGGTTCAGCGCTGAACAGGGTAAGGATCTGTCTCGGCATACAGTGTCTCAACGTTTAAGAGCATTTGGACTGAAAGCACACTCTGCAGTGACCAAACCTCTCATTAGCAGAAAGAATCAAAAGGCTAGACTAAGCATGTTGTGTGGACAGAGGAGAACTGGTCCAAAGTTCACTTCAGTGATGAAAGCAAGTTTAATTTATTTGGGTCCGATGGGAAACATTATGTTCGGCGACAAACTGGAGAAAGACTGAACCCAAAGTGTGTAAAGAAGTGAGTGAAAAGTGGAAGAGGAAGTGTCATGGTTTGGGGCATGTTTTCTGCAGCAGGAGTTGGGCCTCTTATACAGCTACATGGCAGAGTGAATGCAAATGTTTATCAGAACCTTCTTTAACAACATATGGTTCCTTCCCTGCGTTCATCACCCAATCAGCCCGCAGTGTTCATGCAGGACAACGCTCCATGTCACACAGCAAAACGGGTAAAGCAGTTCCTTGAAACTGAAAACATTGAAATAATAACATGGCCTGCCCAGAGTCCTGATCTCAACCCAATAGAGAACCTCTGGAAAATCCTTGGTGACAAAGTTATGGCCAAGAAACCCACTACAGTCACCGAACTGTGGAGGAGACTGGAAGAAGAGTGGACCAAAATCTCACCAGAGCAGTGTGAGAGACTAGTGCTGTCCTGTGGCCGCAGATGTGCTGAAGTCATTCAGAGCAGAGGCCTGTACACTTCCTACTAATTGCTGACTGTTGTAACCTTCAGAAAATTTTGTTGTAATCTTTTTCCATGCTACAGTCATTGTTGTTCTCTAATTTTGATCAGTGTGTTTTCAGCAAAATAATGTTTTTTTTTTAAATGCCTTAGTTAATTTGTGGAAAAGGTGTTCTGGTACCATAGTATAGACAAGACAAAAACTCTGTCAACTGTTGAGCAGTGAAAATGACATTATTTCAGAATTGTTCAATTGTTTATACATTGTTCTCTAATTTTGATCGCCAGTGTACACACACACACACCACCACCGCAAGTCTAACCCAGAACTGAGCCACGTCTCTGTGAAAACAAAGACGCAGCAGTCTCTAAACTCTTGCGGCGTGGTCCGCTGGAGTCAGATGTAATCCAATTTATTGTCCAGGGAGCAGATGTTTGAAAGAAGAATGGACCGGAGAGCCGGCCGGCTAGGGTTAGCCTGTAGCCTAGCACAGACACCCACCCGCTTGCCGCACTTCTGCTTCCTCGAGCAGTGCTTTGGACCTCCACTCTCCCAGGCTGGGGGCCTGGTCTTTGCGGCTGAAGTCGCAGCAAGCCAAAGTTGCAAAGGTTATTAATTACATTATGCAGATTAGTAATCCAGCCATTAGAGTTGCACAAGCTAGTGCACTCTTAGTGCTGGTCCCATGCGTGGATGAATGGGGAGGGTTGCGTTAGGAAGGGCGACCAACATAAACGGCCAAATCAAATATGCGGATCACAAATCAGAAATTCATACCGGATAGGTCGGGGCCCGGGTTACCAACGACTGCCACAGGTATTGTTAGCCAATAGGGTACTGGTGGAAATTGTGCTACTGTTGGCAGAAGGAGAGGAGGAAGACGTCTACAGAGACAGCAGGGAAAGGAGAAATGGAGGAGAGTGGAGGTTAGGGTTGGTACTTTAAATGCTGGTACTATGATTGGTAAAGGAGAGAGTTAGCTAATATGATGGAAAGGAGAAAGGTAGATATGTTGTGTTTTCAGGAGACCAAGTGGAAAGGGAGTAAGCTCAGGAACATTGAAGGTGGGTTTAAACTATTTTATCATAGTGTGGATGGAAAGAGAAATGGTGTAGGTGTGATTCTGAAGGAAGAGTACAGAAAGAGTGCAGTGGAGGTGAAGAGAGTTTCCGATAGGGTGATGAATGTGAAGCTGGAAGTTAAAGGGGTGATAATAAATGTCATCAGTGCCTATGCTACACAAGTGGGTTGTGAGATGTAGGAGAAGGAGAAATTCTGGAGTGAGTTAGATGAAGTGGTAGAAGGTGTACCTAGCAATGAAAGATTGGTGATTGGGGCAGACTTTAATGGGCATGTAGGTGAAGGGAACAAAAGTGATGAGGAGGTGATTGGTATGTATGGCCTTAAGGAAAGGAATGTGGATGGGCAGATGGTGGTAGATTTTGCTAAAAGGATGGAAATGGCAGTGGTAAATGCGTATTTTAAGAAGAAGGAGGATTATACGATGACGTATAAGAGTGGAGGAAGGTGCACACAGATGGACTATGTTCTATGTAGGAGATGCACCATGAAGTAGATTGGAGACTGTAAGGTGTTGGCAGGGGACAGTGTTGGCAGGGGACAGTGTTGCTAGACAGCATTGGATGGTGGTCTGTAGGATGGCTTTGGAGGTGAAAAAGAAGCACTGAAAGAAGAATAAGATGGTGGAAACTGAAGGAGGAAGACTAGTGTGAGATTCAGGGAAGAGGTCAGACAAGGGCTCAGTGGTGGTGATGAGGTGCTGGATGATTGGGCAACTACTGCAGAAGTGATAAAGGATACAGCTATAAAAGTACTTGGTGTGACATCTGGAAATAGAAAGGAAGACAAAGAGACATGGTGGTGGAATGAGGAAGTGCAGGAGAGCATAAGGAGAAAGTGGTTTTCAAAACAGAACTGGGATCAATAGAGTGATGAGAAAGGTAGGCAGGAGTACAAGGAGTTGAGGCAGTAGGTAAAGAGGGATGTGGCAAAAGCCACAAAAAAGGCAGATGAGGAGCTGTATGTGAAGTTGGACACAAAGAAAGGAGAAAGGGATTTATACCAATTGGCCAGGCAGAGGGACCGAACTGGGAAGGAAGTGCTGCAAATTAGAGGAATAAAGGATGGAGATGGAAATGTGTTGACTAGTGAGGAGAGGGTGTTGAGAAGATGGAGGGAGGATTTTGAGCAGCCGATGAACAAGAATAAAGAGAGAGAAAATGTTGGATGGTGTGGAGATGGTGAAGCAGGAAGTGGATAGAATTAAAGAGGAAGCGAGAGCAGTGCTTAAGAGGATGAGGATGGAAAGTTGGTTGGACAAGATGACATACAGAAGCATGGAGATGTTTAGGAGAGATGGCAGTGGAGTTTTTAAACAGGTTGTTTAACAAGATTTTGGAAGGTGAGAGGATGCCTGAGAAATTGAGAAGGAGTGTGCTGGTACCAATCTTTAAGATTAAGGGAGATGTGCAGACATGCAGTAACTACAGGGGAATTAAGTTGATCAGTCAACCATGAAGTTATGGGATAAAGTAGCGAAGCCAGGCTGACAAGAGGTGACCATCTGTGAACAACAGTATGGTTCCATGGCGAGAAAGATCACTACAGACGCAATAATTGCTTTAATGTTTATGGATAAGTATAGAGAAGCTCAGAAGGAGTTGCATTGTGTGTTTGTGGATTTAGAGAAAGCATACGACAGGGTGCCGAGAGAGGAGATGTGGTATTGTATGAGGAAGTCAGGTACATCGGAGAAGTATGTGAGGGTGGTGCAGGACATGTATGAGGACAGTGTGACAGCAGTGAAGTGTGTAAGTGTGTAGGAATGACAGACTGGTTTAAGGTGGAGGTTGGACTGCATCAAGGATCAGCTCTGAGCCCTTTCCTGTTTGCAGTGGTGATGGACAGATTGACTGACGAGGTCAGACAGAAGTCTCTGTGGACTATTATGTTTGTGGATGGTATTGTGATTTGTGGTGAGAGAAGGGATCAGGTTGAGAAGAACCTGGAGAGCTGGAGGTACACACTGGAGAGAAGGGGAATGAAAGTCAGTAGGAGTAAGACAGAGTAAATGTGTGTGAATGATAGGGAGGGCAGTGGAGTGGTGTGGTTGCAGGGAGAAGAGGTGGGGAAGGTGGAGGAGTTCAGGTACCTGGGTGCAAAGACAGTGCAAAGTAATGAAAAATGTGTTATAGAAGTGAAGAGAAGAGTGCAGGCAGGCTGGAGTGGGTGGAAAAGAGTGTCAGGAGTGATTTGTGATAGAACGGTATCTGCAAGAGTGAAAGGGAAAGTTTATAGGACTGTGGTGGTACCTGCGATGTTTTATGGTTTAGAGACAGTGGCATTGACTAAAAGACAGGAAGTGGAGCTGGAGGTAGCAGAGCTGAAGATGTTGAGGTTTTCATTGGGAGTGACGAGGATGGACAGGATTAGAAATGCGTTTATTAGAAGGACAGCGCATTTTGGACATTTTGGAGAGAAGGTGAGGGAGGCACGATTGAGATGGTTTGGACATATGCAGAGGAGGGACATGGGGTATATCGGTAGGAGAATGCTGAGGATGGAGCCGCCAGGAAGGAGGAAAAGATGAAGACCAAGGAGGAGGTTTATGGATGTGGTGAGGGAAGACATGCAGGTTGTTGGTTTGAAAGAGGCAGATGTAGAGGACAGGGGGGTATGGAGACGGATGATCCATGTGGTGACCCCTAATGGGAGAAGCCAAAAGAAGAAGAAGAAAATCATTCAGATTTTTGGTTGCATGATTCCTGTAACGTAACAGCGTCTTGTGGTTGTATACATGAACACAGCTGTCTCTGGTGTCCATGAATTATGAAAAGTCGGGCTAGATACAGTAAAAACACCATTTTTGGATCCAGAGAGGCTGCTGCGTGCTCCTGCCGTGCCTGCCAGTAGTACTACTGACCGCTTTATCACAATTACTGCATCTAGTATATTTGGGGGGGGGGGGGGGGGGGGGGGTGACTAAGATTAACTGTATTTCTGCTGCTATCTGTTATTTTTATGATTAAATCTAATTGTTAATTTGCTTAAACTCACCTTTGTGTTGATTGAGGTGATTCCCCATAAGGTTAACTGTTATCTTTCACAAAACCAATTTTGAAGGAGGGCAAATCCACATACTGGTGTTACAGTAAATAGAAAGGGTAATAGGGGGGAAATTTATAGTAATTCAAGAGACAAATGGTTAGAACCTGGCGCTCCACTCAGTTGAGGGTGAGTTGCGCTTCACAATTCGGAGGCCACGTCTGGGAAATCCCCTCCTTTTGCCCTGTGAAAAGCCATAAGACACAATTAACAAAAGCTGAGATACATTTTAAACTCATAAAAGTTTATTAAATTGTTAATTATCTGCTTTGAGTCCAAGCATGGCTGTTGGAAGTAGAGCTTTCCTGCTTGCTGAACTAGGAGGAGGCAGAGATTGAGGAGGCTCATGCCATACTGTTGATATGTACCTGCAACTACTTGCATGTATTGAAGATACTATTTAAACAGTAAAACCTCTAGGAAGACTGCAGGTTAGAGACTCGAAATTGGGGCCAGGTCCTGGTACCCTCTTGATTCAACGTGAATTTCATGCGGAAATTCACTGACACTACCTGTGTTCCATGGATTGGGGCACCCGTTTCAGCTTTTGAGTTTGCCAAAAAAAGATTTTATCTAATGAGGGAAAGTTGATGGATGACATACAGGCACTATTCACTTCACCCAGGTCCAGTTCTGCTTCCCCAGAGTCCATTATATGTGCAGTGGGTGAACTTATTGGGCAGACAAGAAAACGATCAGGTGAAGCCATTGCTTACCCACAAATGCAAATCTTTTCTGGCACTGTTCCAGCCCCAACTGGAAAGGAACGCCTAGAAAACTGGACAGAACAAGCCAGGCTGATGAATAGGAGTGTGCTGAAAAGGATTATGCATACTTTTCCAGGCTTAGACCTTGACATAGTCAAAGCTGTCTGATTTTCAAGTCCTGAGGCTAGTACTTCTCAATACCTTAAATCTTTGGAAAAAAACATATTTGGAACCTCTGAATCAGGGGAGGACCTGTACTTTGCCTTTTGTCTACAATGTCAGTTGGGGAAGCTTTGTCTGACTTTCTGTGTAGGATCAAAATATCCTTAACTAAAGTGGTAAGAAAAGGAGGATTGACTTCCCAGATGATGAACAAATCAAGGGTTGAACAGCTGATCAGATGTTTTTGCAGTGAAGACTAAGGGAGAGAAGAGACCAGTCACCCACTTTCTTATCATTGCTTAATAAAATCAAAGATGCCGCCAGCCAAAAAAAATCAAGGCATCTGTAATGCCCAAACGACTGAAGAATGATAACGGACTCGACTGCACTGTGGTCTGACAACTCAGAGCAGAGATTCAAGAGATACAATCCAGATTTGGGGAGAGCTGAAACCAGTTTGTTTCTGCCTTGAGGGCAAAGCATGGGGCAAAAAGAGATGAACCCCAAGAAGTGTCTGATGTACACGTGTTAAAGAAGCAAGTTCAACAACTAGCATTCATGAGTGTTAATTTCACCACTCAGTCCCCTCCAGCTCTTACCAACCCCAGGTTTGGTCTAATGTCAAACAGAGAAAAGCCTAGTAAGTACAAAGATGGTTTCTTCTGTTTTTCATGTGGGGAGGAGGGACACAGCCACCAAGTGATAAGCACCTGAAAACACCTTACAAGGAATACAGAAGTTGGTTCATGCTCTCCAAAAAGCTATGAATGAAAGCAACTGGATGGCTGGAGGCGGTGTTACTGCTAGCAGTTTAGATTGTTTCTCCAAAAGTAGTCAAAACTAGGTATGTGTAGTAAGTCTACTTCCCAGATGGTTAATGTGCCCTGCATCAAACATTTTAGTGGAGTTGAATGGATGTCCTAGTCAAGCTTTCTTGTATAAACAGAGGTCACCATTGTGTTTCACCAGTGGTATTCTGCAATCACCCACAAAACTGGTTTTAAATAAAGTTGTTCATGAGCCAGCTGAAAGACATGTCAATTGGAGAGGACCAGGAGCCCTGACTATTCCTTAGAGAAGTGAAAGGTATGCAGTCTGCAAAGTGGAGTGTGAGAAGCCTCTGAAAAAACTAATTGTTCTTGTGGAAATCCCTGTGGAGAGTCAACTTTCATCTGGAATGTTTATTCCTCTGACTGTTCTGTCTTCCTCCGAAATTTATGTGAACCACCTCAGAGTGCAATGAGACTTCTAAAGACATCCGCATCCCGTCTGACACTGTAATTGCTAAAGTCTTTTCTTCAACACAGTTACTTTTATGCCAGATGCTCCTGCTCTCCTGTAAAGGTTAGATCCTCTTAAGTTTGGGGATTCTCCTGTCCCTGCCGAGTGGGAGAAAAGGCTTAGCACGAAATTAGCAGAATGTCGCAACATGTTTTCTCTTGAACTGTAAAATGTGCCAAAGGTGTGAAGCATAATATCTGGCTGAGTGACTGCAGACAATTTAGGGAGCAATCTAGACATTGTACATGCAGATATTGATGGTGTGCAGATTCACTTACACGACCTGTTCCCTGCAGGCATCATAACCGAATCCAGGAGCCATTACGCCTCACCAGTATTTATTGCCTGAAAGAAGAACAGAGCTATTAGCATGTGCATAGGCTACCGGACATGGAATTCCATAACAATTCCTTATCAATACACCACTCCATGAATGGAAGCCTTGGCTCTCTGTTTTGGACATCATACATGATTACTGGAGCCTCAGCTACATTTCAGCAGCTAAGAGAGAGAGGTGTGGGAAATATGAATCTTCTCCAGATCATTGTTTATTTTGATGACCCCATTGCCTTTGGCTGTACACTAGAAGAGCATGAGGAGAGGCTACTGAATTTGTTGTATCGGCTGAAGTTCACAGTGTCTATTTTACTTGTGATTGACAAAACTGGCACTTATTTATATTGACCATTTACATTTGCAGCATTTAGCAGACACCTTGTCCAGAGCAACGTACAAAAGTGATTTAATCAATGAATAAATAAATATACACTGGTATGCTGGATTACTAACTTGGATCAACCTACAACTAAAAGCAAAAGTTACATGATAATTGGATGTTGTCAAACTTGCTTGTATATAATCTCTCTCTCTATACTCATATCCTTACATGGGTTTCCTTACCACTATGCTGAGGACACTCAACTCAGATACCACAGCTTCTGCTCAGATCTTGGCATGCTTGACGGACATATCTTCATGGATGAGTGCTCATCAATTAAAACTCAACCCCAGCAAAACAGAGGTTTGCCTACAAAACTGGACCAGCACCATCTTACCTCACACTGAGGTCTGAGATCCAACTGGTACTACCCTCTCCCAGGGTAAGAGGTAAGTGTACTTCAAGGCTCTTCTCTGTTCCGGCACCGAAGTGGTGGAATGAATTTCCCCAAGATGTCCGAACAGCAGAGTCCCTGGCGGTCTTCAAGCGAAGATTGAAGACCTACCTACTCCTGAAACACTTGTCCAAGTTTTTTTTTTTTTAAAACCAAGATAAATCAGCCTACAACTTTGTAATCTAGCATACCAGTGTAGATTTATTAATTGCTAGAGACTCAAACTTAACACAAAACTTTTGTACGTCGCTCTGTACAAGGGCATCTGCTAAATGCCACAAATGTAAATTTAATTTAAAAGTTAGTGTAAAAACAAAGATTGGCAAATGAGAAATCAGGATGTTGCAATGGAACCACTGCCTATTGGAGTTAAGTGAGGATGCACTTATCTTAAGGTGTGAAAGAAGTCCAGTGTTCAGTGGTGACCAGGGCATGAGCAGTGGAGAGAGCCCAAATAGATCAATCTGCACATCATGAGTCAGTAGATCGGGATGAAACTAGCCTGTGTTATGACTTCCCAGTTCAACAGTCAAGTCAAATAGCTTTTATCATCTTTTCAACCAGATATAGCTGACAGTACAAAGTGAAATCAGACAACGTTTCTTCTACATCACATGACAAAGAGCTACATACAGGCACAGAGCTAAAAGGACTAAAGTAAGTTCTCCAAACCAAGTGCATTGTGTGCAACCTAGTGCAAGACAATACAAGGCAGTGTAGGAAAGAAGCAAACAGCACTGACCAGTATACCTATTGAATAATGTATACAGTACAATATGCAAAAAGTAAACAAGCACAATTGTACAACACAGCAACAATTAAGCAGGTGTGCAAAATAGCATGTAAACAGTTGTAATAAATAATTATAGTATAATATTGGTGGTGCGGACACATGGATGTGTAGGTGGTAGCTCAGTGGTTAAAGCATTGGACTTTTCAGAAGGTCACAGGTTCAAATCCCAACACCACCAAGCTGCCACTGCTGGGCCCTTGATCAAGGCCCTTAACCCTTTCCCTGCTCAGTTGTAAGTTGCTCTGGATAAGGGTGTCTGCAAAGTGGCATAAATTTGAATGAAATTAAATGAGTATTGAGTGTTGATTTCAAGTTGAGTGAGTGTGTAAATTCAGTTCCATTCTGTGCATTAAGGAGAGATGTCAAGGGAATGAAACTGTTACACAGTCTGGATGTGAGGGCCTGATAGCTGTTAAAGTGTGTACGAGGGGTGTTTGGGGTCGTCCATAATGTCGATGAACAGCATTTGTACTTGTGTCCTTATTGTCCAGGTGGCTGAGGGCCAGATAGGGGGGTCGTGTCGATAACTTCATCTGTGGAATGGTTTGGATGATGCACGAATTGCAAATCAAACACCAAATAACACCCAGTGAGGATGTTAGCTGGGTCTTTGTGCCTCTTGAGGAGCCTCTCAAAAGCACTTCATTACAATTGGTGAGTGCTATGGGACAAAAGTACCTAAGGCAGGGAGATATTAGACTTCTTAAGCACAGAGACAATGGTCATTGTCTTGAGGCAGTGACTGTTAAAACATCCGCTAGTTGTTCTGCACAAGCCCTGACCACTGCCAGGAATGTTGTCGGGTCCAGCAGACGCCCATGGGTTAAGTCTGCATAGGAGTTTTTCTTACTTCAGCTGTGGTTAGACAGGGCTCTTGGTGGTTGGGAGGAGGGGTGTTTTCTTGCCACCACCCAAACGGGACATAGAAGTCATTTAGCGCATCTGGGAGGGATGCATCACTGTCACAGGCAGATGAAGTTGATAGCCTGGATGCATTGCCACATGTGCCGGGTGTCTCCACTGTCCTGGAAAGCACCGTGAATTCTCAGTGTGCGCGCTTTGGCTCTCTGATGGCTCGGGACAGTTTGACCCTTGATGCTCTTTGTCCACTTCTCTGAAGACAGTCTCTAAATTTTAGCAGCGCACGCACCTTTGGGGTCTTCCACGACTTTTGGTCGGAGTGTATGGTGATTATCTTTGAGGTGTGATGGTCTTGTTGATGTAGCTGGTCACTAACTAGGTGTACTCCAATTCAGTGACTTCACCATTGGTAGCAACCTCCCTAAACATGTCCCAGTTCATTCAAAGCAGTCCTGAAGAAAAGAGATGGCTCCTGCTGGCCAAGTTCTCACCTGCATGTGAACTGGCTTTGAAAGACTGTTAAGAGGTCTGTATCCTGGGATCAGCATAACAGATGTGGTCCGAATAGACGAGGTGGGGTGGAGTTTTGCCCAGTGTACGCCCAGGATGTTTGTATAAACATCCAGCTCGTTTATGCAACCCCGTGTGTGCAAAGTCCACATGCTGATGAAATTTAAGGAGCTCAGGCCTGAGATTTGCATGACTGAAATCTCCGGTGACAGTTCGTCATGGTGCGTGTTCTGCAGTTTGCTTATGGCCCCATTGAGTACACTGAGTGCCTCCTTAGCATTAGCGCTATGAGGAATGTACACTCCAAGTACGATAACTGGTGAAATCCCAGGGTAAATAAGGGTCACAACTGAATCAAACTCCACCAGCAGTGAGCAATAGGTGGAAACAAGGACAGAGTTATTAGACCAATCCATGTTGATGAAAACGTAGTCCGCCACGGGTCTTACCGCACAGAGCTAGCCCCTACAGCTGAATAACGGTATCCGGAACTCACAATTGCGCAGCCACATTGCCATTAAAACAAAAGACACAGCAGACTCTGTACTCACACTGAGTAGCTTGCTGGAGTCTGGTGTAGTCCAATGTATTGTCCAGGGAGAAGACATTTACTAGCAGGATGGAAGGTAGCACAGGCCAGCTAGGGTTAACCTTTAGCTTAGCACTAGCCCTGCTTGCTTTCCACTTCCTTGCACACCCCTTTTAATGCCCCCTCCTCAATCAGTCTGCAGCAGGTGATGCCAAGGTCTGGATGCCTGGTTCTTGAAGCAATCAGAGGTCACATAGCTTCTCCCACAGATCATTAATGTTGTTGGGGTTATTTCTGTATTTCTGAAGAGTTTGGCGATTGTACACATGTACACACCGGTTGCGCCGATGTCCATATGTTACCCAAGTCTCTCTCTGACAACGGATTGATTGGTGGATCTGGAATTAGAAGGGGGAGACTGATGTGTGGATGGTTTACAGGGGCTGAAGCTGAAAGAGTTGAACTTCATCCTAAATGAGAAATAAAGCCAGTGAAAAACTATTAGCTGGGAAAACCTATAAAAAGGGCATTAACTCTGAAATTTCACTTGTTTCCACCCCTGTGAATTTAATGAGAAGGCTGATTGTAGAATTGAGAGAGGAGTGTTGCCTATCAGAATGAGAGGTGTTTTTCCCTGGGAGTTTTAAGCACAAGTTTGAGGCTATAATGTACAAATGGCATTTTAGTGCAAAGATTTAAAAAAAATAAATAATCATAAAGTAGATTACGAGAATAGTCATTGCACTATAAGAATAAACTTAAAATTACGAGAATAAAGTTGTAGCAGCACCAGCTGAAGTACTGGCATGCAGGTGTATCTTCCTGTTAACCAACACCTGTTCATCTCAAACAGCACAGATGTAACCATCGAAATTTTTTGAGCTGACAAGTGGTCGGCATTTCAGCCTGCACAAACGAAGCAGTGTCCAATATTGATGGTTGAATTACATCTGAAAAGATAGTTACACCATATTTTGTGACAGTATTTTTTGGCCATACAGGACGCTGTTGCCTAAATCTGTCAAGTCACTCAAGTTTATTTCTATAGCACTTTTCACAGTGGACATTGTCTCAAAGCAGCTTTACAGAATTTAAAAATTAAAGTGAATGTGTATCCCTGACAAGCAGCCTGGGGTGACTGGTGGGGAAAAACTCCTAGATGTTATGAGGAAGAAACTGAGGAACAAGACTCAAAAGGGGAACCCATCCTCATTTGGGTGAGATCAAGAATGTGATTATAAATCCCAACAATACAAAACCACGGAGAGTGAGAACAAACAGTTGTCAGTCACTTTACTTTATGGAACCAGGTGCTACAGAGCAACATAAGATCATAGATCCAACACCAGCTTCTCCATGCCAGAGCCTTTAAACACGGAGGTCAAATGTCCAAACTCTTCATGAAGTGGAATCCAAATGGTGCTGGTACGTCTCTAGATGGTTTGGGATGTTTGCAGGCTCAGCATCTACTTTAAAGGTCATTAATCTTAATGAGCTGGGAAACGATGGGAGCTAGCGCAACCTCGGGATGGTGTTAGTGTTAAGACGGTTTTCACACTGTTACACACATTCCTTTGCCTGTTCAGTGTCTATAGAATATTTACGATGTTAGTATGTAAGGTAAACAGGGAGTCTTATCCTTGCTCACACATCTCTGGCTAGTATATCCTCTTGTCTAAACAGGAAACAACTTTAGGTCAGCTTTCTCTCTAGTGTGTGTGTATACATACATACATACATACATACATACATACACACACACACACGTCTGCTGCTTGCAATAAACCGAAGAAGAACATTTGCTGTGTGCGGTGTGATTCTTCCCTGAATTCAGAAAGGCCTACGGGCATCGCAGGTCATATGGAAAACCTCTCCAAGAATTACGTTTCGTTTGGTCATGAAAAATCTAACAGATGGGTAGAGAACAAGAAGCTGCTTTTTATAATATTAACAAGCACAAGTTGATCATGTGCATGTGAACAGATGTACTGGAGCACAAGGTTATGATGTGACGTGTGTTATGTGTAGGCCTTGCAAGTATTAATGTCTACTATTTCTAAACAAATTTTTTTTAGAATCCCGATTTGTAGTTAAGTTAGCCACTATACTAAAGAAACCTGGGATTGTTGTTTTCTAGGAGTTTTCACAGGTGCTCGGCCCTAGCAGCATTTAGCGCCTGTCTGTAGCTGAGCATACAGTCTATACGCAATTCTAAAAACCTCTAGATTATTTTCTCTCCATTTTCTTTTCAGATTACAGACTGCTTTCTTGAGGGCATGAGTATGACCATCATACCATAGTGCAGGTGTTTTTTCTCCTTTTTAAAAAAAGATGGGAGCAACAGTGTCTAATGTGCTAGTGAGGATAAGTTCTATGTTAGCCATTTTGTCAAGATCATTTGCATTTAGGGGTTACGTGAGAACTTGAGATAAATCAGGCAGGTTATTGGTGAACCTGTCCTTAGTGGTTGGAACAATAGTCCTACCAAGTCCATAGCATGGTAAAAATGCAGCTAATCTGCTTTACTGGTAGTGTACACAGTATAAGGTAATGTCTGTGATATCATCACTCTGGCAAAATATCTACCAGTGGCATCTGCTCCTTGGGATATTAAATCTAGTGTGATTAAAACGATGAGTCGATCTAGTGATGTTTGTTTAACCCCAAGAGTTTAGTAAATCCACAATTTTTAGTCCTGGGGAATCTTTTGCATCATCTACATTAATATTAAAATCTCCTACAAGCAGCACTTAATCAATCTATCAAGAGGTCTGAAAGAAAATGAGCAAACACTTGAAAATCAACGTAGTCCCCTGGGGGTCTGTACATGGTGGCCAGAGCGAGAGTACAACATTAAGAACAAGCACTTAATTATTTAAGCCTGAATCCTAATCTGAATAACATTAAGAAGGACACCATAAATGGTTGCTACACCACCCCTATGAACGTCTCTAGGTTACGACTGTAACCCTAGTTCCCCGAGGGAACGAGACGCTGCGTCGAAACGCTATGGGAACGCCCCTGCGTGACCGCGCTCTGAACCAGGTGTGTAATCTGACCAATAGGCGTTTGGAACGTGACATCAGCGGGCGACGTCGCGTAAACAGGAA
Organism: Silurus glanis; assembly: GCA_014706435.1. NCBI lineage: Eukaryota > Metazoa > Chordata > Actinopteri > Siluriformes > Siluridae > Silurus > Silurus glanis. The sequence continues at coordinate 1,323,430 of JAAIIK010000091.1, read as the reverse complement.
GCTATAAATGGCTGCGAGATGGACCAGACGCTAGCTCCTGCGAGAGAAGGTAAGCGCTGCAGGGATGCAGGGAGTGTGGCACGGAGATGCAGCGTCTCGTTCCCTCTGGGAACTAGGGTTATGGTCGTAACCTAGAGACGTTCCCCTTCAGGAAATCGAGCTGCGTCGAAACGCTATGGGAACGAGTGTCCAATCACGCCACACTGACCAGACCCTGCCTAGAGAGTGAGGGCCTCGGCACCAGCACGTAGGACAGAGGAGCCCGGGGTGGCTCTGAGGTCAAGGTCATAGAACCTGACAAAGGTCAGCGGGGTGGACCAACCTGCAGCGTCACAGATGGAGGGAGCTCTGGAGTGGAGAAGGGTGCCAACTACCTCGGTAAAGAGACCAGCCGCTACGAACTGTGCCCCCTCAGGGGCCACAGCCACAGCCTCCACAACTCTGGGCGGGGGTGAACCAGGGTTCCGCCCGCCTGTGAGAGGAGATCCCTCCTGGGAGGAATTTCCCACGGAGGGCCCTCGAGCAGGGACACCAGATCCGCAAACCATGGCTTGCCCGGCCATCGAGGCGCTACCAGGAGGAGATGGACTCCGTCCCGGCGAACTCTCTCCAGAACTCCAGGGAGCAGAGCGATCAGGGGAAAAGCGTACAGGCGTAGCCTCGGCCACGACTGCACCATGGCATCCAGCCCTAACGGGGCTGGGTGAGAGAGAGAGAGAGAACTAGAGGGGACAGTGCGAGGTCTCCTGGGTCGCAAAAAGATCCACCTGGGCTCTGTAGAACCTCTGCCATATGAGCTCCACCACCTCGGGGTGGAGTCGCCATTCCCCAGGCCTCGGGCCCTGCCTCGACAGGGCATCTGCTCTGACATTCAACCGACCCGGGATGTAAATGGCCCTCAAAGACAGGAGCCTGTCCTGAGACCATAAGAGGACCGCTCACGCTAGCTTGTACAAGGGGCGAGATCGGAGACCCCCCAGGTGGTTGATGTAAGAGACCACCGCAGTATTGTCCATCCGGACCAACACATGGCGATCTCTCAGGGCCGGGAGGAAGTGCTGTAACCCCATAAACACTGCCATCATCTCCAGGCAATTTATGTGCCACGAGAGACGTGGGCCGCTCCACAGACCCTGGGCGGAGTGGCCACTCATGACCACTCCCCACCCCGTGAGGGAAGCATCCGTCGTCAGCGTCACGCGACGGCATGGAGCCCCCAGCACCGGGCCACGGGACAGGAAAGTTCGGTCTTTCCAGACATCTAAGGCTTGAAGGGCACACCGCGAGACCTTGATAGCACGAGGGTGGGACACATCCCGTTGAAACGGGGAGAAGAGGACGCGAACTGGATTGCGTAACCGCCCTCTATGGTCCGCAGGACCCACCGGGAGACTTCTAGCAGCCCCTCCCATGCTGCCAGAAAGTTCTTCAGGGGAACCAGCCCCTTGGGGCTGGCCTCTGACCCACTCAGAGCAGCTGGGGCGGGGCCCTGCAGCTGATGACACCTCGTGAGAGGCAGCGGGTCTCCCCCATCCGTACCGAGACTGAGCGGAAGTGGAGGGAGATGCCCGCTGGAGGGAGGCCGTGCTCTGAAGCACATTCTGTGGCAGAGCCAACGGCCCGGCCTCCTGGTGGTGCAGGGGAGGGACGGGCACCGTAGCGTGAGGTGTACACCGTCCCCTCAACCGAAGATCGTCAGGATCTCCGCACCACAGCCCGTTTGTTGGAGGCGAGGGTGACCCTCAGGTCACCTTGCTCCTTCTTGGGCCCAGACGCTCTGTTTCTGGGCTTCGCGGTGCCCGGAAGGACCAGGCTGGGGCTGCCGCCGACCAGCCCCACATGTACTGCGAGGGAGGTACTGCTGAAACGCAGCCGATTGCTTTTTGGACTCCTGAAACCTGTTCACGACCGCCATCACCGCGTCGCCAAACAGGCCAGGAGGAGCCATCGGAGCGTTTAAGAGCACAGCCCGATCCTTGTCTGGGAGGTCAGACAAGGTGAGCCACAGATGCCTCTCTGTGGCCACCAGGGCCGCCATGTACCGACCAACGGCCCGCGCCATGTGCTTCGTGGCCCTAAGGGTTAAGTCGGCAGCGCGATGTAACTCCTTAACATCAGCGGTCCCGGGGCTAATTCCCTCATCCAGATCACGTAGCAGGTCAGCCTGGTACGCCTGTAACACACCCATGGTGTGGAGACAACCCGCAGCCTGACCTGCTGCCGCGTAAGCCTTCCCTACTAAAGCCGATGTAGCACGTAGCGGTTTAGTAGGGAACACCGGAACCTTCAGCGATGATGCTACGCTTGGAGAGAGATAGCTGGCTAGCGTCTCAACATGCGGCATCGCCCCGTAGCCGCACGCCTTAGCCCCAACCACGTCGCGTAGAGAGAGGAGTGGTGAGAAGAAGTGCATGCTCAGTACGGGGTTTTCCAGGATCTGGACACCTCGGCGTGCAGATCGGGGAAAAACGGCAGGCCCCGGCGCCGAGGAAGTGACACAGGCCGCAGAAAACGCTCATCCAGCTTACTGGGTGCGCGCTGTTTCTGCTGCTCCATTGGCCAAGCTAAATCCAGCCTAGCAACGGCTCGCGTCACGACCTCGAGGAGCTCCTCATACAGCACAGGCTGTGAGGAACCCGCGGGCTCGCTAGCATCCATCAGCTCTCCCTCCTCAGAAGGAGAGGCATGTAATGCCGCGCTGCTCGTACCGGGAGAAGAAGCAGCCATCGGGCCTGCTTCTCCGAGTGAGCAGGAGCTCGATTCAGCAGGCGAAGCTGAAGCGGACGCATCCGACTCCAGCCCCGCTGCTATATCGGCCTGCGAGCCCCACGAGCGCCGGCGCCGATGTGCCTCAGCGAGAGCGGGACCGGAGGCGCGAGGGAGAGAGCTTTTCTCAAAAGAGCGCTCTCCGGGAGCGAAGCGTGCGCATAGCCATGCGGCTGCAATGCGAGCAATCGACTCCCTCGAGAGCCGATTGTGCATGCTCCACTCCCAGGCAAACACACCGATCATGCGAATCCTTACCGGTAATATAACGCGGACACAGATAAACACACTTCCGGAAATTCTGTCTGCCAGCCATCACTCGATCAGAAAGAAAAACACAGCGAAACAGCGCTTACCTGAACGAGCAGAAAGCTAGCGCCTGGTCCATCTCGCAGCCATTTGTAGCTTCCTGTTTACGCGACGTCGCCCGCTGATGACGTCACGTTCCAAACGCCTATTGGTCAGATTACACACGTGGTTCAGAGCACGGTCACGCAGGGGCGTTCCCATAGCGGTTCGACGCAGCTCGAGTTCCTGAAAGGGAACAGTCTGATTGGGCTCATGCTTTTAAAAAAAATTAAAAATTAAATCCTGATTGTGTAGACTCATGTAATCATTTAGTTAATCCAGGTCTCAGTGAGACAGTACATCGAGATTATTATCTGTGATCTCATTTACAATGAGTGTTTGGGCGCAAGTGATGTAATGTTTAAAAGACCAAACTTTAGAACTTGTTTGCTTATTTTACATTTTCTAGTTTTAACTGCAATAAGATTTCTGGATGTTGTGCATTTATCCCTTGGTCTAGACAAGGAAAAGACATGGTTTCTATAAAGTGGGCTGTGTGTGTACTTGTTATCATTTGGTTTTTGTACAACTGCTATCATAATTGTAAATTGCATGATGTTTTACCAGTCAGAGGGTATGCAACATCCTGGAGATGTCTGATAGAACTGTAGCTTCAACTCTGCTGTGGTGCAGGCCATCAGGACAGAAAAACCTAGGACACTCCCAGAGAAGATTCTAATTATCAACAAAGTGTAGTGCATGTTGGACACCCTACAGACAGTAGCCATTCATTTAGTGCAAAAAGTCTACTAAACTTCTCAATTCCTCACTGGTAAGTGGTCCTGACTCTCCACTCATCGTGGGCAATGTGCTGCATACCGTCTCCACCAGGATCCTGAAATCAATCAAGATCTGTTTGCCTCAGCCTGGTGTCGCTTGTTCCGGCATGAAGAACAGTTCCGAAGTTCTTTTTCAGGTTCGTGGGTACCTGTGCGGAGACATCGAGAACACGAGCACCAGGAAAACAGCGAGTGTGTACCTTACCTTTGACTCCAGGAGCGCGGACATGCCAGATGATGGAATCTCCAAGAATGTGGGAGAGGGGCGAAGCGGTTCCAAATCGAGATCTGGAAGGCCGGTGGCAGTGGAAGGGGAGACTTCCTCGACCAGGGATTGGCTCAGGTCTTCCGCTGTATTCAGGGTCCGTGGCATCGGCGTGAAGGATACCTGGGCAGGCCGCGTTCTAGGTGTGCCGGGCCTGGACAGGGAAACATTCGGAGTTGAGGTGGTGGGAGTATTAGATTCAACCCGAGATTTAACCTGGGACGAGTGAACGTCCGCTTGGGATGATTCCAGTGCAGCTTTTCCGCTCCTGCAGCTGGGCAGGCTTTGCATGTAGTTTGCGCATCTGTTTCTTCGCAGCACACCAACTAACTGTTCTCCAGGCATTTTCAAAGTAATTATTGCATGGACATTTAATAAACAGTGGCCTCTAAATTTACACTTTGCATAGTGAAATTTTCTGAGTCACCAATTTTAAGCGGCATTTGAGCAATAGTGCATTTTTTTTCCTTGCCACCAAAGCTTGTCATAATAAGGGGGACGTGTGCTAAAAAGGGACTAATTTGGGCACAGACGTGTTACCACTTTTGTTCAGTTGGTATTTGCAATTTGTTTCTTCTGAGCTCACTGCTACACGCAGCACAAAACTGCATTCATTGTTATGACTGAAAGTGAAGTGCATTAGCCCTGAACTCAACCCTACTGAAAACCTTTGAGACAATTTGAAATGCTGACTGCACCACTGACCTTTTCACCTCACCTACATCAGTGCCTGACCAGTGAGCAGCCCAAGGACAATTTACTGAAACCTGAATGTTTAAAAGTTGGGAGGAAATCCAAGATCTCTGAGGAAATCTACATGGATTTGAGGAGAAATACACCTGAGCTCACAATTAACCTACAAACCCTAAAACTCAAGACAGCAATTCAACCCTCCTATAAAATAAGATCAGGCTACATTAGATTAGAAGCACAGATGTATGATGATTATGCTATAGCTCCCTAAGCTGGTCTCTTTATTTATGACTTCAAGCCTTTCTCTTTGTTACATTTCCAGAACTAGGTGAGTGTAGGAACAATTTAGTTGTTGCAGGTTGTTTGGATAACAATAGTAGGACCAGAGTTTAGCGTGGTTATTGCTTTTAATGGTCATGTGTAAAGGTGGTTAAAAACAAAATGGAAGAACACAGTTTAAGAGTGACAAGACAACTTGACTCACTCACACAGAACATGGACAGTGCAAAGAAAAGAACATAGGAAAAAGGACAAAAAATAACCAATTTGCTGACTACACTAGGCTACACTGTCAGAAGAAAACAAGGGGTGGCACCTGCTCTCTAACCTAGGGTGTCTGAACAATGACAACTGTGGTGGAATGTAGGTGTGCACACAAGCTTACCTGTTCTCAAACCCAGTGCACTGTATAAGAGTAGCACTCACAGTCAGCAGCACTAGCAACTCCTCTTTCCTTCTCCTAGACTGGGCTTCAGGTTGCTGCTTTTAAACCTTAGGCTCCGCCTCCTCTGGTCACATTCTTGCTCTTAATTGGTTCCCTTTTTTTCCAGCTACCAATTACAATTAACAGTTGACTCCACCTATACGGCAGCAGAGAGTCAGAGACAGAGCAAACACAAGGGGTGGGGAAAAATACAAAAACAGAGAAAACAGCAGAGACACGTAACACCCTTCATAGATTTGACATCTTTAAATAACAGTTGGTGGCATTTATCATTGTTTTGAGTGTAAGCATGCTTGAAAAAGATGCAAAAAAAAAAGGAGGACATAAACAAGAATGAGAAAGTGAATTAAAATGTATTGTAATTACACTGTCTGATGTTTAGCGAAAGAGAAAGCGCAAAATAGAAACAAACTGATAAAAAATATCCCTACGTCTGCAACAAGTAACATTCAGGCTATTCGGTTATTATATTGTAACAGATTCATTCCTGAGTTGAAGTTAAAGCAATGGGGTGTTACATTTATATTTATTTATGACATTTATTAGTGTAATGCGTTTTGTCCTTTTTGGGCTTGCTGTAAGCAAGAGAATGGGCATGTGCATGATGTAACAAGTTCTCCAATTGTTAAGGCCATGTGAAGTAGTTGTTGAAAAAAAAAGTGTTAAAGAAAAGGTGGTGCACCATTCAGTAAAATGATGACTCGTTTTCATTATTTTGTTGTCTTAAATGTGTTTATGCAGACTTGATACAGAAGCTCGGTCACACTATCATAACTTTTTTGGATTAGCCAGGTTGACTGATAGATATGGCATAGAATCTGTAATTTACCTTATTTTTAAAAAACATTTCATCACAAATAAAATTGTATAATTCTTTTTCAAAGTCATCTATAAAAACTACCACAATAATTATCTTGTGAACATATTTAACTGTGATACTAATAGATTGTTTAGGTCTTGTGGTCTACATGTAGCAACATTTTTTATTTATTTTTGGAGTTGTCTTTATTTGAATTCTTATTGGTCAGATAATTAAAAATAAAAAGCAAAATGAACAGCAGATGGCGAGGGGCGTGATTATCGTACAGGCATTTTTTAGAAGAAAGGCAGAAAAAGAAGAGCGAAGTCGCACCTGTAGTGACACGATTTAACCAGCAAGGGGCATCATTGTGTCGTGCTTGGCGTGTAGACAATTAATAGACTATGTAAACTGTGATGATTGATTTCACCACCAGGAGTCAGTACGATGTCGTGTTTAACGTGTAAGCGTTCATAAAAAAAAAAAAGAAGAAGTCGTAATAGCAGTTACACATTTTAACCAGCAAAGGGCAGCATTTTGCCGTGGCGTGTAGACATTTATTAACA
>JAAIIK010000091.1:1274846-1292914 GCA_014706435.1 Silurus glanis | reverse complement strand
GAGTTGGAGTCAGACTCTTTATAATTTCCTCAAATGGAGTTGGAGTCAGACTCTTTATAATTTCCTCAGATGGAGTTGGAGTCAGACTCTTTATCATTTCCTCTGGTGGATTTGGGGTCAGATTCTCTATAATTTCCTCAGACGGAGTTGGAGTCAGACTCTTAATAATTTCCTCTGGTGGAGTTGGAGTCAGACTCTTGATATTTTCCTCAGATGGAGTTGGAGTGCTCTTTATATCTCTCTCGGGTAGCATCATTTTGAACCTGAAACAATGAGATATTGAGAGTGAGGTTTTGCTTGAGTTTGATCTCATTATGGAGATGCACATGTCTGTAATGAAGCTTACCTTTCTGTAGATGGCATAGGTTCTGAAGGAAGCACCTCCTACAGACAATTAAAAGACAACACATAAGTGGCGTTTATAAAACACTATTTTCCCCCAATCATGTTACAGTTCTTTTTTTTTCCGGAATTTCAACAAATTTACTTCCTCGGGTTGTGAGAACCCCAATAATCCAACACAGTCTCATGGTATTTTCGTGATATAGTCATGATCTTTAATCTATTGGACATGAATTTCCCTCTTTTTTTGTGTCACTCAGCACGACTGACTGTGAGACCGTCTGTCTCCGTCTCCATAGCAGCGGAGGCTGAGGATCATGGGTTATATAAATTGTACATATTTTATTTACGTGTTTCTAAAGTCGATGTCAAACAGACAGTCAATCAGATCTTACTGAAGGTGGGCAGATATAAGAGAAGCTGCACATCAGTCTGATGGCTTCCATTTTACCAGTAACACATAAGAAACATTAAGAAATGTCCCCACTGTGGGACGAATAAAGATATATCTTATAATTTTCCAAACAGAAAAGTTAAAACACTGAGAGTAATAAACAGTGATGCCTACATTTACATACATTTAACATAAAACAGTGCATTACGTTGCTTTTGCATTTTTTTTTATTTAAATTTTTTTTTTTTTCATGCATCGATAAATAAAACCTTAAGTGCCCAAAGTAGCAGTAATTTTGCGCATGCGCAGTACAAATAGTGTTCGCGGTACGGATCAAATAGCCACACCGGTCTGTGGAAAAATCGTCTTTCGTCAAACTGGACCTTGATACAAAAAAAAAAAAAAAGTTGTGGACCTCTGCGTTAGATGACGTGTTTTTGAGATACGGAGATGCTTCGCTTTCAATAAGGAACAGTGGAAACGTGATGTGTGAAAGTTTCTGGATCAGAGAGTTTCTTACGTTTGGACAAAGCGGCAGTAGTGAATTCATCTTAAAGTTTCTTGAAGACAGTAGAAGATACTCACTGTGCAGGCACCCGGAGTAAATGAACATTTCTGCCCCTGTGCTGCATTAGATACCGGCGCGCGCGCTCACGTTTCAGCCCGTTACTGTGACGTAATATTTATTTATTTATTTTTTTTTTTTTGAGAATCCAAATACGGAAATATCACATATTTTAAATAATATAATAGGCTTAATATTCTGGATTTGTAGGGATGAAATCCACCCAGATGACAAATCAATAATATTTGAATGGACCAGGTGGTCTTTCGGATTATGGCTTCTTAATTATAATTGCTATTTGGTTTATTATTGTCTTTCGTATAGATTAAATTGCTCTGATTGATGCAGAGCTTTGATCTAGATACGCCTTAAGGGGGCACAATTGTGCTCAGGGTGAAGAAGGAGGAGATTAGAGCCAGAAAGTCCATCCTGGCTGGTACAGCATTACTATATAACACCACCAATTATTCTTACAAATCATATTATTATTATTATTTCATACAGATTGTATACATTAATTCATACAGCAGGTGAAGTGAAGGGCGACATGTTCACCAGAGCAACTGTGGATACATAAAATTACAATTTCAATCCTAAACTGGAAGGTTTACAATTCTTTAAATCACTGCTTAACTAAATCTATATATTTACACTGAGAAGGATTCTTCTGACTAAAACAGAGGGTAAATTAAAACTCTTTATGTCATGCCTGATATATTGCCCCTAAAACAACCTAATCTGTGAATTCTATTTGATTTAAGTTCATTTGGAAACTGTTGAACATACTATTTATGCAATTCCTACTTGACTAAAGAGTATGGGGTGACCCACGCAGGGTGGGATAAATGCTATCGTTTTTCAATCTCTTTTTAGGAAATTTAGAATGAAATGGCTGAAAGAATATTCCACACTTCTTATGGTACTCCAGATCATGTTTTGAAAACTATTGGTTGTCTTGAATTTGCGCTGAAATATGATTATATTCTCATTGGAATTCCTCTGATGCTGTAAAATTTCCATACACATTTTTAACTGTGACCACGGGGTTGCTGAAACTAATTCAAAGTTTTAACATCCTTATCCAGGCCTGAACATGCCTCAGAAGAACACTTTCCTCAGATCACATTTTCCTATAAAATAAAAAAAGATACATGTTCCATTAATAAATTTACAAGCACAATTTGTGTCAATCCACGTGTACAGTTTTGACAAAGCCTTAACTACTAAGCTAACATTTCCCCTACTTGCACATTGTGTTGCCCATATATTGCTCCTTAGTTCAGCTTACCTTGTGGAATGTTTTCTTCCTGTTTGAGATGGTTGTCCACTGGTTTTTCTGATTTCCTTTCACCTCTCAAAAAAATACCAGTAGGTCAGATAGCGACTATTAACTGTTTAAGGTGTATTCCCACCTCATACCCAAAGTTCTAAGGATAGTCTCTAAATTTATTATGACCCTGATCAGGTTAAAACACGTGCTACTAAGGTCAGGTCTTGCAACAAACTATTATTCATCGCTCTTGCCCTGATGAAGAGAACTATTTTAGTTCTAACGTCAATAACATGGTTAATTTTAAGCACTGACTTACACAATACCTCCTGATGTATAATACACTGTAAAAAATACCAATTTCTGTTTCGGCTTTAATTTAATCACTTTGTCCTGCATATTTTTCCCGATAAGATTTGGACAACCGTCTGTTGTACAATAACACCTACCAGTTTGTCCCATTTCAGTCCCAGCTTGTCCAAGCATGCATTCACCTCTGTGAACAAATGACTCCTCAGTGAACGCATTGCTGCCAGCTCTCATCCAAAACCAAGGAGGAAAAAGTCCAAATTCTCCACTTTATTTTGCAGCTGAAGCTCCAAATTCTCTGCGATGACCTTCATATTTCTTGTCACAGATCATCTGGAGATGGGCATATATATGGGCTAATATAACTATTGCTCATGGCAAGTATCTGCAGGAATTTATACAAAATGCTGTTGTCCCATTAACAGCTTATTAGAGTATGCATTACATGTATGCATATTTTATCATATTAAGATATTTAGAGATGTAGTTGTTGTTCAATGAACAAGGCTTAAGAATAAAAAAAAAAAAAACAGCATTAAACGCAATTTTATGCAGCTTCCAACATAAGAAACCAGACGTTTACTCACATAAGAGTGATGTCCACAACTCAATTTATTTTTGTTCATATAAAATCTGGAGAAAAAAAACATTGAGCTCAATCTCATACAGCTTCCGACATAACAGGAATGGCTTCACCCAGTGCTCACTCTCTCATAGAGGAGCAAACAGGCATTAGACAAGCTCTTCTGTAACACATCTTCCTCAGTGGTGAGAGAGATCAACTCATCATTGCAGGTCCACCACTGGGGAGGACTGTGAGTGTAACAATCAACTATACCATGTCCTGGGAAAGAGACATGAACATCATTAGTACACATGGATCAGTATAAAGTATAAAAGCTGGATTGGATACTGTGAAAAATGTAACAAAAAAAAAAAGAATTGCAGTGATTTGCAAATCTCAAACCCATTTTTTATTTGAAATAGAACATTAAATTATAAAATACTTTAACTGAGAAAATTAACCATTCAAAAAAATAGGTAATATTGAATTTGATGACTTAAACTAGTCTCAAAAAAGGCTGTAAAGGTAAATATTACGTAGAAAAAACAGCTGAACAAACAATTTGCATTTAATTTGATTAATTGGACATGAACCTGATCCAAATACTTAACTGTGTTCTCTGAGCTGTGGTAAACTGTTCTGTGATAAGTGATCAAAATGTGAAATTATTTTTGGAAACCATGCGCTTCCATCCAGATGATGCACTTTTTAGGGACGGCCTTGCATATTTCAACAAGACAATGACAAATTGTATACTGCATCAAGCCCTGGGCTGAGGACATCTCCCCCTCCACCACCACCGGCCTTCGAGATCTCGAATCAGAACCGATTCGCCCCTCTCCGCAAGACCGCGATACCATGATTCATGGAGATTTCCTCGTCCGCCATGTCCGTGCTACTGCAGCTAAAGGTAAGTTACACACTCTCTGTTTTCCTTGTGCTTGTGTTCTCGATGTTGCTGCACAGTTACCCGCAATCCTAAATGAGGAACTTCAGAGCTGTTCTCCATGCCGGAACAAACGACACCAGTCTGAGGCAAACGGAGATCCTGAAGTACGCAGCACATCGCCCACGACAAGGATCCTCCGGACCTCTTCCCATTTACCAGCGAGGAATTGAAAGGCTCAGTAGACTTTTTTGCACTAAACAAATGGCTACATACTCTTTGTTGATAATTGGAATCTTTTCTGGGAGCGTCCTGATGGCCTGCACCCCAGCAGTGTTGGAGCTACAGTCCTATCAGACAACATTTCCAGAAAAACTGAAAATTGTCAAATAAGCAAACACATAAAAGTTCTAAAGTTTGGTCTTTTAAACATTAGATCACTTGCACCCAAAGCACTCATTGTAAATGAGATCATCACAGATAATAATCTCGATTGTATTAAACCAAATGATTATGTGGGACTAATTGAGTCTACACAATCAGGATATGCTTATAAGCATGAGCCCCGTTAGACTGGTCATGGGGGTGGTGTAGCTACCATTTATAGTGCCCTTCTTAATGTTAGTCAGAGATTAGGATTCAGGCTTAAATCATTTGAAGTGCTTGTTCTTAAAGTTGTACTTTCAGACTGTACCAGCGGAACAAGCGGTAAGAAGCAGCAGAGAGACGAGCGGGAGGTGACTAAGCGCGGTTGGGCGCCGGTGAAAGACGTGCCTGTCTCTCTTTCTTCCAGTGTGGTACCAGTGAATTTGTTACACAGACATACATATAAAACATTGATGCATTGATTTTCTTCAAGAGTTTGCTAAAAAAAAAAAAAATTCAGAGCTGCTTGTTGGAGATTTTCATATTCACATAGATGATGCAAATAAAGCCCTGGGACTATCATTTGTGGACTTACTAAACTCTTTTGGGGTTGACTCTTTGGGGTTGGGGTTTCAAACCTTCTATTTATGTCTAAGATTTTAGAAAATATTGTGTCTGCCCAGTTATGTTCTTTCTTACAAGAAAACAATATATTTGAAGAGTTTCAATGAGGTTTCAGGCCCCATCACAGTACAGAAACTGCCCTAGTTAAAATCACAAATTACCTGTTTTTAGTTTCAGACCAAGGCTACATCTCTCTGTTAGTTTTATTAGATCTTAGTGCTGCATTCGACACTATAGATCATGACTTTCTCCTGGCTCGCTTACAGCATTACATCGGCATTCGGGGACAGGCATTAAGTTGGTTTAAATCCTACCTGTCTGATCGTTACCATTTTGTAGATATAAATGGAGAACTATCCAGGTTAATCCAAGTTAAATATGGGGTGCCACAAGGTTCAGTTCTAGGACCCCTGTTTTTAATAATATACATGCTCCCCTTGAGAAATATTTTTAGAAGGCATGGGATTAGCTTCTACTGTTATGCTGATGTTACCCAGCTATATATCTCATCAAAATCAGACGAAACATCTCAATTGACCAAACCGAGTGGTTAACCGAGTGTGTTAAAGAATTAAAAGATTGGATGACTCATAACTTTCGATTGTTACATTTTGAGGTATCGCTCATCTGCCCAAAAACTAGTACACAGAAGCTCCAGCATTTCAACTTTCATTGAGAAGCATGTGATGTAAACACTAGTTCAACAGTAAAAGACCTGAGATTTATTTTAGACAGCAGCTTGTCTTTTAAAAATCATATCACCTACATTACAAAAACAGCCTTCTTCCACCTTAGAAATGTTGCTAAGCTAAGAAACATGTTGTCTATATCTGATGTAGAGAAGCTCGTCCATACGTTCATGACCTCCAGACTGGACTATTGTAATGCATTACTAGGTGGATGTCCTGCATCATTAATAAACAAGCTAAAGTTAGTCCAGAATGCAGCAGCCAGAGTTCTCACAAGGTTGAGAAAATATGATCATATAACCCCAATCTGCTCATCCCTACACTGGCTACCTGTTAAGTTTCGAATCAACTACAAACTATTGCTACCTACCTACAAAACTCTAAGTAGTTTAGCTCCCATGTATCTATCCAGTCTTCTAACACACTACAATCCATCACGCTCTTTGAGATCTCAAAACTCTGTACTTTTAGTATTTCCTAGAATAGCAAAGTCTTATTAAAAACGTATCTTTTCAGCGAGTCCTACACATACACATCACATATCATAACCTTGTGCTCCAGTTTATCTGATCAAATGCACATTATCAACTTGTGCGTGTTAATATCATGAACAGCAGCTACGCTAATTCCTCTACACTGCTTTTTTTTCTCTACCCATCGCGTGGCATCCCGAGGTTGCGCCAGCTCCAGTTGTGTCCCACCTCATTAAGGTTATGGACCTTCAAAGAAGTAGATGCTGACCCCGCAAACATCCCGAAACCATCTAGAGACGTACCAGCGTCATTTGGTTTTCACTTCATGTAGAGTTTGGACATTGGACCTCTTTGAGTGTTTAAAAGCTCTGGCATGGAGGAGCTGCTGTTGGATCTATGATGATCTCAAATGGTGAGCTATTTAATGAGTCCACAACGTCAACTGACTGTATAAGACTGTAGAAAGGACATTACTCAAAATCTTACATTCCAGGGCTCATAGTGGTTTTCACTCTCCGGTGTTTGGTATTGTTTTAAGATTGATAATCATACTCTTGATATCACCCAAATGAGGATGGGTTCTCCTTTCGAGTCTGGTTTCTCTCAAGGTTTCTTCCTCATTCATCTAGGGAGTTTTTCTTTGCCACAGTCACCCCAGGCTTGCTCATCAAGGATAAATACAGAATATAAATTCTGTAAAGCTGCTTTAAGACAATGTCCATTGTGAAAAGCGCTATAGAAATAAATTTTAACTTTTACAACATGTTTTCTTAGTAGACGAGTCCAGGTGATGAACTGGCATGCCTGCCATTCACCAATTTAAAAATATTTGGTGAAATATAAAATGGAAAATATGACAAAAAAGACCCAGCACTATCAAATATCTAGAATCCTGTATCAAACAGAAATAGGACACCATCGCTCTCCTAAAACTAGAGCAACTGGTCTGCTCAGTTTTCAGATGTATATGGACTGTAAATGGATGTGTAACAGAAGAGGGGACGCTACATAGTGATACACTTGGCCTGGTACCAATATTTTTTAGATGTGTCATGTCTATCAAATGTAAAATTACCTTTTTTTTACCCCCTCGGTTTAAGCAGTTATATATTAAGCAATATGTTTAAAGTAATATATTTGCTATGTTCTATTGGGAATAAAATATGGGTTTGTGAGATTTGCTAACTTGCATTTTGTTTTCATTTACATTCCACACAACATCCCAACTTTTTAGAATTGGGGTTGTACCTTGCTTTGTGTGTTATGTGCGTGTTTGTAATTAATTAATAAATATGCCTACTGTATTTATATGTGTGTTTGTATTTATCTTACCACTCTCTGAAGGGCGCGTGATAATGCTCATGACACTTATCAGTTGATAAGTGGAGGGTGATTCGTCCTAAAAAACACACAACCCAATACAGGTTACACACAGACCCACAACTTGAGTGTACAAACTACAGACAGTGTTCAATCCTCTTTCTCATCCTGCTTTATCTCACCAGTTTATTTCTCATTTTCTCTATGACCATGGCTTTGTTGTTCTCTACAAGAAGAAGAAAGGCACAAAGGAAAGATGAGCTCTTTTTTTTATTAACCTGAATGTGATTATATTGGCTATAAACATCAGATGACTTTATTAGAAGCGTATCTTTTTTTTTACTTCGAAGAAGAATTAAATATTGATGTGTATATGTAAGGTGCAACATACCTTTTCGGGGCCTGAATATCTGAGAAAGTCTTGTGAAAAAAACGTTGCGACTGTAAAACACATGAAATATACAGTTTTATTAAATGAACTTGCACTAAATTTTACTGTGTGTGTGTGCGTGTGTGTGTGTGTGTTTTAACCTCTGTGTAGTATTGTTTATAGTCAGACGAGGTTGGAATTTCACTGGACACTTAAGCATGATTTGTTGATTATTCTTGTCCACTGTATCCCTTATCAGGTACAGAATCAAAAACCTGAAGAGAAAAGAAACAAAAAGAATGACAGACCTGAAGATCTGAATCACTGGTGGCACTCTTACATGTGTTCAGCTGTTTTTCCTGCACCATTATATCTGAAGGTTGTGCACAGGAAATCAGAAAATTGACACATGACCGATTAACCAGTTTCTCATGGAAAATGAGTGGAAAATGTGCCAAAAGTGTGCAAAATAAATGCAAACTTGTCGCACGGCTGTTTCAGGCAGGAAGTGGTTTTAATATGTAACATTATTTGTATTGTATTACAAAACGTTGATCTGATAATAATAAATGATTTTTACTTACGCACTTTGTACAATATTTTTATTTTAGCCACATACTAGCTGATAAACTTGGAAGTGCTTTCACACTTATTGGTTTGTTCACTGAATCTGAATCAAAAAGTTAGTTTGTTTGCTAATTGTTTTGTTTTGCTTGCACATATATATTATATACATGGTTAAAAGAACCAAAACGCTACTTCCTGTTAGTTGAGTTGCGCTTATGACTTAACACACTAGTACAAACCGGCAGAACAACAATCATCTAAGCGTACAGAGCATGGAGCCAGTGCTATGTGTGTGTGTGTGTGTGTGTGTGTGTGTGTGTGTGTGTGTGTGTGGCAGCCTTACCTGGGCAATGGGTGGAATGTCAAAATGGAGCTGGCACATTGTTTTCCACACTTCTGGCACTTTTGCAGCAACTGTTTCCTCTACGATACACACATTATTCATAAACATACACATTGTTTAAGTGACAATATGATGAGATAAATGAAGCTAAAAAGAGATAAACAAGCAGACTAAAACTTACAATATCTCACAAACCTGAGTACACCCCTCCTATTTTAGCAACCATCTTAGTATATCTTCTCGAAGGAAGCATAATGTAGAAATGAAACTTGGATATAATTTAGAGTAGTCAATGTGCAGCTTGTACAGCAGTACAGATTTACTATCCTCTAAAAACTCAACATAGAACTCAACATACAGCTATTATTGTCTAAATAACTGGCAAAAAAAACGTGAGTACACCCAAAGTGAACGTGTCAAAACTGTGTCCAAAGTGTCAATATTTTGTGTGAGCACCATTGTTATCCAGCACTGCCTCCATCCTCCTGGGCATGAAATTCACCAGAGCTGCACAGGTTGTTGCTGGGATCCTGTTCTACTCCTCCGTAATGACATCACTGAGAAGCTGAATGTTAGATGCTTGAGGATGCCTTACAAGTGCTCAATAAGGTTCAGGTCTGGAGACATACTTCACCACTCCATTACCTTCACCTTCAGTTTCCTCAGAAAGGCAGTTGTCATCTTGCCGGGGTGTTTGGGGTCATTATTATGTTGGAAAACTGCCGTTTGGCCCTAGTTTTTGAAGGAAGGGCATCCTTTTGTTCTTCCGAATGTCACAGTACATGTTGGAATTCATGTTTCCCTCAATGAACTGCAGCTCCCCAGTACCAGCAGCATTAATGCAGCCCCAGACCATGATACTACCACCACCATGCTTGACTGTAGGCAAGACACAATTTTCTTTGCACTCCTCACCAGGGCATCGCCACACATGCTGGACACCATCTGATCCAAACACGTTTATCTGAGTATCATCAGACCACAGGACATGGTTCCAGTAATTCATGCTTTTGGACAGGTCGTCTTTAGCTAATTTTTTGTGGGCTTTCTTGTGAGCCAGCTTTAGAAGAGGCTTCCTTTTGGGATGACAACCATGCAAACCGACTTGTTGCAGAGTGCTGCGTTTGGTCTGAGCACCGACCTTCCCCTTCTGCAACCTCTAAAGCAAAGCTGGCAGCATTCATGCGTCTGTTTTTTTTTTTTTTTTTTTATATATACCACCTTCTGCACCTGATGCACAGCACTAGGACTCATTAATCGACCCTTGTAAAACCTCTGTATGACCCTGGCCACTGTATTGAAACTTAGTTTCAGGGTGTTACCGATCTTTATATAGCCTAGGCCATCTTTTTGGAGAGCAAAAATTCTCAAAATAAAAAGTTGAACATCCAGTAGTCAATATGAGAGAATTGCACTTAAAGCACCAAATTTTAACTACTCTAATACAAGATACACAAATTTGTTTGGTCCTGTTAAGCAGACAAAAACATGAACATGATGAATAGGACGTGTTGCTTTGCACGGTTACACGTACAGCTGATATAACTTAGGGTGTACTTACTTTTGTAGCTATTTAGACAATAATGGCTGTATGTTGTATGTTGTTATTTTCAGAGGACAGTAAATCTGTACTGCTATAAAAGCTGCACATTTACTACTCTAAATTATATCAAGTTTCATTTCTATAGTATTGTCCCTTCAGAAGATATATTAAAAATGGTTGCTGAAATGTGAGGAGTGCACTCACTTTCGTGAGATACAGTACTTACATTAAATATGTTGTACAAGCACTGGTCCACTGATTTGTATGCCAGGGGCACAGTAATTATACTGGAATCATACAACATGTCCTGCTGAAATCCACATCTGCAACATACAACATGCATAAAAATCTAATCATCATCATCTGCATTGCTGAACGTAGAGAATATGTCATGTTAATTTATATGACATACCTGGAGCATTTTATAACTTTTTTCATCTTGATGTCAAAATTAGACCCAACTGGACATCTAGGGTCTGAGTCATCTTTCCAACCCAGCATCCGCACAGTCTCAATGATTTGTTCTAGACACTGGCAGATGAATGTAAGGGTGCTCTACACACACAGCAGTAAACACTCGATTAGACTAAAGACTGGTTTCTTTCTGCATGTTTTGATGTGTTTGCGTTTTGTGTGTCCTCACATTTGGCTCAAAGATGCTGAATTTTGGGTTGACAGCTGTAACCTCATTAATCAGAGACAGTAGGAGAAGATCCTTTGTGATGCCAAATTGACATCCTACATTGTATCTCAACTTCCACAACTTCACAAAGCAACTGCACAAAAGTCAACAATTCTCATCAGTTCAATCTTTGGGAATATTCCCGATCTTAACTTAACTCACACTTTCATTAATATATTTTTTTTTTGCTTACTTCAATTTCCTTAGTTTTTTTTTTTATAAAGACCTGAATACATGCCCTGCTATCTTTCTGAACTCAATCACCATCAACACCTTAGTTCTTGTACATACATGAAGTTCTTTTTGAAAGTTCGGCACAGCAGTACCTATTTACACGTTTTTACAGAGGAAAATATCTATCTATCTATCTATCTATCTATCTATCTATCTATCTATCTATCTATCTATCTATCTATCTATCGATCGATCGCAATTTAGTCCTCTTAGTGAGTTGCTTGTCTACTTCCTAAGTTATTATAAGCAACATGTCTAGATTCTTTAAATAATGCAGTAATGTATCGCAGTAAACATACAGTAATGTATAGTCTTGCTACCTGAGGAATGTAGCTTCTGGTCTGTTCATATAATTGTCCATGATGTTGGAGAGCTTTCTGCAGAAAACATCAGCACTAAACAGGAACTGCAAACTTGAGTTAATGTAGCAGGTGTTTCCAAAATTTGGCAACCTGAAACAGATCCACCTGTTACATACACACTTTTACAAAGCTTTACAGATCAGGGTCAGGTTTAAAACCAAAACAAACAAACAAACAAACAAACAAACAAACACTAGGGCTGTGTAAACAAAGGATATTTCTTAGGATTTTTGTTGTAAAATAATTAATAATAAATAATATATATATATTAAGTATATATAAATATATAAAAAAATATATATTAAATATAAAAATAAATAATAAATCCCTTGTGTTACTTACGAGGTTAAAATTATAAGTATGTTTGAAAAATACAGATAATAAATAAATAAATGCCTGAAATACATGGTACATACATTGCATACGAAATTACGCAAATGTGTACACAGTAAATATTTCCTTATGATGTCCAATATTTTTTAATTAATTCCAATCTGAATATTACTTTAACTTGCAATGAGACACAAATATATCGTTACCCGACAGGAGTGCATAGCTCCCCAGCTGAGATGGACAGAATTTTGCTGATTTCCATGGATGGAGTTGGACGCCGACTCTTTAAGATTTTCTCAGATGTTGTCTTAGTGCTCTTTGTATTTTTCTCACATAAAGTCTGAGTGTACTTTTGCTTAGGTAAAGGTACTTTCAGGAGCTTTATGGATGAAATGCCTGCTGTATATTTCTCATGTAGCCGTATTCTGAAACTGAAACAGTGAGATATAGAGTTTGTAGTGGGGTGTACTGGATATTTAGATGTAAATCTGTACTTTCCACTGTATCTAAGAATTTATATAGGGCATCTTTTCTCTCTTTAACTCACATTAATGTGTATAGATCTGCCATGTCTTTCTCTTTCGACCTCTTATCGCAATTTCTAAAGGGTGAGATCCAGAACATCTACCTCAGTCCCAGTCTGAATTCATTACTCATAATAACCTGAGGTTTGTTTGAGTTTGAACACATCATGGAGATGCACATGTCTGTAATGTAGCTTACCTTTCTGTGGATGGTACAGGTTCTAAAGGATGCACATTTTCACATCTGTATTTCTACAGATAATCAAAGGAAACACACAGACAAATAAGTGTTATTTATAAATCACAATTTCTTTCCCTAAACATGTTACAGTTCTGTTAGTATTTTAAGGGCCTCACAATTGTTTCTGTGTAATGTCTGTAGGATCTACAGGGGGGTTAGACATGATACAATCTAACAAGTTCAGCTATTTTTCTTTCAATCTCAAAAAAAAAAAAAAAAATATCACTACAGAAGCATATTAAAGATATTTGCTTTTCTGTGAAAGTGTAATTAACTCTCGTCTACACACACACACACACACACACACACACACGCACGCGCGCGCGCGCGCGCGCACACGCACACAAAACCCACCACCAAAAACTCGAACAGTGAACGTGATGTGTGAAAGTTGCATGATTAGAGAGCTTCTTACCTTCGACCAAAAGCGCGGTATGGAGTTCATCCTGAAGCTTTGTGAAGACAGTAGAAGACGTTCACTCTTGCACGTGCTCGAAGTTAATAAACATCTGGATGCTCGCGCGTTCGTTTTTGTACTCGGCGGTCCTTTGAGGAAAGCGATGACGTAACCGTTACTGTGACGTAGCAACAGTGCCACTCAAAATCATAGTTTTCACTTAATGGCACGTGGCATAGGGGACATACTGAAGGACATTCGTCCAGATATTGAGGTCCACTATGTATACATTTACAAAAATTAAAATCTCGGATGAAAAACAGAGGGTTTAATTCTGCATGGCCTGCCAGCATGGTTGATGAACCCTATAACGCCAAACGCATCATATTTGATATATGAGATTCAGAGGCCACTGCACCAACTACATCCTCAAAAACCTGTTGAATACAACCTGAGACTTGTCTTCTGCCCCCTATTGGATTTATCTATGCTCTGCAGTCAATAGCAGGCTTTAGGCAGTCTTTTCCAATATGGCTGCCATCATGAACTTGCTAGATCTATAACACGTTCATCTAATCTAACACACACAAACACACATGCATGCAAACACATGAAACTTTAGTGAAATTGGAAATGTGGTGTGGGTCAAATATCGCAGTACAAGTAGTAGAATTGCCAATCCTTACAGAACTATTTCGTTTCATTTTGCACATAACTCACTTTTAACCTTAACAAAACAGTACTGAAAATGTGTATATTTTCCAGTACTGTATAGACCGGGAATTAATTATACTTTATACAAAACGCAATACAAGGAGTACAAGGAGATGCGGCAGCAGGTGAAGAGGGATGTGGCGAAAGCCAAGGAAAAGGCATATAAGGAAGGAGAAAAGGATTCATACCGATTGGCCAGGCAGAGGGACCGAGCTGGGAAGGATGTGCTGCAAGTTAGAGCAATAAATGATGGAGATGGAAATGTGTTGACTAGTGAGGAGAGTGTGTTGAAAAGGTGGAGGGAGTATTTTGAGTCTGGCCTTCTTCACTTTGTCAGGCAGGTCCTATTAAAGAAATTTCTTGATTGTGAACAGGTGTGGCAGTAATCAGGCCTGGGTGTGGCGAGGGACATTGAACTCAGGTGTGATAAACCACAGTTTTAACAGGGGGGCAAACACTTTTTCACACAGGGCCATGTAGTTTTGGATTTTGTTTTCCCTCAATAATAAAAACCTCCATTCAAAAACTGCATGTTGTTTTCACTTGTGTTATCTAATATTTCAATTAGTTTGATGATCTGAAACATTAAAGTGTGACAAACATGCAATAAAATAAGAATTCACACCACTGTATATGCAGGAATTTATAACAAAAATGCGGCTGTCCCACAAAACAGCTGTTTGGAGTGGCATGACATGTATACATATTTTATCATATGAGGATAGTTAGAGATGTAACTGTAATTCAATGAACAAGACATAAGACTTAAGCCTAAAAATGTAATTATTTTGTTCTATAATTCTTACCTTCTGTAAAGCTGCACTGAAACAATGTGCCTTGTGAAAAGTGCTATAAAAATAAATAAACTTGAACTTAAGAGTTTGTTGGAGACACAACATTAAACCCGATGTAATACAGCTTCAAATAGAAGAATCTTACCCACATTAGATCCACAACACAATTTATTCTTATTTTTTTTCATATTTTATCTGGAGAAAAAACATTGAGCTCAATCTCCTACAGCTTCCGACAGAACAGGAATGGCTTCACCCAGTGCTCACTCTCTCATAGAGGAGCAAATAGGCATTAGACAAGCACTTCTGTAACACATCTTCCTCAGTGGTGAGAGAGATCAACTCATCATTGCAGGTCCACCACTGGGGAGGCCTTTGAGTGTAACAATCAACTATACCATGTCCTGGGAAAGAGAAATGAACATCATTAGTACATATGGATCAGTATAAAGTATAAAAGCTGGATTGTATGCTGTGAAAAAAAAAAAAATTAATTTGCAATTTCATAACCCCCATATTTTATACAAAATAGAACATCAACACGTCAAATGTTTAAAACTGAGGAAGTAAACCATTAGAAAAAAAGGTCATATTGAATTTGATGGATGTAATTATTCTCAAAAAAGTTAGGATATGCCAACAAAAAGCTGTAACAGTAATTACAAATAGTAGTTACAAATAAACAGCTAAACGAAGATTTTGCATTTAATTTGATTAATTGGACGTGAGCAGAAACTCCAACGTCCAAAAGTCATTAAAAATCTTCTAAGGCAAAGTGGAAACCTGTTCTGTGATAGGATTAATCAAAATTTGAAATTCTTTTTGGAAACCATGGACCCTCCAGATGAAAGAGGAGAGGGACTATCAGGCTTGTTATCAGCGCTCAGTTAAAAATAGCTGCATCTCTGATGGAATGGGGGGGAATTAGTGCCTATTGAATGGGCAGCTTTCATAAGTGGAAATTCACCATCAATGCTGAAAGGTATATATGGGTTTTAGAGCAACATATGCTTCCATCCAGAAGATGCATTTTTCAGGGAAGGCCTTGCATATTTCAGCAAGACAAAGCCAAATCGTATACAGCATTTAAAAAATGAGAATGTCTTTGTAGTAGAAGAGTCCAGGTGATGAATTGACATGCCTGCCATTCAAACCATTCATCAATTTAAAAAACAAATGGTGCATCATGAAATGAAAAATATGACAAAAAAGACCTAGAACTAGTGAGTATCTAAAATCCTGTATCAGACATGAATAAGACACCATTTCTCTCCCAAAACATCAGCAACTGGTCTATTCAGTTTCCATATATCTTTAATCTATAGACCAGGGGTCTCCAATCTTTTCCAGAAAGGGCCAGTGTGGGTGCAGGTTTTCATTCCAACCAATCAATGGTCACACCTGATAGTCATTGAAAATGAAGATCATTAGATTTGAACAGGTAGAATTTGGTGTGGACTTGCTTGGTTGGAATAAAAACCTGCACCCAAACTGGCCCTTTCTGGAAAAGATTGGAGACCCCTGATATAGACTGTTGTTAAAAGAAGATCGGATGCTACATAGTGATACACTTGGCCCTATACCAACTTTTTTGATACCAATTTTTTTTATCAAATTTAAAATTATCTTTTTTTTTCTCTCTCTAAATTATAGGTTTCCTCACTTTAAGCAGTTATGTTTTATTAAGAATAAAAGATGGGTTTATGAGATTTGTGTGTTATGTGTTTGTTTGTAATGAATTAATAAATACACATACTGTATTTATGTGTTTGTGTTTATTTTACCATCCACTATAGTGTCCATATTAACGCTTATGACACTTATCAGTTGATAAGTGGAGGTTGATCCGTCCTAAAAAAAAACACACATCACAATACAGGTTACACACAAACCCACAAATCGAGTGTACAAACTACAGAGTGTGTTTAATCCTCTTTCTCATCCTCCTTCTTCTCACCAGTTTTTTTCTCTCTGTCTCTTTGACCTTGGCTTTGTTCTTCTCTAGATGAAGAAGAAAGGCACAAAGGAAAGATGAGCTCTTCTTTTTATTAACCTGAATGTGATTATACTGGCTATAAACATCAGATGACTTTATTAGAAGCTTATACAAAGAATATTCCAAGAAGATAGAATAGAATAAATGATCAATTAAAGATTGATGTGTATATGTAAGGTGCAACATACCTTTTCGGGGGCTGAATATCTGAGAAAGTCTTAAAAAAAAAGCATTGGGGCTGCAAAACACATGGAATATTCAGTTTAATTGAGTCAAATCGCATGAAAAAAAAATGATTGCATGTTTTTGTGTGCGTGTTTTTAACCTCTGTGTAGTATTGTTTATAGTCAGCTGAGGTTGGATGACCATTGGATACTTAAGCATGTTTTGTTGGTCATCAATGTCCACTCCTTCCCTTTCCAGGTGCAGAATAAAAAACCTGAAGATGAAAGAAACAAGACCTGAAGATCTGTATCACTGGTACAGCTCTTGTGTTCAGCTGTTTTTGGAAAAGGATCGGGAAATGTGCTAAAACTGTGCAATAGGTAATTGCATTTTTTTGATAAAGCAAACTCTGTGTGTGTGTGTGTGTGTGTGTGTGTGTGTGTGTGGATGTGTTGGCCTTACTTGGGCAATGTTTGAAATATCCAAATAGAGCTGGCATGTCGATTTTGACAAGTCTTGCACTTTTGCCATAACTGTTGCTTCTTCTACGATACACACATTATTCATACACATACACAGGGCTTAAGTGATATGATGAGACAAATGAAGATAAACAAGAAAAGTATGGCAGCGCATTGCATTCACAAAGAAAAAAAAATTCACAGCAAGGATCTCATAATTATGACTTAGTATCTCATAATTATGAGATCCTTATCTCATAATTATGACTTAGCATCTCATAATTATGAGATAAGTTGGGGCAGTCTGTGGCAGGGGAGCGTTTTAGCGCATAACAATGGATCTTAACACTAACATATACAGTCATCAAGCTAAACCATACGATAGCTTCTACATCTCCATTGTTGCGCAATGAGGCGCTTCCGAGCAAAAAATGCAGTAACGTCAGATCTATTATGCGCTAAAACGCTCCCCTGCCACAGACTGCCCCCCTTATCTCATAATTATGAGATACTAAGTCATAATTATGAGATACTAAGTC
>JAAIIK010000091.1:1260636-1274836 GCA_014706435.1 Silurus glanis | reverse complement strand
ATCTCATAATTATGAGATACTAAGTCATAATTATGAGATACTAAGTCATAATTATGAGATACTAAGTTATAATTATGAGATAAGGATCTCATAATTATGAGATACTAAGTCATAATTATGAGATACTTAGTAAGTCATAATTATGAGATCCTTGCTGTGATTTTTTTTTTCTTTGTGAATGCAATGCGCTTCCGTAGAAAAGAAAGGAAGAACAAAAAAAAATAAAACCAAGCAGACTAAGACTTACTTACATTACATATGTTGTACAAGCACTGGTCCACTGATTTGTATTCCAGGGGCACAGTAATTATATTGCACTCATGCAATATGTTCTGCTGAAATGCACATCTGCAACATACAATCATGCATAAACATCTAATCATCATCTGCATTACTGAAAGTAGGGAATTTGTTACATTACATCATGTGACATACCTGGAGCATTTGATAACTTTCTTAATCTTGATGTCAAAATTAGACCCGACTGGACATCTAGGGTCTGAGTCATCTTTCCAACCCAGCATTCGCACAGTCTCAATGATTTGTTCTAGACACTGGCAGATGAATGTAATTCCATTCTACACACACAGCAGTAAACACTCGATTAGATTAAAGACTGGTTTCTTTCTGCATGTTTTGACGTGTTTGTGTTATGTGTGTCCTTACATTTGGCTCAGAGATGCTGAAATTTGGGTTGACAGCTGTAACCTCATTAATCAGAGACAGTAGGAGAAGATCCTTTGTGAGGACAAATTGACTTCCTGCACTGTATCTCAACTTCCACAAGTTCACAAAGCAACTGCGCAAGAGTCAACAATTCTCATTAGTTCAATCTTCAGGAATATTCCTGATCTCGAGTCATCTCACATTTTCATTAACATGCATTATGCTTGTTGAAATGATAAATGTTTCGTTCTTGCAGGAATCTGATTCAAACCAGGTAAAATTTTTTTTTCAGTCTCTTTTATAAAGACCTAAATACACTCAATGCTGTCTTTCCAATCTCATTCACCATCAACCCACTTCTTGTACATACATAGAGTTCTTTTTCAATCTTTTTTCCCAAAGGTCTGGCACAGCAGTACCTATTTACAAGTTTTTCAGAGGAAAATATACAACATTTATCTAAACAAAATCCTTTTTTTTCTTTCTTTCTTATAATTTAGTCCTTTTAGTGAGTTGCTTGATTGCTCCCTCAATCATTATAAGCAATAAGTTTAGATTCTTCAAATAATGCTATATAAAAGTATTATATCATTATAAATTATGAACATACAGTAATGTATAGTCTTGCTACCTGAGGAATGTAGCTTCTGGTCTGTTCATATAATTATCCATGATGTTGGAGAGCTTTCTGCAGAAAACATCAGCACTAAACAGGAACTGCAAACTTGAGTTAATGTAGCAGGTGTTTCCAAAATTTGGCAACCTGAAACAGATCCACCTGTTACATACACACTTTTCCAAAGCCTACAGATCAGGGCTTTGTGGCAGGTTGGCGATAACGGGGCTTGTTCCACCCCCTACCTTCTGATCACTAACCCAGAGCCTTAACCACTGAGGTACAACCCCCATTATGAAAAGACACTAGGGCTGTTTGAACAAAGGCTGTTTTTCTATAATTTTATGTTGAGCTACATTTCAATAATTAAGCTCTTGTGTTTCTCATAAGGTTCACTTAATGTTGTTGGGAAACAACAGATAATGAATAAATAAAAGCCTGCAATTCACAGTACATTCAATTTTACATAGCATACAAAATATGCGACCTAACACGTGCACAGTAAATAATTTCTTATGAAGTCCAATTAATTCCAATCTGAATATTACTTCTACAATGAGACACAAACAAATCAGTGTGTCATACCCGACAGGAGTGCATAGCTCCTCAGCTGTGATAGTAGGAGTCAGACACTTTGTTTCTTCCTCAGATGTTGTCTTAGTGCTCTTTGTATTTTCCTCATATTGAGTCTGAGTGTACTTTTTCTTTCGTTTAGGTGAAGCTACTTCCAGGATCTTCGTGCTATCTTCAGATGGATTGCTGTTTGTATCAAGCAGCACTGAACTGCTGAAAACAGTGAGATATGGAGTTTGGATCTGTACTTTCCACTGTATTTAAGAATTTATATAGGACATCTTTTCTCTCTTTAACTCACCTTAATGTGTTTGGATCTCTCACTCTTTTCTCTGCTAAACTCTTGAGCTTTCTAAAGGGTGAGATCCAGAACATCTACCTCAGTCTCAGCCTCTGAATTCATTACTCATAATAACTTGGGGTTTGTTTGAGTTTGAACACATCATGAAGATGCATGTGTCTGTAATGTAGCTTACCTTTCTGTGGATGGTCCAGGTTCTGAAGGAGGCACATTTTCACATCTGTATTTCTACAGATAATCAAAGGAAACACACAAATAAGTGTTTATAAATTACAATTTCTTCCCTTAAACATGTTACAGTTCTGTTAGTATTTTAAGGGCCTCACAATGGTTTCTGTTAACACACATTTCTATGGTGTCTGTGACATGTCAAGTCAAGTCAAGTCAAGTCAAGTCAAGTCAAGTTTATTTCTATAGCGCTTTTCACAACAGACATTGTCTCAAAGCAGCTTTACAGAAATCAACAGTTAAGGTGAATGGTGTGTATTTATCCCTGATGAGCAGCCGTGGTGACTGTGGCAAGGAAAAACTCCCTTAGATGTTATGAGGAAGAAACCTTGAGAGGAACCAAACTCAAAAGGGAAACCCATCCTCATTTGGGTGGTCAAGAGTTTAATCATAAATCTTTCAACAATACAGAACACTGGAGAGTGAGAACTAACATGAGTACTGGAGTATAAGATTATAAGTAAATGTTCTTTCTACAGTCTTATACAGTCATTATGGTTATAAAACTAGGAGCTACTGAGCTCAACATTTGTGATCATCACAGATCCAGCACCAGATTCTCCAATAAGGATCTACAGAGGTCTAAGACCTCTTCTGAACCTGAAGTATAATTTTTAGTTTGGACATGATACAATCTAACGAAGCTTATTAACTCTCAATTCGCATGTTATTGAGTATTTAGTGCACTATGTAGTGTCTATGACACTGTTATGTTGTGCCCTACATAGTGAACATGAGGACATTTGGGATGTGACCTTCAGTATGTGACTTTTCTCCTGTGCTCGAGTTGAATGATGTTAAAGTGGAATAAATGTGAGCACCAAGAAAAACATGACCGGATAACTAAATCCTTTCATACATTAAAGTCTGAGATGAAATGATGGTATGGCCTCCATGTGAGATATTAGTGTGTCTGTGGAAGTGTAATTACTCTCGTCCACACACACACACACACACACACACACACAAACATGCGATCAAAACACTCGTCTCCTTTCATGTGCGCTAAAAGGCGTGTTTTTGAGATACGGAGATGTTTCGCTTTCAGTAACGAACATTGAACGTGATGTGTGAAAGTTTCAGGATTTGGAAGTTTCTTACCTTTCGTACCTTCGACCAAAACTGAGTTATGGAGCTCATCCTGTAAGACAGTGAAAGACACTGTTCTCACTCTCCAAAAGCTCAGAGTTGATAAACACCTGGCTGCTCACGCCTTCATTTTCGACCTCGGAGATCTTTTATGATGCAAGTGTGACGTAACAGTTACTGTGACGTAGCATCGTGCGCTTTGACACCCATATATTAAGCAAATTTATTTTTTCTAGTTAACATAATTTCAGTTCCGATTGATCATCAAACTAATTTAAATATTGTTTGATCAAAATTTAAAAATGTTAAATTTAATTTTTCACCCCTACTGATATACCCCATGTATCTCCTCTGCACATGTCCAAACCATCTCAATCTCACCTCCCTCACCTTGTCTCCAAAACGTCCTACATGCACTGTCCCTCTAATAAACTCATTTCTAATCCTGTCCATCCTCATCAAGTCAAATCAAGTCAAGTTTATTTCTATTGCGCTTTTCACAACAGACATTGTCTCATAGCAGCTTTACAGAGTTTAACAGTGAAGGTGAACGATGTGTATTTATCCCTGATGAGCAGCCGTGGCGACTGTGGCAAGGAAAAACTCCCTTAGATGTTATGAGGAAGAAACCTTGAGAGGAACCAGACTCAAAAGGGGAACCTCATCCTCATTTGGGTGACATCAAGAGTGTGATTATAGACTTTAAACAATACAGAACACTGGAGAGTGAGAACTAACATGAGCACTGGAGTGTGTGAGTATGAGTGATGTTCTTTCTACTGTCTTACAGTTGTGGTTATAAAACTAGGAGCTACTGAGCAACTCATAAAATAGCTCAACATTTGTGATCATCATAGATCCAACACCAGCTTCTCCATGCCAGAGACTGTCACTCCCAATGAAAACCTTAACATCTTCAGCTCTGCTACCTCCAGCTCCACCGCCTGTTTTTTTTACTCAATGCCACTGTTTCTAAACCATACAACATCGCAGGTCTCACCACAGTCCTATAAACTTTCCCTTTCACTCTCGCAGATACTCTTAGGATTCACTCAATAATACAAACCTTCATTTAAAAACTGCATGTTGTGTTCACTTGTGTTATCTTTTACTAATATTTAAATTAGTTCGATGATCTGAAACATTAAAGTGTGACATGCAAAAAAATAAGAAATCAGGAAGGGGGCAAACACTTTTTCACACCACTGTTTATATATATATATACACACATCCAGGCATGTTAAATTTTGAAACTGGTCTGTAATTCAGGAAATATAATAGAGTTTATTGCACTTTGTTTATTTCAGTGATTCTCAAACCTTTTCTGTCATTCACTACTTTAGAGGGGGGTGGAGTTTCAAGCCACACTTGTCCTCTATCACCCCATTTCTAATGAAATAATTTAAGTTTAGATTTGTCAAATTATATCAAGTTCTAAATCAACAGAGATGGCAAAAGTAAAAACATCCTTCACTCCAGTAGAAATACAGATACTTGTGTTTTAAAAGACTCTGGTAAACGTTGAAGTACTGATTATACTTTCTCACTCAAGTTAAAGTAAAGAAGTTTGGGCTCTGACATGTACTTAAGTAAAAAAGTAGCATTTACTACTACCTGTTTTAGTGTCACGCTGGTAACTGGACCTCACATTATATCAATATATTAATTCAAAAGAAATTACAATTTTGGCATCTAATGAATGTTTTCAGGCTGAACATCCACCATATAGAACACAAGCAGAGAAAAGATGATGATGATCAGGTGATCAGGAATGTCTCTGTTCTCAGTCATGTTTACATCACTGACTCCCTCTGTCTCATCCACATTACCCCCAGACTTCTTGTTACCTTCTGCCTTGTTTGTTGTTATCTTTGGAAACTAGTCTACATCTGTGGTGTGTGAGAGCCAGGAAATTATAGTCCAGTGGTAGACAGGAAATCGGTTGATAGGCTGAAAACGGCTTGTAATGAGAAGAAATAATATTGATCATGTCACCAAATACATTAAAACTAAACTTGACATCTTGACATACTGATATATTCAGTCTCGCTGTGTATTGAGACCGTTTGCATTGTGATTTTCATAAGCTGAACTTAAAGATCTAAGAAAAAAAAGGCCTATTTCTCTCAAATATTGTTTACAAATCTGGCTAAATCTGTGTAAGTGAGCACTTCTCCTTTGCGAAGGTAATCCATCCTCACATGATTATTGCACAGGTGTGCCTTAAGATGGACACAATAAAAGGCCACTCTAAAATGTGCAGTTTTATTGTATTGGGGGTTCCGGTGGGGTCCGAAAACCAGTCAGTATCAGCCTTATGTGTACATAAAAAAAGTCTTAGATCTTTGAGTTCAGCTAATAAAACATGGGGGCAAAAACAAAAGTGTAGCGTTTATAATTTTGTTCAGTATATGTATATATTTTATATAAAGTCAAAATGAATCAAATTTAACCGAACCTCTACAGAAACCAGAGCTGAAGATATTGAGTTTTTCGTTGGGAGTGAAGATGATGGTCAGGATTAAAAATGAGTTTATTAGAGGGACAGAGCATGTAGGACGTTTTGGAGACAAGGTGAGGGAGGTGTGATTGAGATGGTTTGGACATGTGCAGAGGAGGGACATGGGGTATATCAGTAGGAGAATGCTGAGGATGGAGCCACCAGGAAGGAAACAAAATTGTAGTCAACAAAAATGTGTTAAATAATCCATAATATGTTTTATATTTTTGATTCTTTAAAGTAGCCACCTTTTGCTTTGATGACAGCTTCACCTGGAATGGTTTTCCAATAATCTTAAAAGAGGTGTTTATGCTAAACCATCTCAGTTGGATTCAGTTCGGGTGATTGTGGAGGCCAGGTTCAATTCAATTCAATTTAGTTCAATTCAGCTTTATTTGTATACCGTTTTTTTTAAAATGGACATGTCCAAAAGCAGCAGAGATAAAGAGGTTATGAGGTTGTAATGTATATGTTTAGTAGTTTGTTCCTTATCCCTAGTGATGATCCCAGGACATCCAGTGCAGCACTCCATCACTCACCTTCTTAGACAAATAGCTCTGACATAAACTAGAGGTGTTTGGGGTCATTGTCCTGTTGGAGAACAAATGATGGTCCTACTAAGTGCATATCAGAATGGGATGGAATGTCGTTGCAAAATGCTGTTAAGTGTGCCTTTAATTTTCACTGGGTCCACAACAGTTTCACCAGCAAAGCACCCCCACACCATCATACTTTTACAGAATGTAGAATGCAAAATAAGTTACAAGAAATTTATGAAATTACGTGATCACCTGTTAATAGACCTGTTCCACTAAGAGTTTGTTAGGGATCATACCTAATAAAAAAATACAGCATCAGACTAGCATGATGGCATTATATATTGGGGATACTTTTCATCAGGGCAATTTGGGAAAATGGTCAGGAATATAGGTTATGTTGATTGTGCTAAATATAGAGCAAAGCTAGGAAAAAAAAAACTTTTCTAGACCTAGGACTGGGACATAGGTTGTTTTAAAAAAAGAATACTAACTTTTTGCATACTTCAAATGTATACTAGAATGCAGTAGCGGGCGGTCAGGGCCAGCAAAGCCTTCTCTGCTGGCCTAAACACTATCAGAAGCACAGACCTACATTTACAACCTAAATTCTAATATTTGTTCTGTAAAATATTGAAAGTCACGTTCGACTGGAAAAACAAGTGTGTAGCAGAGTTAGACTTTTTATGCCTACGGAGGAAGAGAAATTGATTTGGTCTCGGACATACTTAAAAATACATTTTGAAGAAAAGCTAGACATCCCGACATAGGTGCACAGGTGAGGTTGTAGTGTAGAGGTTTGGAGTCTTAACTGGGTTTCTTGATTTAGTAAAATGGTATTCACCCTCCATATGTGAAATGCCTCTCTCTCTCTGTGTAATGCCACATGTTGTTACATTGCGTTTTTGTATAGTATTGATGTTTTTTATATGTGCGACGTGATAGTGGTGGTATTAAGAGGTGGATTAAGTACAGATCCAATAATCAGAATGTTTGCATGCCTCAATTTCAGCATAGCCCTTAATGAACCATATGTAAAATAACCATTTGAAAAAAAATAAATAAAAACCTCTGTGATTAGACTTTATGTCCAGCGGGTCAAAATGTATTGTGTTTGTAGAGTAAACTGTTTGAGAACAGTTTATACTGAGAGGGTGGTAATAAAGTTAAATAAAACATGTTCATGTAGAAATAAACACTGATATTCAGTATTTTAGTATATGGTATATGTAAAACTATGGTACATGAACAAAATTCCAGGGAAAGAATGTTGTTTGTTTTTTTTGCTTAAACAGCTGATGAACACTAATTTGAAATATCCTGTTTCGTGTACTGCTTTGCTTGCATAGCTGAAGGACAAAGTCTGTTTCTATAGAACTTCCTGTGTACAAAATGTCCACCTTACACTTTATTAGGAACACCTTTACACCTGATTATACGCTTTTGCAAACAGTATAACCCATTTTTAAATACCAACATGATTATTGCTGAAATCATTTCCAATTGATCATCGGTCCAATTCACTTTTGTTTGTAATGCTCAGTCATTTAAATGTGTTCTTTTTAACTGCATTATGGTCATTTCTATAGAGCAGAAGATGTATGGCTTTTAAAATATTTCTTCTTGGACTGATGAGGCCACAGTGATGTTTGGTGACACATATCACAACAGTCACCCCATACCAACTGTCAAGCCTAGTAATGAAAGGCTGATAATTTGGGCATGATGTTTCTCTTGTAGAAACATTCAGTCACTGAGACAACAGTGAACTCCACTGTAATATTCCCAAATATTCCTGAGACAAGTGAGACCATCTGTCCATACAGGGCTAAAATTGAATGATGTAACAAAACAATAATTCAAAGAAAAAAAAAAACTTTGCGACTTTATTTCTCACAATTATGACCTTTTTTAGCCAATCCAGCAGCGTCACCACCTCTGTAGTGCCAGAAAGCTTTACACATAGAAAATGAAATTGGCCACAATCAATAGATCGATCTGTGAAACAATGGATACAATCAAAGAAGACAACAGTCTTCTAGACGCAGCCATTGTAGCCTTAACACCAGTCTGCTACTGTATGTACATGCGTTGCATTGTAACATTTAGGCGGGTAGAAGTGATGGTGATAGCTCAAGCAACCTCTTGGTTATTAGAATAAAATTTAGAATCGACTTCAATAAAGTCAGAATTGCAAGAAATAAAGTCACAATTAGCCGAACCTTCTTTCTTTTAATGTGTCGGAAACGAGCTTCCGTGTTCTATCCATTGAAATCAATATTTTGAAGTGCTTTTCCATGAGATTCCTATTTTGAAAGCATCTTTATTGACAAAAGAGTTGCTATTCATTTACAATAGTTCTATATGCTTGCTGCTTTACTTCTGCTGTTGCTCGTGTCTTTGAAAGCATTGCCTGTGGGTAGCTGATGTAAAATTGTCTTTTATATTATTAGTTGCACTGATATTTGATTAAGCCTTAGTATTGTAGGTAAGTTGCCTGAATAGTCACAGTTCTCTCAGCATTAGAATATTTACATACATTTATTTATTAAAAACCTTTGTTTTCTTAGATGGTTTCACGCAAAATCAATTGAACTCAGATTAAACATGACGTTTTTTTTTTTTTTTTTTGGGAAAACTACTTTATACCCTGGCTCAAAGCCATAGTTAAAAAATCCTGACCTCAATCCATCTGTCGAACTAGTCAAACCACCCCTTTATCTTTAACATCTTAGAAAAAGGTGTAGCACAGCAGCTATTATAATACCTAAATAGAAATAACATTTATTAACTGTATTAGTCAGAATTTAGGCTTCATAATAGCACAGAAACAGCACTGGTTAAAGTGGTAAATGACCTACTAACTGACCTTTGATCAGGGCTGCTTGCTTGTGTTGCTTGACCTTAGAGACACCAATGATCATACAATTTTCCTTAAAAATAAATGTATAAAATTAGTTGGGAGTAAGGGGAATGACAGTCTCCTGGCTCAGGACTGTTATTAGTTTGTATATGTATATAGTAAATTCACTTAGCTCTTGTTTCATCATGTCAATAGACCTAGGTGTGATTGCTGACTCGTCTTTCCATCATTTAACATAACATACTAACCTGGATACCCTTCCTTAATTGCTTCAGAAATATTGCTAAGAAATACCTGTAGTTTGGGCTTTTGTGTTATTTTATGTAGTTACTTATTATGTAGTCCAGAATGCAAAATGCAGGAGCAAGAGTCCTTACTACAACTAGAACCAGAAGATATGACTACATTACCCGATCTTAGGCCACATTACCTGAGCAAACTTTTGATCTAATATATTTCGCAACACCAACATGAATCAAAAGGTGTTTTTGTGAATTATAATTATTTTTATTTTATTCAGGATTAAACATTGTGTTTAGGTAAATAATGTTTGGATACTTTCTCCCTCCTTCACTCACAATATTACACTGGTTTGTTGAAACTTCATGAAGCATTATGTAACCAAAAAATACAACAAAGGACACCCAGAACTGTTGAGCAGCTAGAATCCTGTATCAGACACATATGGAACAACATTCCTCTCTCAAAATCTCAGCAACTGGTCTCCTCAGTTTCCAGATATATACGGACAGAAGACATCATTCTACGCAGTAAACATGGCCCTGTCCCAATTTCTTGGAGAAATTGGGGTTGTAAATCAATCAAACAAAAAACAAATCAGACTTGTTTTGTCTGCCCGCCCCATCCAATATCCAGTTGACACACTTTTCTTGATTTATCCTTTATTCCATTACTCATCTAATGACAATTAACTGTGTTTAAAATACAAAATTTTACGATATTATTAAAGAGCTCCAATGTAACCTCCGACATCCTGCATCATGTCTCTTTAAACATCTGTGTTTTAGACATCGGGGTCTCCTGGTCAGTCAGCATCAGGCAAAACAAACAAATGTAAGCTACTACAACAGGACTCCTCACTCTCGCGTCTGCACAGAAACTTCCTGCAGGTGTTGGCGCACAACACTGTCCAGCACTTTGCTAAGACCCTTACAGGCGACTGTCGCAGCCTCCATCAGCGCTGGCAGGTGGTCCTGGTGGAGACGAGCATCCATCTGCACAAGTGCGATATTCTCATGCCGAGGCAGCAGTGCCAGGGACAGCGTGGTTCCGCCGCCACTCTCCTCAGCATGGCACAGGTCAGCCAGCGGCGTGTCCTCGACAAAGCCAGCCGTACAGGCACACACATAATCGCGCATGGGGATGCCAGCGTCTACCAGGGCCAGAGTAGCTGCATTAACACATGCACTGTAGTTTCCACCATCTGACTGGAGGATCTGCACAGGAGTGAAAAACTTATTAATGGGTACAACAAGAACAAACTCCAATCATTTATTTAGAGTGTTGTAACGAGGAATATTTTCCACCAAACTGCTGTTTCAGTAACATTTTCAACTGTTACATAGTGTACAACCAGACATAGTGTTCAGCCTCCTCTTCCTGGGGAATCTCATGCAATGATCTCGTCATTCTCTTGCTATGGGGAAACCCCATTCCTGGAGGATACGATTTCCTCAGCTGAAAGACCACGGCTGTTGCTACACACACGTTATTAACGTGGTTCGTGGTCGGGTGTATGGGTGGCATGGTTCTAAAAGGAAAGTAATATTATTAAGTATCAACATCAAGCACCTTAACATAGATGTCTATCTGGGAGCGTGGGTAGAGCTGGGTGAGGACGGCAGCTTCGAAGGTCTGTTTCAGGTGAAGGCTCATCTCGCTGGACTTGCGATCGCCGTGCGGTCGTCGTTTCCTCTCTGCCGTGCTGAATGTGGCCATGCTGTACTGACAGTTAATGACCGCACGGTCGTGAAGGGATTTACTTCTGGACCCTCGAACCTTAAAGAGAACAGTGGAGAATGAAAAAGGGAAAAAAAAAATATTTGGGACAACTCACGCATTACTGTCCTACTGTTCTGTCCATCGAGTTAAGTATTTTGAAGATGGCAACTTTTTGGATAATAGCCAAATACTCCGGACTTTTCCGGACTATAAGACGCTACTTTTTTCCCACGCTTTGAACCCCGCGGCTTAAACAACGAAGCGGCTAATTTATGGATTTTTCCTGGGTTTTTCCCGGTTTCACAAGATTCAAGCCAAAAAAACTGAGACCCATAACATTAGACCAATGACATTGCTGAACGGGTTCAGGTGAACCAATGAAACTCTTTATATTAAATCAGATGCGCTCCCACTGAATCGGGCCGCACCACATCATAAATATGGATGAGGTTCCTCTGACGTTTGACCTGCCGCTCACTCGGACTGTCTACAGGAAATGCGAATCATTCGTCACGCTGAAAACAACCGGGCATGAAAAAATGCACTTCACCTGTGTTCCATATTCCATATTTTTTTCCTTTGTTTGATCTGTAAAAACAGTTGTAATTGACTATACTTATCTTTTTTTTTTTTTTTTTTTTTTTTTTTTTAAGTGTTTTATACAGCCAGAAGTTTGGATTGTTGAGTGAAAATTGTTTTGTGGCATATATGTGCTTGTTTTTTTTTTTTTTTTTTTTCTACACAATTAAACATTTGAATGAACAT
This sequence comes from Silurus glanis, assembly GCA_014706435.1. NCBI lineage: Eukaryota > Metazoa > Chordata > Actinopteri > Siluriformes > Siluridae > Silurus > Silurus glanis. Next base: position 1,262,737 of record JAAIIK010000091.1, on the reverse strand, counting down.
CTTCTGAGAGGGGTGATTCCATACTTTTTGCCAGGGGTTGTAGTGAAAAGACATGATTTCAAAGGATAAACAGACCCCTGGTACTTGAAACGGTAATTCAAAAAAAGGACTAAAATGGTCACTCGTTGTTTGGTGAGATTGTTTTCAAATGGAGACAAATACTTAAATCAATGGACAGAAAACCCAGCAGTTGAATATGTTAGTGTGAGTCTCCGTTCCTGGAAGCAGACAAGGTTAACAAGTAGTTAAAACGAGTATGTTGAAGTGTTTTAATAGGATATGTAGACGTCAATAAATAGAATGGTGTCCTCCCATTTATTCGCTCCCATACTTTCAACAGACTTCTAACACGCTACAATCCGTCACGCTGCTTCAGATCTCAAAACTCTGGACTTCTAGTAGTTCCTAGAATAGCAAAGTCCACTAAAGGCGGTAGATCATTCTCACATTTAGCTCCTAAACTCTGGAATAGTCTTCCTGACAGTGTTCGGGGCTCAGACACACTCTCCCAGTTTAAGTGCAGATTAAAAACATATCTTTTTAGCAAAGCCTACACATAACACACATCACATCATAACCTTGTGCTCCAGAACATCTGATCACATGCACATTATCAACTTGTGCTGTTAATATCATGAACAGCAGCTACGCTCATTTCTCTCCACAGCTTCTCTTTCTCTCCCCATCCCGAGGCATCCTGAGGTTGCACCAGCTCCAGTCACGTCCCACCTCGTGAAGATTATGGACCTTTAAAGACGTAGATGCCTGCAAACATCCCGAACCATCTAGAGACGTACCAGCGCCCCTTTGGATCCCACTTCATGTGGAGTTTGGACACTGGACCTCTTCAAGTGTTTAAAGGCTCTGGGATGGAGAAGCTGGTGTTGGATCTGTGATGATCTCAAATGTTGAGCTATTTTATGAGTTGCTCAGTAGCTTCTGGTTCCACAACATCAACTGACTGTATAAGACTGTAGAAAGATCATTACTGATAATCACACACTCCAGTGCTCATGTTAGTTCTCACTCTCCAGTGTTCTGTATTGTTTAAAGACTATAATCACACTCTTGATGTCACCTGAATGAGGATGGGTTCCCCTTTTGAGTCTGGTTCTTAAGGTTTATTCCTCATAACGTCTGAGTTTTTCCTTGCCACAGTCGCTCCAGTCTGCTCATTAAGGATAAAGACACATTGTTCCCTTTAATGCTCAAATTCTGTAAAGCTGCTTTGAGACAATGTCCATCGTGAAAAGTGCTAGAGAAATAAACTCGATACTGAAGATTTTCCATTGTCAAAAACGTACTGACTTGGTCTCTACTGGTAATTAGCTGTCTGCAATTGGTATGTTTTGTCTAGTGGAACCCATGAAGGACCAACAGAACACTTCTGGCAACTTGTAGATCACATGTTGGTATGTACTGGACACCACCAGGGTGCATCATCCAGATTCCTCCAAGTTCCTACAATAGTACAATAATGATTTAAAGATGTACACAAACACACTACCTGAAGAAAACCATTAGGTAATAGTATTTGTAGAGGAACCCATCAGGGACAATGTCGTGTGTGTGTGTGTGTGTGTGTGTGTGTGTGTGTGTGTGTGTGTGTTTACGTCCTTTGATCGGATAGTCAGACAGCACACTATTTAGAGCTTGCAACCTGCATCTGTCACAAACTGCTCAAGCTTTAACATATTCACGTGGATTTGATAGCTGTTTTTTTTTTTTAATGGCTCCATTTATTCCACAACAGCTGGCAGAAGAGAAGAAATTGATTTGGTCTCTGATACACTTTTACAGTTACAAACCGGACCTTTTTTAAAGCTAGAAATCATAAGGAAACCCCCAGGAAACCCATACTGCACAGAATGAATGCACAAAAATGGACTGAAACTCGGAGTGGTTTTATAAAGTGAATATTGAAGCTTCTGCTGGAGATGATGTGTGCAGGCGGTGCAGCTGCGGCTACAGTGAAAGGAGACGTGTTGAATTGTGTTCAGGTTTTGGGCTTCAGTAGTGGCATTCATTCTCACTGTATGAGATATATATATATATATATATATATATATATATATATATATATATATATATATATATATAT
>JAAIIK010000091.1:1245092-1255636 GCA_014706435.1 Silurus glanis | reverse complement strand
GACAAAATAAAAATAGTTTAATATATATATATATATATATATATATATAAATAAAATAAAAGGACCCACTTGAAGCCTGTCATAAAAAGAAATACATACATAGATAAATAAATAAATAAATAATTTAGTTTTTATATTAAGTTTCGTCCTGTTTTTTTTATTGAAAGGCGCAGTATTTATTTATTTCTTTGTTTGTTTGTTTATTTATATAAGTTACAATAATTTAATTACATTCTGCTTTTTTTTCTCCCCTACTATTGTTTGTGTTATCTGTGTAACACAATAATTTCTCTCATTGGATCAATAAAGTATTAAGTCTTAAAATAACAATATGATTTAGAGAAAATATATGTTATATGTACAATAATACTAATAAAATGTCTTTTTTTCTTAACATTTATGGTAAACTAAACATCTGTCGGTGTTTTAGGTCACATCATTACATTCATCAGTTATAAGGGATAAAACACACTATCATTCCAAGGATACCATTATAATCTGCATACTGGACATTCAAGTATATTGTGACATCACACACTCACTGTTACACACTTGTGATCGAATGTGGGTTTGATTCTCGGGTGTCCGTATATTTTTGAATGCTGTGTGTGTGTGTGTGTGTGTGTGTGTGTGTGTGTGACACACACACCTCTCTCACACACACACACACACACACACACACACACACACACACACACACACACACACACACACACACTCTCTCTCTCTCCTGCCTTCTGGAAAAAAGGTTCTGTAGCATTCAGGCCCTCACATTGTTTCTGCAAATCATATGACTACTCAACATGTAGGGACTGGATTCTCACACACACACACTGTGCATTCAGAAAGTATTTAATCCCCCCTTTGACTCGAGAAGCTTTCCCTCAACCCTGTAAGAGTGAGCAGAGGTTCTTGGTCACCTCTCTTATGAAGGTCTTTCTCCTCCAATGGCTCAGAGGACCAGCTCTTGAAAGAGTCCACATTTCTTGTATTTGAGAATAATGGCAGGTACTATGCTCAGCAATTTTTTTTTGTAGCTTACCCCAGATCTGTGCCTTGCAACAATCTTCTGATCTTCTGAAATCTGAGCTCCGCAGGCAGTTCCTCTGGCCTCATGGCTCTGATATGCATTGTCAGCTGGGAGGCCTTCTATAAAGAGGTGTGAGTCTTTTCAATTCATGTCCAATCAATAAACTTTTCCACAGGTAGACTCCAATTAAAGTGTAGAAACATCTCAGCAACAATCGAGAAAAATGGGAGGCACCTGAGCTGATTTTGAAGTGTTGTTGCAAAAGATCTGAATACTTATATACATGTGAGATTTCAGTTTTTTTAATAATAATAATAAAAAAGGACATTTCTAGAATTGTGTTCACTTTGTCGTTATGGGGTATTGAGTGTAGATTCATTAGAAGAAGAAAAAAATCAATCTGGACAATTGTAGTATCAGGCTGCAACAGAAAAGTGAAGGGGGTCTGAATACGTTCTGAATATGTTAAGGGATTCTGTGGCAATTTGATGAAAGAAACAAGATGAACATGTTTGCTTGACTACTAGCAACAGTATAATGGGTTTAATACGGGAAAATGGAACAACCTTAACCCAAAATTATCCTTAGTCCTGTGTTTTCTGTTTCTGTGATTGTTGTTATATGTAGCACCAGGGTTCTGGAGGGACTTGACGCTTGACTAGACGTTTGACTAGACGCTTGACTAGACGCTTGACTAGACGTTTGACTAGACGCTTGACTAGACGTTTGACTAGACGTTTGACTTGACTTAAATCTCAACGCACCACCATGAGCAGGTTGTTGAAAGGCATTGGGGGGTAATTTAGTAACCTATTAACCAAGTGCTAATCTTGGTTGCTTTCCACATGAATTATGCATTAATGAACGTATACATTTTGCAACAGTAATCCAAAAATAAGCACTATGCAATTTTAAAAATAAAATTTATTAGCATCTCTAATGTGTATAAATAAAAACATATATAAGAAACAATGCATATATGCATTATGAGCAGAACAATAACTGAATTCTGTGATACAAAGGAGCCGAGGCAAACAAACCCCGGTCAATTTTTTTAATTTTTTTTTTTTTTTTTTTTATAATTTTTTGAAAGTATGTGTGTCTGTGAGAATGTACCTTGGAAATCAAGCATTGCAAACATCATCCATACCTACGAGTTGCCACTCTAAATTCAGTCAGTACAATGAAAATTAAACAAGGACAAGAAACATAATTTGGAGCATGACATGTTGGAGGGTGAAAAGGAAAAAAAAAAATACTGTGTGTCTTGAGCCAATTTATAAAAAAAAAAAAAAAAAAAGGTACCGGGGACATTTTCAGATGGAACCTCGTCACCAATGGAGACCCGTTCAAGCTGTCGAAAGAATACAGAAAACAGCCAGAGCAAGTCTGTAAAGTTTGGAGTTTTGTCTAGTACGACACTAGGGGGCACTGTAACGCTCATGGACAGAGGATCTGTGGGTTCAGTCGTGATCAAAAGTTCGAGCAACCCACGGCTCGGTCGTTTTGGTCATGCTTTCAAAAGTAGCTGAAATTAAAACCCTTCTAAAATCACCAGGTATGCACAAGAAGAAGGGGGGAGAGAGGAAAAAAAAAAAAAAAAAAAAAAAAAAAAAAAAAAAAAGTTCAGAGGTTGAATCATCTGAGGTAAGAGAGCTGCTAACGTTACTCAAAAAAGAAAATATTACACAAAGCATGTAATAAACAAACGCAACATGTATCCTTCAAATCGTATCTACATGACACTGTTGAGATCACAACTGGCTTCGAGTCTCAGCAGCGTGCCGGTTTGTTACCCTCACCCGCTGTGTACTTCTTAATTACTTAGAGTTCCTGACTGCAGCCCATCTGCTCATCTTCTATAGAGGAGCTTACACATTATTTCAGCAGTGGTTCATTCTGAGGCACAGCAGCGACACGGACGCAGAAGTGCGCTAACGGAATTGATATAAAGTCGTGGCTCTGTCTGTAAAAGCTTTATAAGTTGTAAAGCTCAATAAGTTGTAAATCCAAAGTCGAAAACCACCGACCGGCTCATTTCTGAGCTCATGAACAAGACCCCTAGCAGCACTCGTTGGCAGTGTAGACGAGGAGACCCCTTTATTCCTTCGTTACTTATTTTATGCTTTAAATACACGTTAGGTAAAAAGTATACTTCGAACAGGAAGAGGTACGACGTTAAAAAGGAAGAAGAAAAATAAATAAAACGATTTGACCTTGCTGTGACCTTGACTCGGATAACAAGTGTTGTCGGATAACCATAATCTCGGACAACGAGGAAATCCCACCCGTCGAGAGGGTACCTTGCTACATCCGACAAAAACATTGTAAGTAAACTACAGTAAGAACCTCTGGATAGCGTTCTACTGGGAAACCTTGGGTCCTGACGTTAACGTGGAGGTCATGCTGACACGCACACACACCCACACACACACACACAAACCAATGACCTACACATAGCTGTAGACCAAGTACGATCCTTCATGGTAGTGGTATTTTTATAAAAACCAGTGGCCGCTTTCTGTGCAAAAACTGTCCAGGAGTTCTCAAATGTGCTAAACAAACAAAAGTCAGATCCATGTAACCTCAGAACTTAGACATTACAGGATCTGCTGCTAACGTCTTGGTTTTAGATGCTACAGCAGACGTTCAGGTGAGGTGTCTCTCAGAGTCCATGCCTGGAAGCTGTTCTGGCAGCACAAGAGGAACCTACACCATAACAGGCAGGTGGATTAAATGTTATAGCTGATCAGCATGTGTACACACACACACACACACACAAGTAGATGCAGTATTGTAGCTAAATGATTCATAGTACACGAGACCTTTCCCAACGAAGTCTTTTGTCTGAAACTTTGATCTAAGGTGGTGGTTTTGATCTAAGGTGGTGGTTAACTCATCTGGGAGTTAAAAGTTCTATAAACGAAAAGCAGAAAGACTTATTCGTGTTAACTGTTTGCATGTTTAGCTTTACACTGCCTACATTAAATAAAAAATAAAATAAAATAAAAAAAGCATAAAATACAATTATTAACGCCCCCTAGTGGCGGGAGTGCTCTTGCAGTCTTTAAAAAAAAAAAAAACAATGACACGGCCAGACGTCTAATGAGCCCAGACGGTCCACGATGGAACAACAGAAAGGCTACAGTCAGAACTCCAAACTCAACATTCGGAAAGTTTACCCGATAAACTGGCACTCGGGTGCGTATTGGCATTTGACCTCCTAATCCTGAACACTGCTGAAAAACCTTTTCGCTTTTAAAAACATTGAAGAAAACGACATCGAAGACATTTATCGGACTGAAAAAAAAGAAAAGAAATGAAAAACAACAAAAGAAAAAAAAGCGAGTGAAGAGTCTGATGTAACGTATAAAAGCGCGAGGGCTTTGTTGGCCTCTTGATGAACCAGACGGAATGAAGGAGCTATGCAGTAACTCTGAAGTGGTGATGTGGTCTCCGCTTCATCCCCCCGTGTCTTTAGAGTGCAAAGATCCCATTATTTCGTTTGCTGTGTGGTTATACACACGCTCGCACACGCATTCATGCGCACACAGTCACACACACTCGTAAATATATATGTATTCGTATCGATAAACACATACGTATATATGTATACGTATTGCTCCGACGTGTCCAGCCTAAAACTCGGCAAACTCCTTCGCGCATTTCTCCGTAACGGACACGCGGATGTCCTCCTCTTCGTAGTCGTCGAAGTTGCTCGTGTCTCCTGGGCCTCTGCATTTCGGAATAAATGGAGCCTCAACCTGTGTTAAAAAAAATAAAAATAAATCCCACAGTGAGTGTAAAGCATCCTCATAGAACACGTTCACAATGTTGCTGTAACCGGTGATACACGGTGCTGGTTTTTTTGCACATTTTTCATCATCAAGCAAATTTTGAATACAACACAAAGATAAGGTACACAGGCTTTTAATTGATTTCATTTCATTTGAATGGATTTCAAGTTCATACTTGAAAACCATTCAAAGTGACCGAATTAAAACAATTCTGTGAAGAAGAGTGCGCCAAAGTTCCTCCACAGTGATGTGAAAGACTCGGTGGCAATTATCGCGAATGCTTCAATGAAGCACTATTACAAGTTATGTGTAGGGGCAATTACTTTTTCACATAAGGCCATGCAGGTTTAGACAGCTTTTTTTTTAATAAATAAAAAAAACCTGCATTTTCAGGTTACACTTTTGCTTTAAGTGATTATCCTCACACCTTTCTCTCATAGATGGCGATCCAATCTGTTGTGGCAAACCATTTGTGGTTTTTGATGTCGTTGACGCCGTTCTTGAGGTTGCCGTACCGTTTCGTCAGGTCAACCTGAAGCAGATTCCTTAGCAGGTCTTTCAGATCTGAACTGAAGTGGGACGGGAATCGTACCTACAGAAAAGACAGCAGGGGGGATTAAAAGTGCTGCAGGATTCAACATGGGGTCTCAGTAAAACTGCTTTCCATTGGACTACCTTGTTAATCAGTTCTATAGTCAGTGAGGCTAATGAATTCCCCCTCGGTCATACTTCTGGTATTCTGAAAAGGCACGCTGTCATTTTACAGTACGAGAGCGGCCTCTAGAGGCGAATCACTGATGCCACGTGCTGTCTGTCTTTATACAGTAAACACGCTATATTATATTTATTATAATATTTTTTTATAATATAAAATATACATTATAATATATTTTTTATTATATTTTATATATATATATATATATATATATATATATATATATATATATATATATATATATATATTTTATTTTTTTATTTTTATTTTATTTTTTTTATTCTTTCAGGATATAACCGTTTTTATTTATTTGGAGTGGAACTTTTGTTTCGGTTTCAATGCGTCTTATTGTTCTTCATATTTATTATAATGAATGCATTTATTTCATTTGGGACATTTTCATAAATGACGACCGTTTATTTGTTTTTATAATAAAAATCTGTACTATTTTACATGTAAAGGTCCTCTATTTCTACCTTTCCAGACACAATCTTCTCGTAGATCTGAATTGGCTGGTCGGCGAAGAACGGAGGATAACCTGCTGCCATTTCGTATATGAGCACTCCTAGAGCCCACCAGTCCACTGCTTTGTTGTAGCCCTACACAGAATACACAGCACACCATCTCACAACAATATACACAGAACAGAATATTTCTACCATCACATTTTTGCTATTATAGTGCCCATTTGAAACTAAAGGTTGCATAACAACCTTCATGTTACGATACTAATCGTGAGTGATAGACAAACAGAGAGTTAAGCCAAACATGACCAACAATTAATTACTAAGATATGTATTAATATAAGAACATACTGGAATAAATTAGAAGCATATAGAAGTAACCACACAGAAAATAACACAGGATACCTCACATGGGAATGCTGATGCAAAAGAACTGGTCTACACAGGTGTCTTACCTTGCTGAGGATGATCTCTGGTGCCAGGTACTCCGGGGTTCCACACAACGTCCAGGTTCGGCCCTTCACTCGTTTTGCAAAACCAAAGTCAGTGACCTGTGCATGCAAAAGAGATCTCTGTTAGATATCCATGACTGTCTATGAATGAGCCAATTGTTTGTTCAATGTTAACATGCTATACTGAATGGACAATGTCGGTTCTTTCAAATGCAAGAACAAAATTTTCTTTATACGTATAATCTGGAATATGCAGTTATGGAAAAGAGGTCGTACTTCCTCCAGTAGCGCACTGAAAACCGAGTGCGTGAACCTGGTATAATCTGGCAAATTGTTTCCGCGATCAGCGCCCCTTGGTGGAATCCGTGAATATTATGAGCATTAGGATTAATAAAGCTTCACACTGATTACCTGTATATAACCATGCTGATCGATGAGAAGGTTCTCAGGCTTCAGGTCTCTGTAGATGAGGTCTAGTGAGTGAAGGTACTCAAAAGTGAGGACTATCTGCGCTGCGTAAAACCGTGCGTGTGGCTCACTGCGGGGAGGGAAAAAAATAATAAAAAAAAACTGAATCAAGATGCATATTTTACAAAGCAAAAACAATGGTTTTCTACAGAAATAGTTTTTTCTATAAACCGGATGTTTTTATCATAATCTGGCTCGTACGTATTATCCATATTATGTTATCGCATTAGACTTTTTTGCACCAAATAATGTCAGACGATTAAGATGACACAAAACTGCAGACTCGTCTTAAAAACAGAACGTCTTATATTTGAAAACCTGTTCAATTGTGTGCCTCCAACTTTCTTGTAACAGTTTGGGGAAGAACCACAAATGGCTGGAAAAGTCAGGTGTGCCAATACTTTTGCCCACAGAGTGTACACTTGCACAGCCGCACTTTAGGTTACTCGATTCAATAAAGCCCTAAAGATGTAAATGCGGTTAGATAAATGTATATACTGCTTATTTAATTTTTAATCTATTTTTATTAGTTTTTTTATTTTATTGTAAATTTAAAAAAGCATGAATATACGTTCTAATTAATTATTAATATATACAGATTATGAGGGGGTTCAAGAGGAACTGTCTGAATGTACTTGGCTTCGGATTCACCTTCAAAATGCGCCATATAATTCACAACCCGAGACAAAGAATCTGCTGCTGCACCACTGACGTGTCAAACTGGATGAAACTAAATATAGCAGATGACTGCAGAGTAAAGCCATGTTCACTCGTACAGTGGCTCGCAGTCACAAAGTGACAGATCACCACACGTTTTCAACGATGAGCCAAAAAAACGTCTAGAGGCCCGAGTGACAACGAGCGTTGGCAACTAGACCTGGAAGTGTCCAGAATAGAGAGGGACATGAGAAAAGTGATTTCTAGGCAGAGCGCACGTTACCCAGCTCCAAATCGTTGTAAATCTAGTCCCGTATGTTTCCGTCACAGGTTCAAAGCCCGACAAATGGACTGCGCTCAAGTACCTGAACCGCCCGATTCTTCTTAGATGCGAGAACATCTCTCCGCCTGGTACGTACTCCATCACCATATACAGGTTGGAATTATCCTGAGAAGATGCACAGAGGACCGTTTTCAGTTTCACGGACAGTAAACTTTGCGCTCAGAAAGCAGTAGGACAAACCCATACCTTGAAGGCGTATTCCAATCTGACGAGGAAGGGAAACGATACCGCCTGTAATATTCTCTTCTCGTTTAATGTGTGTTCTATTTGCTTCAATTTCACCACCTGTGAACGTACAACACACCCGGCCGTGAGTTACATCAGGAGTAAATTATTAGTCATGTACTGCACTGGTGTTCTGCAGAGAAACACTACAAGTGGGTGGTGTAAGTGATATTATAGAAATATCATACTGCGACACGTTTATGCAAAATACGGTATGCTACCGTTTATTGTCTACAAATATATAAAACCATGTAACCAAATAAGCAGCTAAGTACGCTCAAGAAACTACGTAAGTATGTAATTAAGCAGTCTAGCAACAACATAAGTTGTATGTGCAACATAACTACAATGTAACCAAGCAAGATGTTTAATAGAAACCAAAGCAACCAAAAAAAGTAAGTAGTGAATTAACTAACCAATTAAATTAAAACAAAAGTAGGCGCCCATCTTACCAAGTAACAAAGTAACCAAGCATTGAAGCAACGAGCGAATAAGTAACCAAGCAACAAAGTAATTCACCAATTAACTAATCAAGTAACGAAGCAACAAAGTAACCAAGCGAACACACACAGGCTACAAAGTAACTAAGTATATTTTTATAGAAATCTAAGCAAACAACCAACAAAGTAAGTGGTCAAATAACTAACAATGTAAAAAGTAACAATATAAATAGGCAATAAAGTTACTAAGCAACTACAACTAACTAAGTAAGTAACCAACCAAGTAAGTAGTCAGCTAAGTTTTCAGGGTGTTAAATGAATTTTCTGGGATAATTTCTCGTACTCATAATTGTACATGAATAACTAAAGGCCTAATAATAACATGCACTGAGACGAACCTTCTGTTTGTCCAAAATCTTCATGGCGTAGAACTGCTCTGTTCCTTTGTGTTTTACCAGCATGACTCTCCCGAAACTGCCCGTGCCCAGAGTCTTCAGTCTCTCGAAGTCGTCTAGACAAGTTGTGCTCTAGAAACAAAAGAAATGAAGGACAATAATGATGTATTATGATATACTGATGTTTCAGTCAGGATCAGGGGTTCACACTGCAGGAAACGTGTGGTGCAACACTGCGTGTACAGGTGACCAGCATCGCTTTCACTTTCCCCAAAACCAAAACACTCAGGAGCAGAACTGCCACATGGCCAACTTTATTTTACATCACACACAAAACTAGATTTCATCTTCCCCTGACAAAAGAACACGCACACTCACAAACGCACAAACACACGCTCACAAACACACACACACACACACACACTCACTCACTCACAAACGCGCGCGCACACACACACACACACACGCGCTGACAAACGCACAAACACACACGCTCACAAACACACACGCTCACAAACACACACGCTCACAAACGCGCACACACTCACAAACGCGCGCACACACTCACAAGTTAATCGATTTTATCGATTAACTCGAATGTGTAGTTTACATCGATATGTTTTAATAAAAATCGGGTTTCTCTTTAATGTCCTCCGATGCGCCCCTCTGGGCTTCCATAGTTTCGAACGAACTCAGCCCTCCCCCCGCGCGTTTGCCATAGAGATACACAAACAACATGGCAGCGAGCAAGCAAAGGTAGCAGTACCACCAATTTACTGCAGCACCTCAAACAGAGGCATGCTGTCGAGTGGGAGAGATGTAGGACCCTACGAAATGAACAAGACAGCGGCAGCGTCTAATCGTACACTTACGGTACGGGTGGTGGGAGCGGTCAAAATACCTGTAAAGACGCTTCAGAACGGCGTTTCCGTTAAGAAACAGAAAAATCTGAGCATTTGAATCACCATATTCAAACACTCATAAAACATTTTTTTGAGGTTTACTCAATCTTTCAAATAATTCTTATTTAGAATCCCCCTGTCTATTATATTCTTATTTCAAGAGTTACTGTGGAGTTTTTAAGAAAAGTAAAAGGCAAAATCACTCCAAACCTCAGGTGCATTTTCAATCATGTTCCACATTTAAACACTCATAAAAAAATTTCTTTATAGGTTTGCTCAATCTTTCAAATACTTCTAATTTACAGTGTCCCTGTCTATTACTCTGTTAAATTTTATCACACACACACACTCACAAACGCACACACACACACTCACAAACGCGCACACACACACACACACTCACAAACGCACACACACACACACACACTCACAAACGCACACACTCACTCACAAACGCGCACTCACACTCAAACGCGCACACACACTCACAAACGCGCACAAACACTCACACACGCGCACACACACACACACACTCAAACGCGCACACACACACTCAAACGCGCTGACAAACGCACAAACACACACGCTCACAAACGCACAAACACACATGCTCACAAACACACACGCTCACAAACGCGCACACACTCACAAACGCG
>JAAIIK010000091.1:1181617-1240092 GCA_014706435.1 Silurus glanis | reverse complement strand
CACAAACGCACACGCTCACAAACACACAAACGCACACGCTCACAAACGCGCTCACGCTCACAAACGCACACACGCACAAACGCAAACGCACACACGCGCACTCACAAACGCACACGCACACACAAACGCACACGCACTCACACGCACACTCACAAACGCACGCACACGCACGCACGCACACACGTAGAAAGAAAGAAAGAAAGAAAGAAAGAAAGAAAGAAAGAAAGAAAGAAAAATGGAAAGTAAAATGAAATAAGGGAGGGGAAAAACTGAAATGAAAACCCAAAAAGAACAAGACAGGTATTTAGGCAAACGAAGAAAGAAAAGAGAGATGGTTGGAGAAATAAATAAATAAAAAAAAAACCCTGAAAATTAAATGAGAAAGAAGAAGGGATAGGAAGAGAGAAAGAGAGAGAGGGGGGGGGTAGAGGTTGAAAGAAAATGATATCTAAATGGTGAACAGAGTATGAGTAATAAAGGAAGGATGAAGGCAAGAAGGGAATAGATAAGTAGAGAAACCAAGGAAAGAAGGGAGGGGGAAAAAAAAGGATAAATTGAGATGAGAGTAGGAGAAACACAGGAAGGATGGATGGATGAAAGAACGGTGGAGAAAAGAAAGAAAAATATAGGAAAAAGGGCTGGAAAATTGAGAGTAGATGATGAAAGTAGGTTATAGAAATCCAAGTTAGAGTTCATTAAAGAGCTTCCTGGTTACTGTGGTCACCATGACAACCCTGAGTCACAAACACCTACAATATCTCACAAAAGTAAGTACACCCCTCACGTTACAGCAAGCATTTCTGCATATCTTCTCAATGGACAACACAATGTGCACCTTGTGTGTGTGTGTGTGTGTGTGTGTGTGTGTGTGTGTGGAGTTCTCACCTGTGGTGGACATTCCCATTTCCTCAAGAAATCTTCTTTGGCTTTGGCTAAGAACTCTTTGACTGCAGAGGACGAGAGAAGAGAGAGAGAGAGATCATCACGGCTGCTCCGATGATGCTGATCATAATGAGAACGCTAATAACACACACACACACACGACACCATGCTAGCGGCTGCGCTAAGTGCTAATCCACGCTGTTAGCTCAGTCTACACAAATGGAAACCATGCAAACACACGCACACAATCACAGCTTTAGATGACCCAATGAGGGAAAAACGGGAGGATGATAAACGACACGCGGGTCGCGTGCATGTTGTGGGGGTTTTAAACGTTATGCTCTTGGCAGCTACCGAGGCCAAGCGGCACGTTTTCGGTCATTGTGATCATCTAATGAAATAATGTTCGTACCAAAAGTCTCTATAAATCACCGGAGGGGTTCGCAGGAGCATTCACCCAGATGGATGGGATGATCGAGAGACACACAGGGACAGAGACAGAGACAGAGAGAGAGAGAGAAGGAGAAAGTTTCATATGAAACAATAATATTGTATGCACAAAGACATGGATCAGACGTGACCGTCAGAGACACGGAGAGGAAGACATCGTGTGACTCTGCTACGTTACGTCCTATAATAATCACAACTTTCACTAAACCATCAAAGGAATATACATATAAAACATTAACAACTTAATACATGGCATTACACGAAAGAAAGAAAAAAAAAAGAAAAAAGGAAAGGACAAACCAGAGAAAGGTGAATATACTCACACATGGAGAGAAAACACAGCAGGAGAAGGAATAAGAGAAGGATAGAGTGAAGGAAAAACAGAAAAGCTGAAATAATCTGGAGGAGAAAGACCACAGGGGAGAGCGGGAAAAGAAACCATTTCAGATTGAAAATAAATAAATAAATAAATAAATAAATAAATGTAAGAAAGAAAGGATGGGGGGAAAAAGGAGAATTAGAAAAAGAAAGATTAAAAAAGAAAAACAGGAATCATGGAGAAAAGAAGGCAAGAATGTATTGAAAATAAGAAGAAAAAAAAGGACTTTATATATAAAAAAAAGAAGGGTATAAGGAAGGAAAGTTGAGAGTGTACAGAGGAAGGGATGGAAGGAAGGAAGGAGAATAGACAAGAAAGAAAGACAGAAAAGAGAAGATTGCATTTGAGTACATATGGATAGAAATAAATAAATAAAATACGACCAGAGGAGGCGTGTGCGCGTGTGGAAAGTTCCTTCTGCGTGGAAAGACCACCACGTTTATAAACGTGACCCCATAGCGGTCCAGAGTTAATCTGGTGGTGCGTCAGTAATAATGGTCCGTGGGGAAACACAGTGTACCGTGTTAAGTTAAATGGACTAAACAAAGAGCCTTTTTTTTTTTTTGGTATTTGGATCAGTGGAGTTTCTCGAGGAATCGTTTCAGCCCAAATCGGCATCGTTTTAAACATGATCGAGAACCGCTAAGGAACAATTACATGGATATGGACTACAGTTTGGACGATTCAACACTGTTGCTGAAAGTTCTCGGAGTCTACATATAAACGTCTGCGTGATGTTCAAACATGTTTTGGTGCTTCAAGCTCTTCCTCCAACCAGCCACACAATAATGTACTCCGTATTAACTGTGTCTCAAATCACACACTTATACACCACTCACACCATCACCAGTCGCTTCTCCATTAACATCAAATAAAAACCTGAAGGTCTGTTTTGAGTAAAACCATTAAAAATATTCTAGTATTAATACATTATAAAACACTTCGAGAGGTTTAGGGCTTTTGAATGTGGATCATGACGACAATCACAACGACGGCAGAAGGTTAAAAAAAAAAAGAATAACGACAAGCGCTTGAAGAAAAACATCTGGAAATACATCTGCTTTGTCACAAGCTACAACTCTTTGTATCAAGAAATACTAACTAATTCATGTACAACTAGCATTTGGTGACTACGTACTACTGCTCTATTCTTTTGGTGAAAGAGGGAACAGTTCACTGCTCCACACTTTTATTTGTCGTGTAAATGTCTTCAGTCATCCTGCTCTTCCTTCTGTACAACGTGTGCTTGTGTTTCGCGATTTGAACCTCAGCGCCGCTGAGCTCCCGCTTTCCCTGAGACGAGCGGGAGTTATCGCTCTGCTCTTGACCCTAAATCGTGTTTACGCAGCTCTGAGCCGTCGCTATCTCGCGCCGCTGTGTGTATTCGCTATCGGTGTCGCACTCGAACCCGACACGAGCCCCGGGCTGCTTGCGTCAAGCCTTTCAAAGCTCGTAATTACGCTTATCCTCCGACAAAGTCTGACGACAAGCTGTTCGAGTCAATGACAAACGTGGACGTGTGTGTGTGTGTGTGTGTGTGTGTGTAGGAGTTTCGTGGCGCTGAGATTAAGATGCTCGAGGGGGAAAAGTGCAAGTCTACACAGAGACAACAACAAAGCCCAGAGCGGAGTGTTGAGTTTTATGAATGGGCATTAGTCACTTCTCCACCATATACGGCCAGAGCTCAGCTGTGCTCCAGTGTTTACAGAACAAGACGACCAGCTGAGCTTTTGTGTGCGTGTTTCTGTAAATGGACTATTTATTATTCCGGGAAGCTCTTCTGAGGCCGCTAGGTCGTTTTCCGCAGAACTCTGCATACCAACGACAGATCGGACTGACGAGGAAGACGCAAAAACTGAGCTGTAAAATAGATAAAATAACATTTCTTTTTTTTTTGTATTTAAAATAAACCTTTGCATGTCGAAACGTCGAATCTGATTGGACAGAAAAGTGCCGATTTTTAATGCATACTTTCAGATGGGTCTGTTTGGAGAACAGTATGGTGACCTCACATCATCTCAGGGTCTCATCACACCACCCAAACAATGACGACGACAAAAAAAAAAAAAAGTCAAGATTCCGTCATTATACACAGGAAGCGCTCTTCATTTCTATCACCTGAATACAATCAAAAGTCTGGTCCGATGTGAAAACGTAGAATGATATAATCCAGAAAAAAAAAAAAAAAAACCCAGAAGTGTAGAGAAGAGTTCTGCGGTGCACTGTTGAATTCCCAACACAGGTACGGCCTGCACACGTGATCATTACGGTCACGTGACCTACAATTACATCGCATACTGTAGCGTTAAAGCCGCGGTCTTTTTATTTATCGATTTACTTTATTTGGGATGAAGACTCCACGTTAGACTGGACCGAAATCGGAACGCATCCCGGGGTCATGATCCAAAAACAGGACCTACATTAAACACAAAGAGCATTCAGGACCGGATTTCTGGTTTCCAAAAAGCTTTTTTCCTTTTAACTGCTACATTTTTTTCAAAAGCAACATGCACTTTTTTCCCCACTTCTTCTACATATTGTTTACTGTGTTTGTACAGGTAAAGAGGTGGTAACTCAGTGGTTAAAGCTTTGGACTTTTGGATCGGAAGGTCACGACCTGCCACCAACAAGCCGACACCGATGGGCCCTTGAGCAAGGCCCTTAACTGTCAAGCGCTCAGTTGTAAAGTCACTCTGGATAAGGACGTCTACCAAATGTCATAAATGTAAAAACTGAAACTGACTATTACACTTAATGAACACTGCATTCTGTCAAAGCCAGGTGTCTATGCACATATAAAACAGTACCCTGTACATGTTTTTTTTTTTTATTCACATATATAAATGCAATATAATAGATCTATTTTCTCTTCCTAAATGGAAAAAAAAGAGCCATAAACACACGTGAGTGGACTTTCAGAGACAAATCTCCATCTCAGATTAAACATGATGGACTTATTCACCAGTGTAATGGATGCGGGGTGTGTTCAAGTTCACCCGCACATTTTCAGTTTCTCAGTGTTGCTCATGAACACATACACACACACACCCCAAACGGGGGAAATTGATTGAAAAAAAATCTTAAATGATAAAAAGACCGGTATGCAGCAGGATACTTTTTGTTTTGTTTTGTTTTTTGCATCATTCCAAACAACTTTGTAAACGTGAACACCTTCACGTTTTCCCCGTTATGTACAAAAACGCGTGTTTGATACACAGCCAAAGTTAACGGTTTTCTTATCGCGGCTCAATCAGCCATGGCACTTTCACCCCGCTAACATAACAGACAGGTTTCTCTTAAATTAACACCAATTCATTCAATCCTAAATAAATCAGAGAATTACATCTTTTGTTGTCGTTTTTTAAACTCATTATAAATTAAGTGTATATAATGTACCCGAAAATAGCTCGGTATCCTGAACGCACCTTTTTGGGGCCTACTCCAGAAGACACAAGCACAGACCACCATTCTGCACAAATTTTTTTTAAAATAAAAAAAATCATTGAAATAAAACAATTTTGCACGTTTTATCCAACATAATGTTTGTCTATTTTATTTTCAAAAAGCTTTTTTTTAATTATTACTAACAACGTTAGGATAATTCCTAAAGAAGCTAACGCTAGCAAAGCTAACCAGAAGGTCCTGCTCTTTATACCGGTGTGTTTTTTATAAACAAAACTAGTTTTGAGTTTTGTTATCACTAGTTTAAGGTTTATTTGTCTGTTCGTTTCGAGTTGTCCTGTGTGTTTGGTTTCAGTAATCTGTGCTGATCATATGCACTGCTAGCTGTGGGTAAAACCGCTAAGCAGCTCTGAGAACAGCACCAGTACGTTCATTGATTTCTAAGTTTTTTTTTTAAAAAAAAAAAAGATGATTTGTGATGATTTTCGACAACAAAATGCACAAGTTAATGGACGTTACCACTCTCCAGCTCGTTGCCTTTCTTGGCGGCCGCGGCGTTTCCCATCGTAAACGATTTGTACTCCTGTCCGCCTGTTCAATGCTGCAGGATTAACACACAAAAACAACAAAAAAAACACAAATGAAACCTCTCCTGCTGGCGATAAAAGTCCTGGAAAAAGTCGTCTTCACGCTATAATGTATTATAAACCCTCCCGGTGGTGTTTAATCTCGTGTTTATTGTTTTATTGTTGTTTTTTTTTACCCTTTATCACTGATTTACACTCAGCTTTAATCTTCCCTTCACTACACTGGAGTAGGAGCAGGGTTGCCAGATGTGCGACGAAAACCCTCTCTCTCGTCCCTGAAAGCTCAATTTTTCAACAAGAACAATATTTATTATTATGCAGTACCAGTCCAAAGTTTTGGACACACCTTCTAATTTCTAATTTCTTTTATTTTTTTTTTAACATTGAACATTAATTCCTGAAGACATCCAAACTATGAAAGAATACCTATGAAATGATGTAGTCAATAAAACCGAGGATGTTTTTCCATTCTTTGCTGTTTTCTCGAAGTCATGAGGCCTGGAATGGCTTTCCGACAATCTCGAAAGGATCATAGCAGTAATGGATATAGGCTAATATTCAAAGGGATTTAAGTTAAACGTGATTATCGCATGTCAAAATGTTTTTTTTTTCATATGTCTGAATACTTTTTTTTGACATTCTGTGATTTGCCACAGAAGATTCTTCGCTATAAACAAAAAAATCCAGGAAGCGCGCTCTTTTTTTCCCCCCCATCACCTCAGAAAACAAAACCTGAAAACCGAATGATATAATCTTCTGGAAGAGAGAAGTGTAGTAAAGATTTTCAGTGCGAAATTCGGAACAAATGTAGTCAACAAAAACTCGTTTTAGTCACCTGGAATGATTTTCCATCTTTCCTGAGGAGGGATGTTGAGTGCTTGTTAGCTGCTTTTCATTCACTCTCCAGTCCATCTGATATGAAACCATCTCAACTGGATTTAGATCAGGCGACTGGAGAGGCCAGGACATCTGATGCGGCACTCCAACACTCATTTAATTTAACAAATAGCTCTTAAATAACCTAGAGGTGTGTTCGGGGTCATTGTCCTGCCATATATGATGGTCCCACTAAGTGCAAACCAGATCGGATGGCAAAATGCTGTTGTAGCAATGCTGGTTAAGTGTGCCCTGGATTTTGACTAAATCTCCAACAGTGTCACCAGCAAAGAACCACCACACCATCACACCCCCTCCTCCATGCTTCACAGTGGTGTTAGTCATTGGTTTCCTATACTAAACTTAATCTTGTAAATAAGGAACAATTCAGTTGTATAGACTCAAGGTCTCCTGGTGGTCTAGTGTTTAGGATGCGGCGCTCTCACCGCTGCGGCCTGGGTTCGATCCCCGGTCAGGGAACCAACCCCAGCCACTCTTAGTGCCGGTCCCAAGCCCGGATAAACGGGGAGGGTTGCGTTAGGAAGGGCATCCAGTGTAAAAACATGTGCCAAATCAAACATGTGGATGATCCGCTGTGGCGCCCCCTAATGGGAGAAGCTGAAAGAAAGTTTGTTTTTCAGTTGTATAGACTCAAAGTGGGCTTGGCGCAGGTATAAGAACAGAATAGACATATAGAAGTGATTTAATTAAAATCACCAAACCTGCAATTCCTAAAGACCGTCAGACCACCAAAGGCTCATTAACATTCATTATTTAAAAATATTTTAACATTTTGTTACAGTAGTGAAAGTGGAAACCCATATTTCCAGTGTTACACTATAAGACCAAAAGTATGTGCACCCTGATCTTCCTCAAACTGACAGAAAGTTTGAAGAGCACAGTTTTATAGAAAATCTCTGTATGCTGTAGTATTACAAATTCCCTTTACTTGAACTAGGAGGTCCAGACCTGCACAAAGCATGATCTCAAGTGTCCTGCATGAAGACACAATCTCCTCAACCCCACTTAACACCTTTTAGAATGAACTGGAACATCATAAAACGTCATAATCCAGTATCCTCACCTCTCTATTGCTCTTTAACACAAATCCCAACAGCCATCCTCCTTAATCTAGTGGACAGCCTTTCCAGAAAAGTACAGGTTATAGTCAGGTAACGTAAAATTGCAGGAGTCAGCTTGAGTATCTGGGAATATAACAAGAAATTTGTGCAAGTACAGTATCATTGCACAGGTCAAACATGTCAACTGGCAAATCATGAAATGTTTTTAAATGTACTGCCATTCCTCAGTATAGAAAGGATCGTCATTTAACTATATAAAGTGTAACAACATTTTGGGATGATTGCAGTACAATAAATATCAAGAACATGAACTGTAACCTGTAAATGTTTTTTTTTTTGTTTCTTTGCAGCAAATATTCTCAAACCTGAACATAGTCTTAGTACATTTGTTTGATTTGTTTGCTCTAACATACTCACATCAATGCAGAAAGGAATATAAATAAGCTACTAAGTTGAATCAAGTGTATCAGAGTTTGAGAAAACCACCAGAGTTGTATACTATAGTACATGTATAAACACTTATACACTACACATTTAATGCTAAGATTATGCTAAAAATGTATATGATAGTACATATTTCTATATATATAATTTAATTCTAATCTTTAACTCGATTTACAACGTTTTTATTATATGTATCTCATGCACACAAAAAAAAAACACTTTCCAAAAGTAACCAAACAACACGTGAACCCTGTGGATCTGGCAACACCGATAGTAACCTCGCCGCCATATTTTCTTTCCCCGCTCGGTATTTTTTCTTAAACAAGTCCCGCCTCCTGTGCGCTGATTGGTCAGAAATGTCACATACTGTGCACATTATCCAATCAGATTGTTCATTTCAATGAGGAGGTTCCCAATGTTTTTATGAAAACGTGTACATAACGTGATTTTTCCCCTTTTACAAAGCCACGGAAGGTAAACTTGACCTCAGGATGTCCACACCCTGTGCACTACGTAAGGCCCTATTTTTGTCACTTTGTAGTCACAGTGAAAAAAACGCAGTGGGCGCGTGAAATGCCACGATGTGCAGTTTAACACGCCCTTCACGTGACGCACGAGATGCACTTTTTTTTTTTTTACTCTAAACAGGGAATAGTGCTTCTGTGGCTTTTAAGGAAATATTTCTTGCATGCAACTTTGCAATACAGTATGATATTATCATTTAATATAGCTCAGGGGTTAAGGCATTGGATGTTGGATCAGATGGTGACAAGTTCTAATCCCAACACTACCAAACTGCCATTGCTGGACCCTTGAGCAAGGCCCTTAATCCTCAACTGCTCAGTTGTAAGGTGCTCTGGACAAGGGCGCCTGTCAAATGCCATACATTTACTTTTAGGGAAGAGGTAGCTTAATAGAAAAGATGTTAAACTTTGGATCAGAAGGTTGTGAGCTCAAATCCCAGCGACACCAAACTGCAATTGAGTGAGGCCCTTAAAGCTCAATTGCTCAGCTGTATAAATGAGATAACTGTAAGTCGGTCTGCGTCTAGAAAAATGCCACAAATGTAATAAAGCACAAGAAATGTCATCGTAAACATTTATTGATCTATTTAGTCAAATGCAGCTAAAAAGAGACATCTATCTAGAGACGTACCAGTGCCAATTGGATCCCACTTCATGTGGAGTTTGGACACTGGACCTCTTTGAGTGTTTATAGGCTCTGGTATGGAGAAGCTGGTGTTGTATCTGTGATGATCGCAAATGTTGAGCTATTTTATGAGTTGCTCAGTAGCTCCTAGTTTTATAACCACAATGACTGTATAAGACTGTAGAAAGAACATTACTCATAATCTTATACTCCAGTGCTCATGTTAGTTCTCACTCTCCACTGTTCTGTATTGTTTAAAGACTATAATCACACTCTTGATGTCACCCAAATGAGGATGGGTTCCCCTTTTGAGTCTGGTTCCTCTCAAGGTTTCTTCCTCATAACGTCTAAGGGAGTTTTTCCTTGCCACAGTCACCATGGCTGCTCATCAGGGATAAACACACATCATTCATCTTAACTGTTAAACTCTGTAAAGCTGCTATGAGACAATGTCTGTTCTAGTAGTGAGAGGAAGTGTCCATCTATGAGCAACAGTATGATTTAAGGCTGAGGAAGAACACTACATATGCAATATTTGCTTCAAGAATGTTGATGGAGAAGTATAGAGAAGGTCAGAAGGAGTTGCATTGTGTGTTTGTGGATTTAGAGAAAGCATACGACAAGAGAGGAGTTGTGGTATTGTATGAGGAAGTCAGGTGTGGGAGAGAAGTATGTGAGGTGGTTCAGGACATGTATAACGACAGTGTGAGGGTACTGTACAGAAATGTGCAGTAGTATGACAGACTGGTCCAAGGTGGAGGTGGAACTGCATCAAGGATCAACTCTGAGTCCTTTCCTGTTTGCAGTGGTGATGGACAGATTGACAGACGAGGTCAGACAAGAGTCTGAAAAGAGTGCAGGCAGGGTGGAGTGGGTGGAGAAGAGTAGCAGGAGTCATTTGTGATAAAAGGGTATCTACAAGAAGGGAAAGTTTATAGGACTGTGGTGAGACCTGCAATGTTGTATGGTTTAGAGACAGTGGCATTGAGTAAAAGACAGGAGGTGGAGCTGGAGGTAGCAGAGCTGAAGATGCTGAGATTTTAATTGCGAGTGATGACGATGGACAGGATTAGAAATGAGTCTATTAGAGGGACAGTGCATGTAGGTCATTTTGTAGACGATGTAAGGGAGGCGAGATTGAGATGGTTTGGACATATGCAGAGGAGGGACATGGGGGATATCGGTAGGAGAATGCTGAGGATGGAGCCACCAGGAAGTCCAAAGAGGAGGTTTATGGATGTGTTCAGGGAAGACATGCAGGTAGTTGGTTTTAAAGAGGTAGATGTAGAGAACAGGGGGGTATGAAGACGGATAATCTGCTGTGGCGACCCCTAATGGGAGCAACTAAAAGGAGAAGAAGAGGATTCTAGAACAGGGGTCACCAACGTGGTGCCTGCGGGCACCAGGTCGCCCGCAAGGACCACATGAGTCGCCCGCGAGCCTTTTCTAAAAGTAGCTGTTTCCTACCTTGTTAAATCATTGTTGATAATTATTTTGAGAAATCATTAACATGATCAGTGTCTTCACATAGATCAGGGGTGTCAAACTCAAGGCCCGCGGGACAAGTCCAACCCGACGTACAATTATATCCCGCGAGATGATTTTATATAGATCTATTATTATTGTTATTAATGGCCCGGCGATATGAAGCGCTGATAAACACAAACTACAGATCCCACAATGCAGCGCTTCAGCTGCCTTACCGAACTCTAGACTACCTGAGAACATTCCAGCGTCAATTAAGTCGAGCTTCTGTTGATGTATTTAACTCTATTGTACAGTTATTGTGAAACAGCGCCTCACAGTGGTGAAGAGAAAAGTGGATTCTGAGTAGATGTTTACTGACACTGGCGGTAAACACGTGTGTATTATTAGTGGAGCGAATGTGGCTGTAATTAAGGAATTGAATCTAAGACGGAACTACGAGACAAAACATCAGGAGAAGCTGAAAAACCTGAATGCAGAGCAGAAGATACAGAAAGTAGAAGAGTTAAAGAAGAATTTGACATTTCAGCAGACGTTTTTCACCAGAGCAAAATCACAAAGTGAAGCTGGTGTGAAAACAGAGGAGAAATCAGAGTCACATCAGCCTTATTTACTGAGGGAGAGTTTCTGAAGAGCTGCATGATGAAGCTGTGAGACGTCTGGTGTTTGACTGGAGATATTTTTATGGAGAGCAAAATATTTAAAGTTATTTAAAGTTTAAGTTGATTTATTCTGGAATAATATTCCTGTCTTTTTTTTTTTCTTTTCATATTTATGTTAAAAAAACCATTGTTTTAGTGTGTCCAATAAATGTTTATCCTGTTCGGCCTGCAACCTAAAGTGTGCTTTGAGTTTTGGCTCCCTGTGCAATTGAGTTTGACACCCCCTGATTTAGATTAATATCATTTATTACATTAATACACGAATTACATTAATAACATAAAGGTAAATTGAGCAAATTTGTTATTTCAGAAGTGTGCGTCAAACTGGTAGCCCACATTCACATTAGTCGGTACTCAAGAAGTAGCTCTCGGTGTCAAAAAGGTTGGTGACCCCTGTTGTAGAATATTCAAACACACTGCAGTACAAACAGTTTCCTAATTAATTATTAAATGCTCATTATGTCTTAAACAGCCTAGCATATGTGCAACATTTTTTTTTGTTCTGTAGCAATTTTAACAGTTTAATAGAATAAGAGTTTCGCAAACGTATTGCAACAACTTAAAACAAAATGAAAGCTGTGCTGCTTTCATGGTTCTGCTTTCTTGAGAAAATCACAGGTCAAATCAATTACTTTTTTTCTGACCGACAATGCATTCGTCTCATTATTTTACTCTTTGTTTATAGGCAAAAGCTAAAGTGGGAGAAAGAAATCCAAAGTGCAAATAAAACAACCATTTAGTGATCCCACAGGCTGATTATAGTATCAAACAACCAAACAAGGTTCTCTGGATTAAAACAACGCATATAAAACAAAATGGGACCAATTTGTGTATATATATACACAACCCCAACTCCAAAAGAGTTGACACTGTGTAAACTGTACACTGATTTACAAATCTTATAAACACATATTTTATTCAGAACAGAATGTAAAATGTCGAAAAATATTTAAACTGAGGAAATGTTTCAAATGCACAAAAGAAAAAAAAAAAAAAAAGTTGGGACGGGGCAACAAAAGTCTGGAAAAAAAGTGTTATTACAATTAAACAGTTGGAGAAACATTTTGCAACTAATTAGGTTAATTGACAACAGGTCAGTAAGATGACTGGGTATAGTGTATCTTAGTGAGGCAGAGTTTCTTACAAGTAAAGATGGGTAGAGCTTCCCCAATCTATGAAAAACTGCACCCACAAATTATTAAACAATTTCAGAATAATCTTCCACAACATCAAATTGTAAAACAGTTGAATATCTCATCATCTACAGTACATAATAGCCTTAAAAGTTTCAAATAATCTGGAGAAATCTCTGTACACAAGGTACAAGGGACAAAATTAATATTGGATGCCCATGATCTTTTGGCCACCAGGTGGCACTGCATTTAAAACAGTCCTGATTCTGTAATAAAATCACAGGGCTCATTAACACTTCCAGAAATGATTGTCTGTGAACACAGTTTGACATACCATCCACAAATGCAGATTAAATCTCTATCATGCAAAGAAAAAGGCATGTGTGAACATGATCCAGAAATGCCACCATCCTCTCAGCCAAAGTTTATTTAGAAAAAAATGAGAAGAGAAAAACTGTTATGTGGTCAGACAAACCAAAATTCGAATTTCTTTTTGGAAGCTATGGATGCCACATGCTCTAGACAGAAGATATGATGCAACACAGTGGTAAACATGGCCCTGTGCCCCCTCTCCCCCTTTTTTATGGTATATATTCATTTGATATGCGTTTTATAGATACTATTCCCATACAAATGTTCACTCCTGTACTCAGTACTCTTTTACACACCGCACTGTGTAATATACAGCAGGTTTACTGGCTGCGCTATTTTGTGTTTTGTGTATTTGTCCTACACTGTCTTGTGTTGTCTGTCTTGTATATTTGTATAGCACTTATCAATTGACATTGTCCCGAAGGAGCAACTAGGCATATTTTGCACAGATCTACAGATGGACAGATGGCTGAATTCATGAAAATACGTCTATATGTTTAAAATGTGTGTGAGTTTGTGGTTGCGTTAGGAGGTGGAGCTTGACTTTAAACTGTAAACCTTTCCACTTACATCTCATTGTGTGTGATACCATTTGGTACAACAATGAGAGGCACATCTTGCTGGGCTAATGAAAGGGAATTAGGGATGACTGATGAGTTTCCTAAAACCATGATCTCTCCACTTTGATCTTTCGCTAGCTCAGTCTGAGTTTGCATTAGTTGGTTTTTGATGACATGAATGGTACCAGATGCAGCTCCTTGCGTCTCAAGGTGACCCGAGAACCCTTGTACCACTGTGCTTTCAATACCCTGATCCACCTGTACTCTAGAGTTTGCTTGCTGCAGCCTCAGCCAGGGAAGGGTGTTCTGGTGAGTGATTGTCATATTGGAATGCCCGTTCTCCACCAGTGCCATGTTTCTTTCACCCATCATTGGACCAGAAGCCAGATACAATGTGGGTTGATGCTGTTGCTCCATTATGTACATAGGGGTAGAGGAAAGGTAAACATTAGGCTGCTGGACAAGCAGGGTTTGGCCTGCAGTGGCTGTTGTTGCACCTCCACTGTTAATATTCCCGCCATAATTTGTAGATGCGATTTCCGTGGTGGAGGATGAACTGAATGCAGAGGTCGCCTCACTCTGGACACCACCACCATCACTTTCCACTTTGACACCAACTTGTGAACTGGATGAGATTGTTTTGGGAGGTGTATGAGTGGACCTGACCTCAGGTTCGATGACTGATCCACAGCAAATCTCAGCAAGCACCTTGTACTGCGGCCCGAGGTCATCAAGGAAATCCAGATTGTGTTCTTTATATAAACAGCCAAGGCAGTCTGTAGAGCTTGTGACTGAACCACACATTTCATAATCAGACACCAGCAGCTCATCTGTACTACCTTCCTGAATCATCAGCTCTAGTGTTTTCTGCAACAACACACAATACATTAGAACACTTCTAATCCACACCCGCCATCTTGGATTCTATGTTTGTGGTTGTCCCCTTATATAAAGTTTCTGTTCTCCTTCTAGGTGTGAAAACGTACCAACCTTTGCATAGTAGTTGTGAAAGAAAGTTTGCGGCAGAGCCATGCCTACGATGGTGCCAAAATGTTCAAAAGGTCCTCCACTTAGAGTAGTTGCATTTTTATCAACATAGTCACCCTCATATTGGTTGATTAACAAATGGTTATTTATGTATTCCTCTTGAGATTCCCATCCATATTGCCTCCAGTCTTCACATGCATCTATAAATTGCCCACTGCTGCCACCAGCTACATTCACAGGCAACTGAGATATCAGTTCTAGTTCCTGAGGAAACAGAAAGAGAAACAGTGCAGGTTACCTTTTTGGTGGGATTTGAGCAACTCTTACACAAGCAGAACAACAAAAGTCAGTTCTTTCAAGAGCAAGGCCAATTGTGTGTTCCTGGACTCCCAGTGATGGATGGTCTTGGCATTGGGGAGATAACAGAAATCTGCTAACCATGGTGCAGCTTGCATCACTCACGGCAACTTTCCCTCAGATAGTGTGGCTGGGTTTAACTAAATGCATAGTCCTTCATACAACCTACTTGCCTTGAATAGCTTTATTGCAGGTTCTCCTGTAAGCTGAACATAGACATGTACTAAAGGTAGTATAGCACATCAAATGGTCAAACGTAGACACAGACATACCAATTAATGTCTCTGCCTAAAATTGTATATCCACCATCTTAAATAATTTGTCTTTCTATCTTTTGAGTGATTTGCCGCCCATCTTCTGTGCCAAAACCTGTATGACTTCCTGTTGACTGTTTGCTCCCTATATAAAATATACTGAGTTCCCTTAAAAACAATGTAAAAAAGCATTTGAAAAATATGGTAAAATTGTTTAAAAAGGCATTTGAAAAATATGGTAAAATGCTACACGAAGGCATTAGAAAAATACGGAGAAATACCGTAAAAAGGAATTCGAAATTCTAACAAAATAAAGTGTCCAGAAGTTTAGTTGATAGTGTTAACATTTACAAATTCTTTTCAAATCTTTTCCTTTTTTAAAAGTTGTAATTCACAGCTCACTTGGTGGTCACAATATTATTTTTTTTTTGTTTATCCCTTGAAGCAATTACTAGTTGTTACGACTAGAGGGAGCACTGCAATACATGAATAGTTGAATCTAAAATCTTTCAATTAGATAATAATATAAAAAACAGTCCCAATTCATGTATTTCTATGGGTTCAGGATGTCACTGAAAGCTGAAAGGTTTGGAACTGGACTATTTTTGCATTCTTACTTTCTTATCAAAATGAAAATAGTTATATTGCACATTTTTTAAAGCTATTTATTTCAAGGTGCAGACAATACTTAACAGTTATAGTTTGTACTTTTGTTGTCCATGCTATTTTGTTAATTCATTAAAGTTTAGACCACAAGTAGCCACTTAAGCCCCTTTATTAACATTTACCTATTCAATAAAAAACAATCCAGTAGCCATAGGTGTCCTGACTAGAATAAAGCACTAAATCAATAAATACATTTTCTTATTTCTGCCTATAAATGTAACCTTCAGAAAAAAACCTCTTCGTAAACTAAAAAGAATATGCGTAGTTCTAAGTTTAGCTTTGTTGCCAAGCCACCTCATCCTGGACTGCTTGCAGAAGAAGAAGTGCTTTTAGACAGCTGCTCTACTTGAGAGCCTAAAATAAAGTAGTAACACACACTACCGGAACTTCTCCTCGACCTTCGATGTGATAGACGATGTGTCGCTGTTCTTCTTCAAAGGGAAAGGCCTGGAATGTCCTAAAACCTCTTCGACACTCGCACAACAGCAAAATCATCAGAATTGCTGCAAAATCATTGAACAACTTATTGTTTGTCAGTTAAAAATTTACTAAAACAGCATACAGTACGGTACATCCCCCTTTTCCACTAACTTCCCTTACTTTAATATAGCTTTCTGTCTAATTCTGATTAGTAAAACAGTAGCTCCAAGTAACTCCAATATTTAAAAAAAAAAATGCAATGGACCATTAATACAGCGGGGAAAATAAGTATTTGACACATCAGCATTTTTATCAGTAAGGGGATTTCTAAGTGGGCTATTGACACAAAATTTCCACCAGATGTAGCCATCACGCCAAATATCGAATTCAAACAAAGAAATCCGGACATTTAAGTATACAAGTTGAGTAATAATAAATAAAGTGAAATGACACAGGGAATAAGTATTGAACACACTTTATTTAATACTTTGTAGAAAAGCCTTTGTTGGTGATTACAGCTTCTAGACGCCTCTTGTATGGAGAGGCCAGCCGTCTGCATTGCTCAGGAGTGATTCTGGTCGATTCTCCCATACAAATGTTCTTTAAATCTTGATGGTTCCTTGGGCCTCTTTTATGAACTTTGATCTTCAGTTCTCTCCATAGAATTTCTATGGGATTTAGATCAGGTGATTGACTGGGCCATTCAAGCAACTTGATTTTCTTTCTTTGAAACCACTTCATTGTTTCCTTGGCCTTGTGTTTGGGATCATTGTCTTGCTGAAATGTCCACCCTCTTTTCATTTTCAGCTTTCTGGTAGATGGCAGCAGATTTTTATCCAGAATGTCCCGGTACATTTCTCCATTCATCCTGCCTTCAATAATATGAAGTCTGCCAGTACTCCTTGCTGAAAAGCAGCCCCAAACCATGATGCTTCCACCCCCAAACTTAACTGTTGGTATGGCGTTCTTGGGGTGGTGGGCAGTGCCATTTCTTCTCCAAACATGGTGTGTAGAATGACTGCCAAAAAGTTCAATTTTGCTGTCATCTGACCATACTATAGTCTCCCAATAATCCACAGGCTTCTCCAAATGCTCTTTTGCAAACTTTAACCGAGCCTCAACATGCTTTTTGTTCAGCAATGGAGTCTTGCGTGGTGAGTGTGCATGGATGCCATAGCGGTTCAGTGCATTGCTTATAGTTTTCTTTGAAACAACAGTACCTGCTGATGCAAGGTCTTCCTGAAGTTCTGCCCGAGTGGTTCTTGGCTGTTGGCGAACTCTCCTGATTATTCTTTGGACTCCTCGGACAGGGATCTTACGTGGAGCACCTGATCGTGGCCGGTTTATGGTGAACTGATGCTCTTTCCATTTCCGGATAATGGCCCCCACAGTGCGCACAGGAACATTCAGCATTCTGGAAATGCGCCTATAACCATTCCCATCAAAATGCTTTTCAACGATGAGATTATGAAGATCTTGCGCGAGTTCTTTGCTTTTACCCATCATGAAGTCTTTCCTGTGTGCCTCCTGGGTAATGAGAAGCCTTTATAGGCCATCAATTAGGACTAAAGCAGCTGATATCAATTAGTACTGATAGGGGGCAGGGTTTCTCTCTCAATACTGACAGATTTCAGGTGATCTCCTGGCTTTCTATGCCATTTTGCACCTTGTTATCTTCATGTGTTCAATACTTATTCCCTGTGTCATTTCACTTTATTTATTATGACTCAACTTGTATACTTAAATGTTCTAATTTATTTGTATGAATTCAATATTTGGCTTGATGGTGGAAATTTTGTGTCAATAGCCCACTTAGAAATCCCCTTACTTATAAAAATGCTGATGTGTCAAATACTTATTTTCCCCGCTGTATATATATCACTATTACTCACCTCATTTCAATTTAATTCTTTGCAAAAAAAAAAAAAAAAAAGAAAAAAGAAAATAATAATAATAATAATAAATATATATATATTTACTACTTTTTTGGGCTCCTAATTCCAAGTGTGCACGGACATTTCCAAACCGTGTTTCAAACACATTTCACATTAATGACTATTTTGTAGATTCTGCAAAATATTATTATCACAAAATCTTTTTCAACTAGGAACCTGTGGGTAAGAGAAGGTAAGTCCAAAACTACATTGTTCTCTAGGTTGGCTAGTCACCTCCTCCTAAAGGATTGTGGATACCACTGCAATTCAAGACACCACCCAGAGTGAATATGAATGTGTGATCTTCAGAATCATCACAGATGATGAATACATGTACTGGAATCACTCTGCAGTAATGGCATCTTGGGATAATCTACAATAAGACAGATGCCAGAAAGCATTCTTGAGTACACAGACCCAAGACATAATTAAAGACACCACAGAGATGTAGAACTAGGCCTAGATAAGGAAGTGAGCCTACTGAAGTGAAACCCACAATCTACACTGAAAGACTTAATGGGGCTCACTAGCCTGAGAATAAACACTGTGCACAACTGCAAAAAAAGTGGAAGATGTAGTGTCTTTTGTAGATTCTGCCAATTTTTGTTTTTAATAAGAGTAAGGATGTAAAGTGGTCAGAATTCTGGTGTAGTCTCCATTCCTGCTAAAACAAGGAAGTAGGAATAAATAAAAAATTACTTCCAGGGGATATGCTAGCAATAACAAGAATGACTGTCTATGCCCTGCAGACACTATGAAGGTCCACAAAATACAGCCCCGCGATAAAGCTCAAGTGTAGTATCCCCCCAAAAATTGGAGGTCGAGTTCAATTCCTGGCCACACCAAGCTGCCAAAATTGCTCAGTTGTATCTCATCTCATCTCATCTTCTCCCGCTTATCCGAGGCCGGGTCGCGGGGGCAGCAGTCTAAGCAGAGATGCCCAGACTTCCCTCTCCCTAGACACTTCTTCCAGCTCTTCCGGGGGGACACCGAGGCGTTCCCAGGCCAGCCGGGAGACATAGTCTCTCCAGCGTGTCCTAGGTCTTCCCCGGGGTCTCCTTCCAGTGGAACGCGCCCGGAACACCTTCCCGGGAAGGCGTCCAGGAGGCATCCGGAACAGATGCCCGAGCCACCTCAGCTGACCCCTCTCGATGTGGAGGAGCAGCGGCTCTACTCTGAGCTCCTCCCGAGTGACCGAGCTTCTCACCCTATCTCTAAGGGATCGCCCAGCCACCCTGCGGAGAAAGCTCATTTCGGCCGCCTGTATCCGGGATCTTGTCCTTTCGGTCATGACCCAGAGCTCATGACCATAGGTGAGAGTAGGAACGTAGATTGACCGTTAAATCGAGAGTTTCGCCTTGCGGCTTAGCTCTTTCTTCACCACGACAGACCGGTACATCGACCGCATTACTGCAGAAGCTGCACTGATCCGTCTGTCAATCTCCCGTTCCACCCTTTCCTCACTCGTGAACAAAACCCCAAGATACTTAAACTCCTCCACTTGCGGCAGGAACTCTCCACCAACCTGAAGTGGGCAAGCCACCCTTTTCCGACTGAGGACCATGGCCTCGGATTTGGAGGTGCTGATTCTCATCCCAGCCGCTTCACACTCGGCTGCAAACCGTCCCAGTGCGTGCTGAAGGTCCTGGTCTGATGAAGCCAACACGACAACATCATCTGCAAAGAGCAGAGACGAAATCGTGTTGTCACCAAACCGGACACCCTCCGGCCCCTGGCTGCGCCTAGAAATTCTGTCCATAAAAATTATGAACAGAACCGGTGACAAAGGGCAGCCCTGCCGGAGTCCAACATGCACCGGGAACAAGTCTGACTTACTGCCGGCAATGCGAACCAAGCTCCTGCTTCGGTTGTACAGGGACCGGACAGCCCTTAGTAAAGGACCCCGGACCCCATACTCCCGGAGCACCCTCCACAGGCCGCCGCGAGGGACACAGTCGAATGCCTTTTCCAAATCCACAAAACACATGTGGACTGGTTGGGCAAACTCCCATGAACCCTCCAGCACCCTGTAGAGGGTATAGAGCTGGTCCAGTGTTCCACGGCCTGGACGAAAACCACACTGTTCCTCCTGAATCCGAGGTTCTACTATCGGCCGTATTCTCCTCTCCAGTACCCTGGCATAGACTTTCCCAGGTAGGCTGAGAAGTGTGATCCCCCTATAGTTGGAACACACCCTCCGGTCCCCCTTCTTAAAAAGAGGGACCACCACCCCGGTCTGCCATCCCAGAGGCACTGTCCCCGACCGCCACGCGATGCTGCAGAGGCGTGTCAGCCAAGACAGCCCCACAACATCCAGAGACTTGAGGTACTCAGGGCGGATCTCATCCACCCCCGGTGCCTTGCCACCGAGGAGTTTCTTAACTACCTCGGTGACTTCAGCTTGGGTGATGGACGAGTCCACCTCTGAGCCCTCAGCCTCTGCTTCCTCAATGGAAGACGTGACGGCGGGATTGAGGAGATCCCTCACAGTACGCTTGGGTCTGCCGAGTCTGTCCAGCTTCCTCCCCCGCCATCGGATCCAACTCACCACCAGGTGGTGATCAGTTGACAGCTCCGCCCCTCTCTTTACCCGAGTGTCCAAGACATACGGCCGCAGGTCAGATGAAACGACCACAAAGTCGATCATCGACCTACGGCCTAGGGTGTCCTGGTGCCACGTGTACTGATGGACACCCTTATGCTTGAACATGGTGTTCGTTATGGACAAACTGTAACTAGCACAGAAGTCCAATAACTGAACACCGCTCGGGTTCAGATCAGGGGGGCCGTTCCTCCCAATCACGCCCCTCCAGGTGTCACTGTCGCTGCCCACGTGGGCATTGAAGTCTCCCAGTAGAACGATGGAGTCCCCAGTCGGAGCACTGTCCAGCACCCCTCCCAGAGACCCCAAGAAGGCCGGGTACTCTACACTGCCGTTTGGCCCGTAGGCACACACGACAGTGAGAGACCTATCCCCGACCCGTAGGCGCAGGGAAACGACCCTCTCATTCACCGGGGTAAACTCCAACACATGGCGGCTGAGCTGGGGGGCTATAAGTAAACCCACACCAGCCCGCCGCCTTTCACCATGGGCAACTCCAGAGTGGTGAAGAGTCCATCCTCTCTCGAGGAATGTGGTTCCAGAGCCCAAGCCGTGCGTAGAGGTGATCCCGACTATCTCTAGTCGGAACCTCTCAACTTCACGCACAATCTCAGGCTCCTTCCCCGCCAGCGAGGTGACATTCCACGGCCCTAGAGCTAGCTTCCGTGTCCAGGGATCGGGTTGTCGAGGCCCCCGCCTTCGACTGCTGCCCGATCCTCTCAGCACCAGCCCCTTACGGTCCCTCCTGCAGGTGGTGAGCCCACGGGAAGGCGGCCCCACGTCGCTCCTTCGGGCTGAGCCCGGCCGGACCCCGTGGGGGAAGGCCCGGCCACCAGGCACTCGCATACGAGCCCCAACCCCGGGCCTGGCTCCAGGGTGGGGCCCCGGCTGCGCCATACCGGGCGACGTCACGGTCCTTGGTTTGTTTTTTCTCATAAGGGTTTTTGAACCGCTCTTAGTCTGACCCGTCGCCTAGGACCTGTTTGCCTTGGGAGACCCTACCAGGGGCATATAGCCCCGGACAACATAGCTCCTAGGGTCATTCGGGTACTCAAACCCCTCCACCACGTTAAGGTGGCAGTTCAAGGAGGGGTGCTCAGTTGTATGAATGAGATAAAACGTAAGTCGCCCTGGAAAAGGACATCTGCCAAATGCCATAAATGTAAATGTAAATGATGGCCTGTCAGGGATCCACCAGCCACACCTTCACCTATCCCACCTATCACTCCAAGCAGCTCTCCTACCTACTAATCATCTACACCTGGCACTTATCAGCCTCCATGCTATATAACCTCCGTTCCCCCCACCAGCTCATTGTCTGTTTTACAGTTAGGCTGATGAACATAGTTGGACTACCCAAGCTACGTACTCTACTGTTCTGGTTTGGATTATCTTTGTTTGCGGGACTCTGTTTAGTTCTCAGGACTTTCTCTAGTCTTAGCATTTCACCAGGTTTCGTTAAACCTGGAGCCTCGTTCTGGTTTGCCGTTTTCTGCCTTGCCCTTTTGTTCTTCATTAAACATCGTAAATTGCACTTCGGTTTCCGGCACGTTCTTCCGCCTGACATGGCCTTATTGGTTTCTGATCTTTCTCTCTCACAAAACAGGGGCCAACTTGTTAAAGGTCCAGTGCTTGGGCCCTCAATTTCTGCTTGCATCTATATTTTAAAAGGGTGTTATTGCTCTGACCTATAACTTTGCCTGAGGAACATCCTAAGACTGCATTAGCCCAGGTAAAGGAGGTACACAGGACACATAATATAATAATGAATAATCCCAATGGCCAAACTCACATGGACCAGAGGGTTAAAGTACTTAGGTGGCCTCCCTGAGGTTGCAAGGTTGCAGCTAAATAAAGAAAGCGGTGGAAGATGGCACGTAGTGGCCTTACGCTTCTTAAAAGCCTGTTTTCTCCTTTTATTGGTTTGCTATCTAATTGCGTCTACCTGTTTTGTTCTAGTTTTTGACTCTCTATATCCGCCTTACTCTTTTATGTTGTCGTGCTTACAGTATTTCTATCTTTAAATCCAACCTCTGGTTTACTAAAACACTTGCATCCTTCCTGTCATTGCATATTATTTATTTTATATATTTGCACATTTCTTTTTCTTTGCTGCTGTAACAGAGAGATTTCCCCACTGTGGGACGAATAAAGGTATATCTTATCTTATCATCAAACTCAATGCAAATTCACAGAACAGAAGGGAACATGAAAAAAAAGCTGAGATGATGGTACTTACCAAAGAGAAGCAGGATTACTAGCAGAAAAACCAGAACTCCACCTATTCCCAGCACAGCACTGGTGCCAGACTGTCTCTCATATTGGCACACTTTTGCCTCAGTGCATGTGCACACGGTTATCTGAAGCGTTTGAACCTCACAGGACTTTTCCTCTTGATCTTGTACAACAATTCCCACTGTGTAGTATCCCGGCCACAGGATCTCCTGGCTGCGCAAAGTGACTGTTGTTGCTGTAAACAATTATGAGGTGTTAAATTAAGTGTTTACATTATATTTGTTTTACTGCATGAAAAGAGCTTTTTACTTAACTATTGTGCTTCTCACAGCTCCAGATCTCTTTTGTGTGCTTGGAAACCATGTTGTATTTAAAAGGGATTGCATTGGTGTATTTCCCCTCATCCTTGGCTGTGACATACACCACACTGTCTCCATAACACATTTTTCCATGTGGGCTGATCTGAATGGGACAGTGGTTTTTAAAATCCTGCACCTGAATTACCAGTGTTCCAGTTGCAGTTTTTGGTGAAACATCTGTGAATATGTGTGAAACATGAAATACAGGGCAATATACAGTATTATTACATCTAAAACATCATTAACTGGGTTTCTAATGTATCTCTCTTCTAATTTAGTTATAATGTACTAATATTTTATGCATAATAATTATAATTGCATTCTCTCCATATATGATAAAAAAAAAAAAACAGAAATTTGTTGAATTCTCTGTTCGGATATGGCAGGAAGTGCTAATGCATAAGAGCAGCTCCTGCAGAAGTGCAGCTGCCATTCTCAGATTTATATTAATGAGACCAGTCTACAGCAACAACTTACATTGGGACTTAAAATGATTATCGAAGTAATCAAAATATAATAATGAATAGATTTGATATTGTGTTTTAATTGGGGAAAATATATAATAACTTGTATGTTAAAGTTATTTGTAAGGAGACATTTCAAATTTATGGAAGGAGTCTCCAGTTTCAGAACATTTTGACTGTCAGAAAAAGAGCTGTATGATCAGGATGGAAAGTTTTCTCGGTAACTGCTTATTGGTGTTGTCACTTGAAGTAGAATAACAATTTAATTTACTAATAAAATTCAATAATACTAACAAAATCATTGTTTGATAACTCTTTGTATATTTCATTTGTATAGTTATAGTCACCGATCCAGTTATCTATATCACTTGATTCCATGTTACACATTCTGAACTTACCAGTGGTGATACATACGATTTTGGCGGTGTATTCTCCATTTTTCAAGAACTTGTGTTCTGGATATTTGTTCAGTCTGACCTCAGCTGTTTGCTCATTAATGCTCAGCAAATTGTTCACATCTTCTCCTTTTAAATACCTACAAAAAATATAAAATAAGGATTAATAATAATAATTTTGATCATTATTATTATCCTCTACTCTTCTGGGAAGATGGTCCGCTAGATTTTGAAGTGCGTTTGTGGAGATTTGTGCTCGTACAGCCACAAGGGTGTTAGTAAAAGTCAGATACTGATGTAGGTGAGGCCTGGTGTGAAGGCAGCATTCCAATTTATCTTAGTAAGATTGAGGTCAGAGCTTTATAGCAGGCCACTATAGCAGATCTTCATTAAATTGGCTTTTTGAACAAGGGTATTATTATGCTGGAACAGGTTTGGGTCTCTTAGTTCAAGTAAAGGGAGAGAGAACATCAGCTCTCTTATCAGTGTCTGAGTAGAAATTTATGATTTGGATTTTTTTTTATTTCCTTGATAAACCCGTAATAGTATCACATACAGTAGATACAGTTCATACCTTCTGATCTGTAAACCAGAACTTTTAACAACTGAACCAAAATGAAGTCTTTACATTTTCATTGATAAATTCCACCATTCCCATCCATTCCATTGGAGATCAATAAAGGATATGCTAATGTTTTATATATTGCGTATAGTAGGTAATGTTAGAATTTAAAAGATATATATATTTGCATGTATTTAACACGTTCCAGAAATTTGAGTTGATATTTCTCACCTGACATCAGTGGCAGTTAACAGCGTATCACTGTCTGTGGCTGTGAATGTGACGATGACCTTCTTCAGGTCAATAGTGTTGCGGTTTTCAGTGATGGAGATGACTTTCACCGGATTTTGGAAAAAAGGTGCTTCAAGCTCGTTCAACACTTTGATCTTAATGGGGTAGGTCTTCTGCTTGCCATGAACCACTGATTTGTGATAAGGTGCCGTGTTGTTGACCCTCACTACCAGGTCGATATTTTTCATGGTCTCATAGTCCAGCTCCTTTCAGTAGAGAAATAAATGCTATAGGTATTGGTTGACATTATGATGAATACATTTTGTCATGATTTGTGGTTTTGCACTTTGTATGTAGTTTAATAGTAACAGTAATGGCAAATGTTAATGGTAAAATAAGGTCACACTCCACAATACCAAAGTACAGTGTTAAGCAGAGTTTTTATAAATTCACAAGTAAAAAGTGAGAATTCAAGTCATTTTATATAAACACACTATCATATCTTTTATAGATTGGCCTTATTCTTTGACAATATAATGTTAAAATATTGTGACTTTTATTTCACGTTATATAGATAAAAAAAATCACAATAAAATTAAAGTTGTAGGCAGACAGTTGTGAAGGATTTCCCTTAATGCAGTAGCATTACGTTTTCCCTTCATTTGAACTATGAGACCTGACCCTGTTCCAGCATGACAATACCCCTATGCACAAAAGTCAGATCCAAGAAGATATGCCTTACATGGGTTGCAGTGGTGCAGTGGCACACCTGCTTTAGACCTCAGACCTCAACCCTACTAAACCCTACTGAACCTTTGGGATGAACTATGACCTGCACCCCAGGCCTCCTCACCTCACCTACACAAACTTTTGTCTATATAGTGTATACAATTATAGGGAAAATACATATAATAATATAATACATAATGTTAATATACTTATATATTAGGGGTGTAACGATACATGTATTCGTCGAAAACCGTCACGGTACAGGTTCATGGTATAGGCGTCACGGTTTGGTTCGTGTACTCCGAAGAATACACTCAGTCACAGGCTCCCAGAAGGGGGCACGTGTGATAATTCAATGCTAACTATCACATCAGGAAAAAGATCCAAAACAAGTTTACACTTCAAACTACACACAAATCCAAAACAAGAATGGCAAGTTCAGACAACACACAAGAGCTCGAAGACTTGTTTTAAATCCGTAGTGTGATAAAGTTTTGGGTACGGCACTGAAGGAAACAGAGTTGTAGATAGCACGATAGTGTGTCTGCGTTGTAAGGCAGCTTTACAGTACGTGAGTGGAAATACGACCAATATACTAACACAACGCCAGGTGACGTTGTTACCACCACACAATCTTCACTCACTGCTGAAAATGTGGACAAACTGATATTTTTGAAGAAAAACTTGGAAATAGAATCCATTTATTGATTTATTTATTTTGAAGCATTTTCATTAAGAGATTTCAGTTTTATATTTGATTGTATCTTAAATTTACACTTGCACATTTAATGCTTTTCTGTTGTTTTAGCAGAGGGTTGGGCTTAAACTTTAAAGGAAAGTTTAATATATGGTCTCCTAATTAAAAAGTTGTATTTTTTATCATTCTATTTATTTTGTACTTTCATATCACAAAAAGATTTTCAGTTCTGTAGATGATTGTGACCAAACACATCTGCCTGTTTAAAATAAACAGAAAAAAAAAGCAAACACTGGGCATTTGTTTGCTTATTCCTGTTGTATCCCGTATCGAACCGTGACCCCTATACGGAGAAACGTACCAAACCGTGACTTCTGTGTACCATTACACCCCTATTATATATAATATAATACATAATACCAATATATAGTTCTTTGGCTGACATAAAATTATGATAATAATACAGACTAATAAGAAGGTCATGAAGTTAGTAACAATTTATTCTTATTTATTTGTCTGCCAAAATAACTGCTAATAAACCATCTGTCTCCATACAAGGGGGTCCTCTACGCCTTTTTCAAACCAACCACCTGCATGTCCTCCCTCACCACATCCATAAACCTCCTCTTTGGCCTTCCGCTTCTCCTCCTGCCTGGTGGCTCCATCCTCAGAATTTTTCATCTGATCCTAACCTCCACACTCCTATGCTTCTCTTTTCCCTGCTGTCTCTCTGGAATTTAAGTTTGTAATCCACATATTTGATTTACCATGTTTTACACTGGATGCCCTTCCTTACACTGGATGCCCTCCCCATTATCCGGATTTGGGACCGGCACTATAAGTGTGCACTGGCTTTGCGCAACCCTAACGGCTGGGTTATTGTATATACATTTAAGTAATGAGCCTTATATTTGGAATGTGTTCATTAAATAAATCTATACAGAGAGGGTCAGAATTTTTTTAAATGATATCTTACCTTAGTGACTATCAGGATTCCCTCGTTAGTTTTGGGGTCGGTGGTGATGTTAAAGTAACCGTTCTCGTTTCCTGAGATGATTGTGTACACGGCCTCCCAGTTTTCCGTGTAGGGCTTATCCTTGTCTGTGGCCTTAAGCCGAATCGCTTCCACATTCCTGATAGTCTCTTTAACAGTACAGTTGTACTGCAAAACACCATACGCGAATGGTGAGAAGAAGGATTCAACCATTTATTTCCGTGTGAACGGTTGAAACATTGCTGTGCTACAAATGCTTGTGCCAGGTTGCTGATATTCAATGAATGAAAGTTGCTGCCAATAAGCTGCATGTAAATGATTTTTTTTTTTTTGGTAATAGACATGACACATATGAATTCATAGGAAAAAAATCACTTACAGAGCTCTCCTCTAATTCAGGTACGTTGTCATTAACATCACGAATGTTAATGGTTACAGTTCCTGTTCCTGTCAATGGTCTGTTTTGAGGATCAGAATTATCTCCATCCATGTCTGTACCAATGATGATGAGTTTGTACGTTTCTTGTTTCTTTGCAAAAACAGAAAACAGAAAAATAGAATAGATAGCCTATAAATATTAACAATATAAAATATGATTTTGAATTCTGTTTTGTTTAAATACTCAATTTAAAAATATCAGTGAATCAGTAGAATTTCTGTACAGCCTTGAGGATGTGATTCAGGATTATGATGCTTTTGGGAGAACATGGATTTCTCCAACAGAAAAAGGCATTTGAAGTTACTATTGTCCAAAGACTGTCTAAAACATTTCCTCTGGCTGTGTGAGTAATACACACTGGGTATTTCTAGTTCTATGTGAAACATTTAGCATAAAATCTATCAGCATAAGGAACCTGAAGGTGTTGAGCTGAAGGAACAGTGCATTGATAATACTTTTAGGTCCAAAGCTACAATTATATACCAACTTTATGCAAAAATAAACCAATTTGGAAGATATACAAGAAGAACTAAAAAAGTACTACTACCTAGAAGTCAATATAGAGACGAGATGAAAGAAGATGAAAATACAGGCCTTCTTACACACAGTTACCACGTCCACTGTTAGCTCATACCACTGTTTACCACTGTTGCCCATGAGCTACCAACTAAGCTACCAACTGAACTTTCCTATCCTATATCAAACAATAATGCTTTAATGATGGCAGAATCAAGTTTCTGACATGTTCATTCTAGTCACATGTGAATCTTGTGGTGTGAAGCTGAACAACCCCCCCAAAAAAAAAAAACAGTTCCCTGGAAGATGTTGAGATATTGTGTATGGAGGTGTGCCACAGATTTCTCAATATGCATAAAAATATTTTATCTAAGTTTGCATATGGGCTGTGGTAGTAGGTGTTAAATGCACAGATTGCTTAATACTTTATTTTCGTCATATAATAAAATAACTTTGAAGGTTTAAAGTTAGATTTCACTCATACCCTCACGTTAGTATGAGATAAAGCCAAACAACTTTTTTTTTTTTCTTAATCCAGGTAAATCTTCTTCTTCTTCTTCTTCTTTAGGCTTCTCCCATTAGGGGTCGCCACAGCGGATCATCCTTCTCTGTCCTCTACATCTCTTTCACCCCAACCACATGCATGTCTTCCCTCACCACATCCATAAACCTCCTCCTTTGTCTTCCTATTTTCCTCCTTCCTGGTGGCTCCATCCTCAGCATTCTCCTACTGATATGTCCCTCCTCTGCACATGTCCAAACCATCTCAATCTCACCTCCCTCACCTTGTCTCCAAAACGTAATCCAGGTAAATAAAGGCGGAAATAAAACTATATACGACAGATAAAAAGCAATGTATATTAAACTTCTCGAACAAAACTTGTATTTGATGCTTTTTTTTTTTTTCTTTCTGAAATTTCGCACTTTCAACAACACTGTTACGCGAGTGTGATTTTTGCCTTTATTTACTATCGATGCTCTTACCTCACGGTCCAGAGTGTTCATTCTGACTTTAATTTCACCCGATGATCTGTGGATGTCGAACATCATCTCTCCAACCGGCTCCTGCTGTATAATTTTGTAGGCAATCTTTGCATTATCTGTTGTGTTGTCATCTGCATCAAAAGCTGTGACGACAATTACGTAGGTGTCTGAAAGACAGAGCGTTAACAATTCAACTGAAGCGTATCACGATTCATCAATTGGATCGATACAATCACAATACAAAATCTAATGATGTAATATTAATGTCGTGATGAACGACAATAAGATTTCTTTTCTCTGAGATATTACAGACATGGCCATTCATGACACTGAAAATTCTTTCTATAATTTGTAGCTGCCTGGACAAAAATGAAATAAAACAAAATGAAAATATATTCTAAAGCAACATTTTTTGATTGGTCGGAAAATGTAGATACATTTTCTATAAGAGCAGTTCTCACAAGTGTGCACCTACAAATCATAATTTAAAGGAATTCCATTTTGATCATTTCTATTGTATTATAATGTTTTGTCTAAGAAGATTTTTTTACATGCATGACAGGAGTCTCCAGTATCAGTACGTGGAAATTGTTCAGGATCGTGTTTTTTTTTCCTGTAAGTAACATGCTTTTCTTGTTCTGTGAGCCTTTTGTCTTCAGAAGAGGGAAGGCTGATGTTTATATAAAGTGATAACAGGAACTGGAGCATGTCTTTGGAGATGTTCCACAACATTTAATGAAAGTATAAAGCTTAAACTGAAGGACATGTCGTGTCACTATTAAATAATAATAATAATAACAACAATAATAATAATAATAATAATAATAAATGTTTGCAATATCTTTGGTATA
The DNA here is from genome assembly GCA_014706435.1 of Silurus glanis. Classification (NCBI taxonomy): domain Eukaryota; kingdom Metazoa; phylum Chordata; class Actinopteri; order Siluriformes; family Siluridae; genus Silurus; species Silurus glanis. The sequence goes on along the minus strand of JAAIIK010000091.1, from coordinate 1,209,953 downwards.
AGATGAAATACTACATTGTTATAAAGAAATAATGAACTTGGAGGAGCTAATAGTAAATTTGCTCCATTTTGGAAAAGGTAAAAAAAAAATGTACCTTTCTCACTGAGCTCGTCGACAAATCCAACCATTTGAATCTTAAACACAGGGGCACAGTCATTCTGGTCTTCAACTACGACTTTCAAATTGAGGTCCGTTTCAGCACACGATCCATCTGGGAATGTAGCTCTCCCTTGCAGCTGAATGAACACACATAGTCAATATCTGTCTACACCGCGTCAAAACATATTGCATTCAAATTCTAAAAATGTATAATGCAAAACATCCAGGCATTTGTCAGAGGTGTATCAGACGCAATTTCACAAGTTCATAAGTATAACTGTGGAAATCATGCAAATGAGTGTTTTGTGAGCACTATTTGCTCTATAGTAGCTTAATTCAGTCTACCAAACTTCTTCTTCTTCTTCTTTCGGCTGCACCCATTAGGGGTCTCCACAGCGGATCATCCTTCTCCATACACCCCTGTTCTCTACATCTGCCTCTTTCAAACCAACTACCTGCATGTCTTCCCTCACCACATCCATAAACCAATCCAGTCTACCAAACTAATTCTTTTAAATTATGTTTTAATAACTTCAATGATATGAGCACCAAATAAAATGATAGTTACCATGTGCACTTACAGGTAGTTTAGTCATTATTTCAGGTTTATCAACCACAGTATAGCTTAAAGACATTGCATCAATTTAACCAGGTGGTATGGTAGTACCCTTTACACTTCAGCTCAGTTCACTGTCTGTGTGGACTTTTGCATGTTTTTCCCATATCTGTATAAATTACCTCCAGGTTCTCCATTTCCTCCAACCCACAAACAATGGATGGTTAGTGTAATGATTATAGTAAGTATATAGGAATGCACAGGTTTTCTTTTTAATATTACATTTTTCTTTTTGTTCATTAGTTTATTTATCCATTCATCCTCAGTGGAAATTTAGAGTGGATGCAGAGATCTCAGGAATGCAGGACGTGAACAGACATACTTCACATATTCGGGGAACTTAACAGTGCAAAACTGTCTAACAGCATGTCTTCGGGAAGTGGAAGGAACAAGGTGGGAAAAGGGATGTGAAAAACGTGCACATTTCCACACAGATAGTAGCCCAAGGTTCAGGTTAAACTGGAGGTGTAAAGAGGCCAGTGCTTTTAGTAAATCAATAAACCTCACTGCAATCACTAACTTTCTCAGAAACTGGTCGTAATTGTGGGTGATGTTGCTCACAGCCAGACATAGAATTACACTTACATTATAAAAAGCATTTTCCTCTCTGTTCAAGATGCCATGGATCTTGACATATCCGTTCTTTTTGTTTACGCTGAATAATCCTTCGTCCACTGCATCTCCTAATAGAGAATATTCAATATTCATCCTGGTCTCTTCATCTGAACGAATCTAAAATAAGACATGTATAATTAAACTTCAGTACAGCAATCGTATGTATACATTAGGCCAAAAAAAAGGACACTTATTGCTGCTTATTTATCAGGGGTTATAAGGCCAGTGCCAAAAAAATTCTTCTTAAATGTATTATCCTAGTGTTAGAAGGATAATGTCCAAATGGAAAGGTACATCATGTGAGGCCTCTGTAAGCACATTAAATGGAAGAATCTCTCCAAAAAGAATATTGAACTTGACTTAAAAAAATTACACCAAAAATTCTAAATTGCATCCAAATAAACCACAAAAGATCTTTATGTCGTATGTACATAACAGCAGAGTGAAATTCCTGTGGTTGACCCCTGGAAGCTGGGATCAGCCCTGATATGGCACCCCTAGAGCAATAATAGGGCTTGAACCCCAGACCATCATATGACTGAATTATAAAGGGTAATTATTATTTTTGCTTTCTGAATAATTTCTTTGTGAAAAAAATTACTATATATAAAACTCTATTGGTCATTGTTTATTTATGTCATTGAATTACATCTTTTATTCTCCATTTCATAAACCTTGTACTAATGTTATATTCCAAAGACATTTACTATTAGATTTCAAGAGCTACCTTGAAATACATATAACATTAGGCCATTTAGAGTGCAAGCCAAACTATATAGCTAACTGTATATATTTTAACCAGCTACAGTAGTGCTCTGATATATACTTCAGCCAGTGAAGCAATATTTGTTCTCTAGTTATACAAACCCGATTCCAAAAAAGTTGGGACACTGTACAAATTGTGAATCAAAAAGGAATGCAATAATTTACAAATCTCAAACTTATATTTTATTCACAATAGAATATAGATAACATATCAAATGTTGAAAGTGAGACATTTTGAAATGTCATGCCAAATATTGGCTTATTTTGGATTTCATGAGAGCTACACATTCCAAAAAAGTTGGGACAGGTAGCAATAAGAGGTTTGAAAAGTTAAATGTACATATAAGGAACAGCTGGAGGACCAATTTGCAATTTATTAGGTCAATTGGCAACATGATTGGGTATTAAAAGAGCCTCTCAGAGTGGCAGTGTCTCTCAGAAGTCAAGATGGGCAGAGGATCACCACTTCCCCCAATGCTGCGGCAAAAAATAGTGGAGCAATATCAGAAAGGAGTTTCTCAGAGAAAAATTGAGTTTAAAGTGCATAATATCATCCAAAGATTCAGAAAATCTGGAACAATCTCTGTGCGTAAGGGTCAAGGCCGGAAAACCATACTGGATGCCCGTGATCTTCGGGCCCTTAGACGGCACTGCGTCACATACAGGAATGCTACTGTAATGAAAATCACAACATGGGCTCAGGAATACTTCCAGAAAACATTGTCGGTGAACACAATCCACCGTGCCATTCGCCGTTGCCGGCTAAAACTCTATAGGTCAAAAAAGAAGCCATATCTAAACATGATCCAGAAGCGCAGGCATTTTCTCTGAGCCAAGGGTAATTTAAAATGGACTGTGGCGAAGTGGAAAACTGTTCTGTGGTCAGACAAATCAAAATTTGAATTTTTTCTTGGAAAACTGGGACGCTATGTCATCCAGACTAAAGAGGACAAGGACAACCCAAGTTGTTATCAGCGCTCAGTTCAGAAACCTGCATCTCTGATGGTATGGGGTTGCATGAGTAAGTGTGGCATGGGCAGCTTACCAGAGGTGGCAAAAGTACACACATCCATTACTTAAGTAGAAGTACAGATACTCATGTTTTAAAATACTCGGGTAAAAGTTGAAGTACTGATTATACCTTTTTACTCAAGTGGAAGTAAAGAAGTCTTGGCTCTGACATGTACTTAAGTAAAAAGTAGTTATTACTTCTACCCGTTTTAGCTGTTAACTGGACCTCACATCATATTAATATTTGATATACAGACAGACAGACAGACAGACAGACAGACAGACAGACAGACAGACAGATAGATAGATAGATAGATAGATAGATAGATAGATAGATAGATAGAACATTGTCATTGCATAGTACAGGTACACAGCAACGAAATGCAGTTTGGCATCTACCAGAAGTGCAAAAAGTAGCAATCGTGCAAATAGTGCAGATAAATATGTATCATATTTACAGCATGTGATATATATGTAAGCATATGTACAGTGATTAAATATAAAGGCTATAACAGTGCAGAGACGTGTGGACATCATTAAGAGCCTTTGCTATGTTTCCACACGGACAGTTAATGAGGTGATACCGGAGAAACTGCACCTCTTCAAGTCAAGAAGATTTTATATATAATCATAGACATTTTACAGATTTGAATGATGTATTGTTTTTATCTGTACGATCAATAAAGACAGTAATTTAAGTTCGTGTCGCCATTATGAGGGAAAAACCCACAAAACGCCACCCAGAGGTTTAATTGTGTAAAACATGGCGGATTTGGTGTTTGATTTGAGACTTTGTGCAAAAATAAAACAAAAGTTTACTGATTAAAAATATTTTTCGGTGGAGTTTATTTATTTATTTTATATCTAAGTAAAGAAGGGACGTCGTGAATAAGTGGATGTTTTGCTGGAGGTTTTAATTTTGCCTCTTTTATATTTAGTTATTTATTTATGTATTTATACTTTTTATAAAAATGGTAAAAACAGAAATGCACGCTGAATTGATAGCGTGTTAATAACATCTAGTGCCGTTTACAATAATTTTAATTTTGACAGCCAAATATATATATATTAATACAAAACTAATTAAAAATGTTGTTACCTAATGAATGTATCCAGGCTGAACATCCACATATAGAACACAAGCAGAGATAAGATGATGATAATCATGAATGTGTCTGTTCTCAGTCATGTTTACATCACTGACTCCCTCTGTCTCATCCACATTAACCCCAAACTTCTTAATGCCTTCTGCCTGCTGATTCTTATCTTCGTAAAGAGTGAGAGTCAGGACTTTATACACCAGCGGATTGAAAAAGACGCGCAGTAACAGGAAATCGGTTGTTCGGCTGAAATCGGCGCGCAGTGAAAATAAAAAATATATATTTCACCAAATCAATGGATTAAAACTAGTAACTAAGTAACGAGTCTGTTTTGAAAATGTAAGAAGTAAAAAGTACAGATATTTGTGTAAAAATGTAATGAGTAAAAGTAAAAAGTTGTCTGAAAAATAAATAGTGGAGTACTGATACCAAAAAAATCTACTTAAGTACAGTAACGAAGTATTTGTACTCCGTTACTTCCCACCTCTGCAGCTTACACATCTGGAAAGGCACCATCAATGCTGAAAGGTATATCCAAGTTCTAGAACAACATATGCTCCCATCCAGACATCGTCTCTTTCAGGGAAGACCTTGCATTTTCCAACATGACAATGCCAGACCACATACTGCATCAATTACAACATCATGGCTGCGTAGAAGAAGGATTCGGGTACTGAAATGGCCAGCCTGCAGTCCAGATCTTTCACCCATAAAAAAACATTTGGCGCATCATAAAGAGGAAGATGCGACAAAGAAGACCTAAGACAGTTGAACAACTAGAAGCCTGTATTAGACAAGAATGGGACAACATTCCTATTCCTAAACTTTAGCAACTTGTCCCAACTTTTTTGAGATGTGTTGATGCCATGAAATTTTAAATCAACTTATTTTTCCCTTAAAATGATACATTTTCTCAGTTTAAACATTTGATATGTCATCTATGTTGTATTGTGAATAACATATTGAAATATGAAACTTCCACAACATTGCATTCTGTTTTTTTTTTTGCACAGTGTTGCAACTTTTTTTGGAATCGGGTTTGTAGGATTCTCTATTCATTAAGCTGCTATGAGTTATAGAAAGAATAACACTTAATAGATACCATAAAGCATGTCCAGCCAGAAATGTCATATTTTATTTTTTTTTTGCAAAAAATATTCCTGATTTATGTACAAAGGGGACAAGATTTCACATTTTAGATAAATAAGCATCCTGTAGTTGCCTATTATTAGTACTCGTGTTGAATTTGATCAAAACTGGCAGCTTTTTTTTTTTACTGGTAAATACACAACAACTAAAAAGCTAACTAAAAAAGTTATTACAAGTTAAAATATTATATCTTAGTTCAATATAGAAATGTATAAAATTTGCTCTTTGTGACTTTTTTTCCTCATGTAAATCTTCATAAAATAGTTAACCAATGAGACATCATTTCTGTTGCTCATTTGATTCCTGAGAACTTCTTTATTCAGGTACATTGGTAATGGCTCTGATAAAATCAGTTGTTTTATTCTGACAAAATCTTGTAGTGTAAAAAAATAGATACCTCTGAGATGATTAAGGAGAAAAAAACAATCTGTGAACATAATTTCCGGGTTATTCTTATAATGTTATCGCTCTTATCTTCGGCCTGGACTAAAGCGAAACTTAGTGATGCATTCACACGGTACTGAAAAACATTGCAAAATAAAACTAAACTGTTCTACTTGACCTGCTAGGAATGCTCGAGGTGTCTATTCTTTGGAATTCTCAAGTTGTAAGACATACATTTAATTTAATTTAATATAGACATAATTTTCTTGTTGAGACTTAACCAGCCCACATTTATCAATAAAAACGGTCCATTGTATGCTTCTTATTTCTTATACAGCATGTCCAATTTAGCAGACATCTGGTAAATGTTTTCAAAGGCTAATCCAATCTGTTAATACTACTGTGAATGATTTTCAAAAACATAATCAGATCAATGAAGCTCAGTGTCTGTGACAGGAACTAGAACTTGTGATAAACTAATATGGCACAGTAACTTGCCAAAACTTCAATACAGCAATGTTTTTAATGTTCATACTTATTATTTAACAGAGGTCAGTGAAACAAGTTCTGTGGCAATGGTATGTTTCCCCTATAGTTTCCACATTTATAACTGATTATAGTAAAGAAAATGAAAGAAATTTCTTCAATTATAATGAAGCGATGTGATTTTTGACTTCCAATTCAACCATTTTGAAACAAAACTTGATAGTGGTGTCAAAGTCAAAATAATAAATAAATTCTGAATTTAATCTGAATTCAACTTCCTTGATGTTCTTGTCCTCTGGTATTCTTCACAAGCTGACTAAATGTCATTAAACTGAAAATAAGTTGGCTACTGTTTGACCGACTCTTTGTCGGGTTCAGCTTGTGCTTAGCATTAATAATAATCGAACACGGTAGTAACCAGACGATTATAGTGACTTTTAACACAATCCTAAATCCTTGTTAGAAGCTTTTAATGTTTGGTAGTGTTAAAAATTCAACCAGGAATTTGAAAAATGGGTGAAATATCCACTTTAAATGAAATTGCCATGTCAGGTTTACTTTAAAAATCCAAAAATGTAATTTAAAGTCAATACTGAGACTGTGGGACTACTTTAGGAACTACAGTATATTTAATAGCATTATTATTATATTAGCATTTTTTTTTTTTTTGCCACAATGATTACAATGTCATTTTTGTGCCCATTATGAGAAGTAAAAATGTAACAATGTCAAATAGAGATGATCATCCATTGATGGTAATCAATATAAACACTGTATTCACCTTTGCAATAAATGGTTTTTTGGTATAATCCTCATTCTCCATCAGTTTCACTGGAGGGATGAACCATTCCCTTTTCTGTCGATGGAGTGTCTGCGTCTCTCTATTAACTGCTTCAACAGTGATTACCTGTTCATTCACAAATATAATTATACATTCATGAGCCTTTCAATAAACAGCAGATAGGAAGAAAGGAAAAACTTTGCCATGATTCTTAAGAATGTTTTAATGAAAATACTGTTAATGAGAACCAATGTATATTCGGTCTTTATTTGAATGGTACAACTGATTGAAGAATAAAAAAATTATTAAGGTAAATAATTTTTTAAATATAATTTTTATTCTTATATATATATATATATATATATATATATATATATATATATATATATTAAAATGGACAAAATTATAATTATGTTACTATGATTGCTGGGGAATTCCAGCCATGCATTTACCTGGAAAAATGTATTTTTAAATGAAGGAAACGTTACACAATTCTAATGAACAAAAAGACACAAATCACTTTTTTCTCTCAGAGTTAGGTAAAATACTTACTTTCGAACAAAAGATGGTTATTAAAAAACAAAAAGTCAGAAATGGCGCCATTAAAACAGTAATCCGCAAAAGTTCCAGGAGGTTTGAATGTGAATGTGAGTGTGTTACTGAGAGTGCTGCAGATGGACTTCTCTGTTTTACATCCTGACTGTGGGTGGAGCCTGAGTGTGGCTTCATCACACCATTGATCACTGCAAGTTAGTGGGTTTTTTCCTTGTGGAAACATCAACTACATTTTTTTCAACATACGATAATGTAATATTTAGCATTGATTTTACTTGCCAGTATTTAAAAGTTTTGGTTCTACTTTTTTTAATGTATATTTTCTTAACTTATTCTAGGGGGAAGAAATGGGGAAGAAGCTCAACAGCATTTAACAAGGAAACTGAAATAGTGCAAAGTATGCTGTTGTATTCAGGAATGTATTTTCTATATCTTCAAGTGTCCTGGTTTGTGTGAACCTGTGTCTATTAAAGCCCTCACAGCTGGGGGAGCGGGTGACGACTAGGTGGCTTGAGTCTGATTCCTCTAAAGGTTTCTTCCTCATACCATCTCAGGGATATTTTTCCTTGCCCATATCAACACTGGTTTGCTTTTGAGGGATAAACATACAAGCACAAACATGTCCCTGCTTGGGAAAAATGATAACATTTAATTCAATTGAATTCAATATCTTATGGTTTTGAGATTGTTTTTCCTAATCAGTTCTATTTGCCAATATGTTTTAAACCACTGGTTTTGTCCATTTTTCTGGACTGTGTGCTACCTGCGTATTGTAAAATAAAGACCTATTTGCTATCTGCAACTGCATTTGTTTTCGCCACAGGACAGGAACGTAGGAAACCTCTTGAATCAAACGGGACACACAGTGCATTATAAACTTTTAATGTTTTATATTGATCCTCACTGTTGACATTAGAAGTTGTTGTAAGTCAACAAACTGGCAGTAAATTTAGCAGTTTACTGCGGCTAAGATTAAGAGATTTTAAAGGTATTTGGGTGTGTAGAGTGGGAATGATGGTGAAAAAAACTACAAAATCAATACTTGATCATGATGGGTCCTGTCAGGGCAGCTCACATGAAGTGCTTTCTTAATAGCACTTAACTAAAATACAATAAAAAAAAAAAATGTATTAAATCTGTGGATGTTTTTGGAGAAATCAAACCATTGCGTGTTGACTTTACACAGATTGAATAGTCTGCTTTCAATTATAAAGCGCACCCATATATAAGCCGCACCCACTGAATTTTACAAATATTTTTATTTTGAACATAAATAAGCCGCACCTGTCTACACTAATGAACTTCACGCAGGCTTTAACGAAAGACACGTTACAAACGGTGTAACGGGTGAAATATGTTGCGCTTCGTTTAGGAGCATAGCGGTATTTTGGGAATAGCCTGGCACTGCATTTTTCTGCTATTACTGCATGTGTGTAAGACTGAGGAATATGTCCTTATTATTTTCTGATGCTCATTTCTAAGTTTCTTTGACTAACCCGTAACGCTGTTGCCAAGAATAATAAAAAAGCACGAGTTTTGGAAACCTGTCTGTGCTTATATGATTTCTGTTGCAACTGGAGTTAGCGAGCTATCCCTTCACCCAGACTCAACGCGTTACATCGGCTTGTATCTAAACAGTAGCCTACCAAGAAAGTCATTGTTCACTGTCTTCCTCCTTCCTTTCAAAACTATTTCTCTCGGGAGTTTATCTTTTGGCATCGTCGTGCGTTTAAAAAAAACGTTTTTTCTCCCGATGCCGTGCAGCTCAGAACACAGGTGAGGTGCGTTTTTTTCGTTTCCGTTCGGAAATTTCATTGGTCTAATGTTATGGGGCTCAGTTTTTTGGCTTGAAGTTTGTGAAACCGGGAAAAACCCAGGAAAAATTCATAAATAAGCCGCTTCGTTGTTTAAGACGCGGGGTTCAAAACGTGGGAAAAAAGTAGCGGCTTATAGTCCGAAAAATACGGAATATATATTAATTTTTTTACATTTTTTTAATTAATTAATTTATTTTCTACAGGTTTTCTAGTTCCCTACCACCTTTAAAAAACATGCACACAGGTAGACAGCTTATGCAGAATTGCCCCAAAAAGTGTTACTGTGTGTTTGTCTGTATCCCATGATTGTGCTCCCAGGATAGACCCTGGAATGATGACTGCAACCATGACCAGGATTAAGTCAATAAATAAACACAATAGGAATCACACACTGTTTAATTGCTTAAAATAATAATAAACTAAACATTAAATCACATTTCACACTGTTGTTTATCGTCTCCAGACACTGAGCGGCCTTACGTGTTTTGCGGTACACCAGTCCCTTTTCTTTAAAGCAAACCGAGTTATTTAACGGAGTGAATTATTTTCTCATGTGTGTTTTGTAGCATCATCATTAATATAGATAAATAAAAGCAGAGGTCCTTAAGGAACCAGTACAGAGGATCCTCAACTCTAAAACAACACTGCACTTTCACTGCTTGTCACATTACAAGCAAATACATATGAATTTTATTCCAGACCATAAAACCATGAAGCTCATTTGCTGGTTCAGTGTCGAGCACAATTGGGGTTTACCTTCGGGACATTTAGCATAACTATACTGCATTCAGCTGTAGACTGTACACGTGGAGGTTAATTAAACACGAAAACGCTACAAAATCTTTATTTATTCAGGCACGATTGATGATTTGGCGATACTACAAGTACGCAAGTAAAAGTAACACTGTTCATACAAATTAGAATGTTTATTTATTTTTTTTAAAAAAAGGTAATCGGCAAAAAAACCCCTGTTTTTAGTATTTATATTAGAAAAGAAATTATTCTTAACATCACAATCAAGGCAACTTCATGGTCTTCTGAAAATAAAAACAGGCAAACAGTTCAAATTTGCACATGAAACTGGTGACAATGACATAAATCCCCATTTGGCAGTATGTAAAGCGAATATGGACACAATAATGCTCTACATACAAACAGTGCACACCTTCACCACACAGAACAGCAACAACACTACAGAGCAGAGGTGTGTATCAGGAACCGTGCAAAAAAATAATCCAGATGTTTTTACTTTTGAATTGTGGGACATGAAAAGATTGTTCAGAATTCCTTCAGGAAACTGTCGGGATTGTTCAAGCTTTATATAGCACCGGACAGGATTGTTGGAAATCCCTCAGGAATTGGCAAGATTGATCAGAAGTTAATTAAGAAATTAAGATTAGTCAGGATTGGTCAAACTTTCTACAGGAATTAGTAGGTCAATCAAACTTTCTAAAGGATTGGCCATATTTTCTACAGGAATAGGCTGGATTGGTCAAAACGTCCTACAGGAATAGATTGGATTGGACAAAGGTTCTAAAGGAATTAGCAGGATTGGTCAAAATACATAATAACTGAAAAAGATTTGCCATGACTGTTTGGACCTCCTTCAGGCAGAACTGATCTAAGTTACTAAAGGATTGGGATTTTTAAAGAACTTCTCCACTTCATTAGAACTTCTTCAGGAGTGAATATGATTGGTCAGAACTTCTTCAGGAATGGGCATGATTGGTCAAACTAATACAGACGTTGGCAGGATTGATGTCAGTTGGATGTAATTTTAGCAGATTGATGGGATGAAAAAACAGAGCTGCCATACTTCCACTCTAAAGTACTTTAAATCAGCAGTTAGACAGAACAAATATATATAATTATGCAAAAAAAAAAAAAAGAAAAAAAAAAAGACATTTGCAGTTTCTAGGTAAAACAACCCAGAAATGTGGAATAAACTTTTTCTAGCGACTGGTATCTTCATCTCAGAGCCGGTACTACTGTAATATGCAGGTGCAGATCTTTTTTTTATTATTTAATTGTACATTCATAAAAGACAGACTATTATATGTTGAAGAAGTATGCACAAATCTGTCAGCATCACACACTTTCCTCAGGATTAGGATGCAGTCGGTCGCTGACAAACAGAGATGAACGTGGCTGACATGGTTGTTGCCATGTATAACTCAGGTTTAAGAACCACTGGCAGGTCAAATAAAATTCCTATTAAAATCATATAAAAAAAAAAAAACTGGTTGATGGGGAGAAGTTCCTGTTTTGTGCTGAAAACTGGTTCAACATCCAAAAAAAGGTACAGAAAATTCCTTCCAGTTTGTTCCAACAGGTTAATAGAGATTTGATTCAATGTTACAGCACAATTTGTCCAGTGCTTCTACCAACAGCATGCAATCTTTGTGCAATTTGGAGCGTGTCAGTCACCCGTGAAGAAAAAAGCATTTTGATTCAAGTGCTTCTTTGTTCCAGTAGATGGCAGTGCAGTGTCAGGGAGTGCATTAACAATCAAAATAAGAAATAAGTGTAATTTGTGTGTGATGCCATTATTTGTAATGCAGTGGAAGGCATTCAAAATGTAATGTAACAGTAATATGAGGGAAATATTGTGCACTCTATTTCCATTACTGCCCAGGAAATAGGAAAAAAAAAAAAAAAAAAAAACAAGCATACATATATTGTTTCGAAACTCATCTCTGTTGTATGAAATACACAGTAATACATCAAAGCAAATCAACCCTGCCTAATTATAAGTAAAGGACATTATATCTGATTCCTAAAACACACTGCCACTACTATCAATTTCCCAATTAATTACTCAATACTGATTATTTTTTTTAAATAATAGTCTGGGACATACACATTTTATGATAACACAAAAACTTTACAAGTATAAAAGAATAAAAGAGATTTCTCTGGAGATTCTCCAGAGAAAATCATAGCCTAAATTATGTACTTTTTTTTTTTTTCTTTCTGTGAACTTGTTTGATTATTTTAATGGTTATTTTACAAATATTTCCTGCTGCATTGAGAAAAATCACAGTAACAAAAACAGATCCTGCAGGTTGACTAAAGTGGCAATGGCAGCAATAGGTGTAAATTTACGTTCGATTTACTAATTCAATTCAATTCGTTTTTATTTTCATAAAAAATGTCATTATAGTATATACAAATGTAATACATACTTATGTCACTATGTGATGAAACTTTTAGTCTTCCAGTAATGAAGCAAACAATTCAATAACAATGTACATGTACATAAAACAAAACATGGCCATGAGTATTGAAAACATCTGGGATGTAGGAACTATGGATGTCTGAGATTAGAGGTCAACCGATTCATCTGGTCAACCGGTGGTTGATTGCTGGAACTATCGGCTATCAACAAAAATCAATACCGATAGTTTTTCCGGCTTGAGTTCTACGCTGTAGCGGCTGTGAAGAATCATTGATGCCACGCACCGACTGATCTCAGACTGCACGCTGCACGGAGAGTGCTACATTAGATTTATTTATCGTTTATTAATTATACAATTATATTTATTAAATTTTTATGATTCAGCCCTTTGTTTTGTAATAATGTTCAGTACTATTTTACATGGAGTGTTATGCCTGTTTTTTTTTTTAGCCAGCATCCATTTTAAAAAACTATCATTTGATTAATCGATTTTTTGCAATTACGGTCCAATCTAGCTATCGGTATCAGTAAAATCTACATCTACCTGAGACACTACCCCTATTCAAATATAGGAGGCTAGATAACAGGGTCTTGATTAATCGACTACGCAAAACAATCATTATGAATTACAATAATGGATCTTCAAAAAGTCTTCTCTTTTCTATTTGTTGGTTGCTATTCAACTGGGAACTCAGTTTTGGTGCATATGCTTCACACCACAAATGGCTGTAAAAATCGGCATGGAGAATGTGTGTGTGTTTGCGGCTGCATTAGGAGGTGGAGCTTGATTGGAAACTTTTCTTGACAACCGAAACCCTTTCCTCTAGCACCTGAGTGCCACTGTTTGACTTAGCGAACCGAGGCACATCTTGCTGTGACAACGAAAGGGCACTCAAAGTTTTTCCTGGAGCCATGACCCCTCCAATTTCCCCTTGAGCTTGCATACTTTGACTTTTGCTAATGATGGAGATTGGGGAGCTCTGCATAACATGCACAGGTTCTGTGCTTTCTACTTGTCTGCTCTCTACATACCGGACGGTACTAGAAACAGCGCCCTGAGGCTCAGGGTGACCTGAGATCCCACACACCACTCTGCCTCCAAAACCCTGGTCTACCAATACTCTGGTGTTTGATTGTTGCAGCCCCAGCCTGGGAAGGGTGTTCTGGGCAGCGATTGACATGTTAGTATGCCCTTCCTCCACAAGGACCACGTTGCTTTCCTGAACACCCAGCACTGGACCAGAAGCCAGAAACAGTGTGGGCTGTTGTCGATTCTCCACTAGGTACACAGGGGCTGATGAAAGGTAGACAGTTGGCTGCTGGACGAGCAGAGTTTGGCCTGCAGTGGCTGCTGATGTGGCGCCGCCACTGCTAATTTTCTCTCCATAACTTGAAGTTGTAATTTGGGTGGTCGAGGACGAGCTGGATGCAGAAACAGAGGTCGCCTCACTGTGGATACCAGAAGCAGCACCATCCACTTTGATGCCAACTTGTGAACTGGATGAGATCATTTTGGAAGGTGTAGAAGTGGAGCTGAAGTCCAGTTCAATGGCTGAGCCACAGGAAATCTCTGCGAGCCTTCTGAACTGAGGCCCCAGGTCATTGAGGAAATCCAGATTGTTTTCCTCCTGCATAAAGATGCTCAAGTCCTCTAAAGAACCTGTGACTGAGTTGCAGGTCTCATAGCTAGACATGAGCAGGAGGTCTTGACTAGCTTCCTGCATCACCATCTCCTGTATTTTCTGCAAAAACATACAGAACATCAGAACTCAACACTGTTAATTCCAATGAGATTAATTAATATAATATATGCTGTCATTCTGTATTAAGATATATTTGTTCTCCATTAGGCTGTGAAAAAACTACTAACCCTTCCGTAGTAGTTGCCTAAATAAGTCTCGGACAGAGCCATGCCTTCAAAGCTGCTTGCTGTAAAAAATCCTGCATGTCCTCCAAAACCATTTTTTTGTTTTTTCATATACTCATCATATTTACTACACCACTGGCTGTTCATGTATTCTTCATAAGAGTCCCATCCATATTTTCTCCAGTCTGCATGTGCTCCCAATCCAGATGTCAATTGCCCACCGCCGCCACCACCATCTACAGCCACATGTGGCTTGGACATCAGTACTAGATCCTGAGAAAACCAGGAGATAGAACAGTTTACCATGTTGGTAGAATCTTATGCAATATAACTGTAGAGATTTGCACCAATGAAAGTCAAACATGATAAGATTTCACACAGAATGCAAAAATGGACCTGACAAAATTATTGGCACCTTGTCAAAATTCCAAAAAATAATTGCTTTTCAAGCACGTGATGCCCCTGTAATTTGTATTTAGACACACCCGCAACCAGTTCAAATGGAGAAAAGATGACAACCTTTGTGTTGTGTGTCACACTGAGCACTGAAAATTAAAAGAAGTGTTAAGAGTGTTTGTGGAAAAAAACAAAACTTATGTGAATAAAAACACAATCCTTCTTGGGAGAACATACTGTGGACAGATAAGACAACAGTATAGTATTCTGGTAAAGGACATCATGGCACTCTTTCCAGAAAAAGAAATGGGGCCTTCAAAGAAAGCAACACAGCCCCTACAGTCAAACATGGTGGAGGTTCAAAGATGTTTTGGGGATGCGTTGCTGCTTCTGGCACTGGATGCCTTGACTGTGTGAATGGTATCATGAAATCTGTTGATTACCAAAGAATTTTGGGGTGCAATATAGTGGCCCACTAGAAAGCTGTGTCTTCACCAGAGGTTATGGGTCTTCCAGCAGGACAATCAGCCGAAACACACTTCGAAAAGCACTCGGAAATGGTTACAAACAAAGTGCTGGAGAGTTCTGAAATGGCCAGCCATGAGTCTGAATCCCATAGAACACCTGTGGAGAGATCTCAAAGCACACAGCAGCTGGGAGAAGGCATCCTTCAAATCTTAATGACCTGGTGCAGTTTGCAAAAGAAGAGTGGTCCACAATTGCAGTAGAGAGGAGTAAGAAACTCATTCACAGTTACAGGAAGCGAGTGATTTCAGTATTTTTTTTTTCCAAAGGGGGTGCTACCAAATATTAAGGGTGCCAGTAATTTTGTCCAGTGCTTTTTCTGGGAATTGTATCAGATTTGACTTTTCTTCTCTGTTTTGTTGTTGTTGTTTCAATGCAAAAAAAAAAAAATTAACATGTGCGGTACACGTTCAACGTCCAACTCTGAGTTCCCTCAGGAACATATTAAGGCTCTTTGAATGCATTATTATTATTATTATTATTATTATTATTATTATTATTATTAAGCTTGAAAACTTACAACAATGCCAGCGGTATAAAAAAAGCATCTAGAGTTAGCACAATGCATTAAAACGCTAAGGAATCCATGGCGCTAGCGTTAGCCTCTAACCAGGAAGTGGTATGCTAGTGACATGGATTCTTTAGCTTTTAAGCAAAAAATCCTGACAATTCAAGGGAGTGAATGAATGAAGGATGTTAAAGTTTGCTGAAATAAGTAGAACAGTTAAGAAGATCACATATATAAATATATATTACAATTATCCTCATGTACCCTGAATTTGGTTAGCCTTCTTGCCAAAATGTGAGCAAAGCATGGTCATGTGGTTGGGGCTAAATATGGTCCATCATAGCCTGGGAAGTAGTGATTAATGTTGTGAAATCACATATCCGCTATTCAAAAGTTCCTTCCTCTTTTCAAAAGAATTTTTTTTTTGCGAATTCAAAAGGCAATGTCTCAGTGCTAAGCAGCCATTTAATGTTTAGTTTTTACTTCTTTACAGAAAAAGAAATAGGGCAAATACCAAAATGGCTTCCAATTTACTTTGTGCCATATAACATAATGGAGCTGCTCTACCAAGTGTCCTCATAAATATCATAGAAAAGCATTTGTTATTCAGTCCCAGATACATGGTTTTAACTGAAACTTACTACTTACTTGCTTACTACAGAGGAAAATTGTAACCATTTCCCATTATCACATTGTAGTTTACTACACAGACAGCACTTGCGGCAAATAAAGTAATGTTGCTACCTCTCAGCAGGTGCTCAAAAACCCCTTGAGGAGTGTCTGCATGGTTCCTTTGAATGGACTAGTGTTTGAATCGGAAAGCATTCCTGCATTCCTAGAACAAGCCTGATATCAAGCATAAAGCAGAACACACACACACTACCTTATCCTCTCCCTGGCCTTCAGTGTGATAGGTGATGAGTTGCTGTTTTTGTTCAAACGGGAAGGCCTGGAAGTGTCCAAAACCTGCAGCTCCTCCACAATCGCACAACAGCAAAATCAACGGAATCACTGCAAACATATTGAACAATTGTTTTAACAGCAAAACAGAAAAAAAACATACATCTCCCTTCCCATTACTCTCATATAACATTCGGGCTGCAACAACTAATTGATAAACTCGCTAATAATAAAATTAGTTGTCAAGCCTGTTAACTTCCATTAGCTTTTTATAGCATGTCTACTACAACAGTACTTACTGTACTTGCTTACGAAACTTACTGCGGCTTTACTATGTTCAAATGCTTGTTTTGGATGTTTGTATATTTCGTTCACGCATATATCGTTTAATTATTAAACAAATGTAAATTAATTATATTCTAGATGCTTATATCTGCACAACTAAACAAAATGTCTTTTTAAGCATGGTTGTCAATTTGCCGTCTGCAGTTATTATAAAAACAATACAAATGTTGATTTACACAATTTACACCTTGCATACTCGAATGCTTCGTTTGTTTTACAGAAAGAAACAACATGAGTGAATTTGTTCAAAGCAGAAATCCTTCATGCACTCCTCAACAAGCAGCCACTATAAGCTTTAAAATGTCAAAGTTAAAGAGATTTAAACTCAATAACTAACTTATGCATTTTTTAAAGTACACTTTTATACATAAATACCCTGAACTATAATCACACTCTTGATATCACCCAAATGAGGATGGGTTCCCCTTTTGAGTCTGGTTCCTCTCAAGGTTTCTTCCTCATAACATCATAGAGATAAACTTGACTTGACTTGACTATCTGTACATCTCTGCTTTAGTTGCTTGTTTTTTTTTTTTTCCATTTGATTTTTTTACTCTATTGCCTGTCCCTTCAATTTTGATTATGGAGGTCTGGTGTGACCTGCCTCTTTTTTCTCAGATGGACTTTACTTATATTTATGCCCACCCTCCAAGTACGCTATACATCCAGAGCGAGAAAAAGAGCTCACTCTGGATCTCTCATATTCAAACCATCTCCTTTTTGAACTTTTTGGCCGGAGCTACAGATCACCGAACACCAGGAGAGCCAGGCACAAGAAAAGTTTTTACCCAGGAAGTCTACCTCAGCAGTTAAATTCTCTCCTTATTGCACAATAAAATATGTGCAATACCACCGTTTATTTTTTGTATTTTATTCACATGTTTGAAATTTTTTCAATTATTTGTGTGTTGTTGTTGTCCCCAGAACAAATTCCTTGTATGTGCAAACACTCAGCAGTAAAGCTTATTCTGATTCTGATGATTGGATTTAACTGGACCAGACTTTGTTTGGATCAGACTCAGCAAATAGCTTAACAAAAAAAAAAGAGGTCAGCGGTTTTGCTAATTAACAGGCACCGATAGTTGATTACTGAAACTACCGGCAAAAATCCATACCTGTAGTTTTTCCGGGAAGCGTCCGATGCTGGGATGGCTATGAAGGTCCGCTGTCATTACGAGAGCGGCCTCTAGAGGCGAATCACTAAAGCCAAGTGCTGTTTGTTTTTACACGCAAGACTGTGCGTTATAATAATTAATAATTTAGATATATAAATATATATTTTTATTAACTCATTATTCTAATTAATATTTAAATGTTTATTTTATTTAGCGCATTTTCATTATTTGGTACTGTTTTTTATTTTGTATTTTTGTAATAAAGTTCAACACTATTTTACATGGACTGTTATGTTTTTTTGTTTTTTTAAATCCCGTGTTAATTTTATCCATCGGTTGATTAATTGTTTATCGGCAAGTACAATCCAACCTAGCTATCGGTATCGCCCAAATCTACTTTCAACTATCGATTGACCTCTAAAGGAAAACACTGAGGAGCATGAAAATGGCTGAGGTAATGCTACTCACGCAAGAGAAGCAGGATTCCTAACAGCAATGCCAGAACTCCACCAGCTCCCAGTACAGAACTGTTGCTGGTCTGTCTTGCAGCTTGGCACACTTGTGCCTCAGTGCATGTACACACAGCTACCTGAAGTTTTTGAACCTCACAGGACTTTCCCTGCTGGTCTTGCACATCCAGACCTACTGTGTAGTATCCTGGCCACAGGATCTCCTGGCTACGTAAAATGACCGTCGTTTCTGAAAAAAGATTTCATTATTTATTAGAAACACGAAGAAAAATGATGTGGTGTTCAGTTTAGCTTTGACGTGGTGTTAAGTGTGTTAAACTTAACCGTTCAAACGTTCGACACTCCAGTTCTCTTTTGTGCTCTGGGAAACCACTTTGAATTCAAACGGTTCTGCATTGGGGTATTTATCCCCATCTGTAGCTGTGACATACACTACGCTGTTGCCGTAACACAGCGTTTCGACTGAGCTCATCAGAACGGGACAGTGGTCGTTGAAATCCTGCACCTGAATTGCAAGAGTTCCAGTCGCAGTTTTGGGTGAAAAATCTATGAAAAGGTTTGAGACATTACAATATTTAGGACATTATATATCTAAAAAAAACTACTACTAATAAGCACTGAATCTATAAATCTGATTTCATACAAGAGAAAACATTATGTATTGCTAAAGCCTTTTTATTGGCACATATACATACACAACTGAAAAAACAGCAGTGTGGCTATTTTCGTCATTGGCTTCCCAACTTACCATTAGTAATGCATATGATTTTGGCGTAGTATGTTCCATTGACCAGGAACTTCGACTCATGGTCTGGATATTTGTTGAGCCTGATCTCAGCAGTATGTTCATTAATGTTCACCCAGTTGTCAACATCTTCTCCTTTTATATACCTACAACAAATAAGTAATTAAAAAAAGACCATA
This sequence comes from Silurus glanis, assembly GCA_014706435.1. Classification (NCBI taxonomy): domain Eukaryota; kingdom Metazoa; phylum Chordata; class Actinopteri; order Siluriformes; family Siluridae; genus Silurus; species Silurus glanis. Next base: position 1,190,347 of record JAAIIK010000091.1, on the reverse strand, counting down.
GTAGAAATGTGGCCAAAGATACAGTATACTTCACCTACATTTTTACACCTTATTTCCTATAATAGTACAAATTGAAGTGTTTTACAAACCCGATTCCAAAACATTCGAGACACGGTGTAAAATGTAAATAAAAACAGAATGCAATAATTAGCACATTTCATAAATCCATATTCTATTCACAATAAAACAAACAAAAGAACAGAAATGTTTAAACTGAGAATATATGCCATTTTAAGTCATTTGATGGCTGCAACATGTCTCAAAAAAGTTGGGACAGGACCATGTTTACCACTGTGTAGCATCACGTCTTCTGTCCGTATACATCTAAGTGCTGAGGACACCAGTTTTTGGGAGAGTCCCATATGTGTCTGATACAGGATTCTAGTTGATCAACAGTTCTGGGACAGTTTATGGGACTGCAGGCAGGCAGTTCAGTACTTGAACTATTCTACTACAAAGTCATGCTATTGTAATATGCAGATAGCATTGTCTATAAGATACACTATTTATACACAATCATCTTACTGACCTGATGTCAATTAACCTAATAGCAAACAATTTCTCCAACTGTTTAATTTTAATAACACTTATTAATTAATAATTAATATACACATATTATGCCATCAAATTGAAAATACCGTTATTTTTTTCTTAAAATGGTCCACATTCTCAGTTTTGCGGTTGCAGATGGAAGAGGTGGTGAAGGTGGAGGAGTTCAGGTACCTGGGGTCAACAGTGCAAAGTAATGGAGAGTGTGTTAGAGAAGTGAAGAAAAGAGTGCAGGCAGGGTGGAGTGGGTGGAGAAGAGTGATAGCAGGAGTGATTTGTGATAGAAGAGTATCTGCGAGAGTGAAAGGGAAAGTTTATAGGACTGTGGTGAGACCTGCGATGTTGTACGGTTTAGAGACAGTGGCATTGAGTAAAAGACAGGAGGTGGAACTGGAGGTAGCAGAGCTGAAGATGTTGAGGTTTTTGTTGGGAGTGACGACGATGGACAGGATTAGAAACGAGTTTATTAGAGGGACAGCACATGTAGGACGTTTTGGAGACAAGGTGAGAGAGGTGAGATTGAGAAGGTTTGGACATGTGTAGAAGAGGGACATGGGGTATATCTGTAGGAGAATGCTAAGGATGGAGCCACCAGAAAAGAAGGAAAAGAGGAAATCCAAGGAGCAGGTTTATGGATGTGGTGAAGGAAGACATGCAGGTAGTTGGTTTGAAAGAGGCAGATGTAGAGGACAGAGTAGTGTAGAGACGGATGATCCGCTGTGGCGACCCCTAATGGGAGCAGCCGAAAGAAGAAGAAGAATTTAATAATTTGATATGTTTCCTATGTTCTATTGTTAATAAAATATGGGTTTATGACATTTGCAGATCATGAAATTCTGTATTTAGTTACATTTTACACTAACTTTTTTTTTGTGTTTATTGGTTACATGACCACTGTATCCTACAGATAACGTCCAATAATTTCATACATAATATCTACACTTCCTTCATGTTCTATTTCGGTGTTAAACATGTGAGTGTGAGGCGACTGCAAAAATTAGCACCGCTTAGAAATACCAGGTTTATGTGATTCAACATGAAACAGAAAGAATATTTCTTTCCACAAAGCTGTTGGAATAAATTATTTAAAATGTAAACCACTATTATCTGAAACAGTTTCTAACTCGCTCTTATAACACCTGTTATTAATTAAATATTAATGAATTCTATTTTTCTCCATAGCCACTGTTAGGAAAAATGTTTCGGAACATTTTTTAATTGTACATTAGTGTGTGAATGTGTGTGTGCACTGTGTCCTGCTGACCTGAATGGTAATTTATCCAAGAATAGGCTCCTTTCTAGATTAAAGTGTTTTCTAGAACTTAAGGAGGTAATTTTAACCCATACTGTGCTCCTGATATTCTACTGAGATGAGAAAGAGAAACAACCAAACACTTTCAAATCTGGAAATCTGAGTTGATGTTACCTGACGTTAGTGGCGGTTAACAGTGTATCACTGTCTGTGGCTGTGTAAGTGGTGATGACCTTCCTCAGTTCAATTGTGGTGCGATCTTCAGAGATGGAGACAACTTTGACAGCGGGGTGGAAGTGAGGGGCTTCGGGAATGTTCACCACATTGATCTTAATGGGGTAGGTCTTGGGTTTGTCAATCACCACTGACTTGTGATAAGATGCCTTGTTGCTGACAACTACTGCCAGATTGACCTCTTTCAGCTGCTCATAGTCCAGCTCCTTTAATAAATAGAACAATAAGAAAGAAATCAGGAAATCAGAATAGAAGCCATAGGTATTGATAAAGAATTTGATTAATATGTTCATGAATAAAGAGGTTGATATGAATAAAAAGTAGTGAGATTTTGCTTTTTATGACTTTACTCACGTATGCATTTATAAAATAATACTCTGGGATTATTCAAATCCATCCATACTTTGGTCAATTCTGAAGTGCAAAAGTGTGCATTTGAAAAGAAAAATCATGGTGAAACGGATTCTTTTTCAAGGCTGTCATGCAGAATTTCGAGCATTTTGGACATTTTCTTTCCAGTCCAACAAATAAATGTTGACCAATATGTACTACTATACTGAAACCCTGCACCTTAGACTTTGGGGAAACAGACCATCGTACTGCCCACTTACATCATCATTTGCACTGACTCACTTTACATAACCTGCACAACTGTATAGTCAAAGTCTTTAGCTTTATTTATTATTTAGTTTTCCTTGTTTTTATTTTTTTTTTATATAATTTATAGCACCAGCACAACATGACAGATTGAGATTTTGATGAAAGTACAGAGATGGTGAAAATAATGAAGGGTAAAGTTTTTAGTTCTAAGCAATTTTCTGCATCTGCCATTTTAATGCTAAAATATTTAGCTAACATTAATACGACAGGAAGTGATAATAATACCAGCTAAAAACTAGAAATTACAATAAATATAGAGCTTAGGCACCCATTAGGAAAAGGCAAGGGGTTGGTAATATTTTCAGTTAATGTTTTAAATTTATCACAATCATAATTATTATAAAAGTTTATGAATTTAGCTTTGAGACTTAGTCTTGACTTTGTAACCGGTTTCATTAAATCGGATGGGTTGAGTCCTGACTACAATATATAGGTTTATAAATAATATCAGCATAATTCTAAAAATATGAATGATATAAATAGCAAAAAAGTGTTATAATTATTACAGGTTATTATTATATTTTTTTTTGTTTCAAGCATTGACAAATTTCTAATGTACACAGTAAATGGCTACCTCTATATGCCAGTGGTGAAATGAAATAAATTTGGAATGATCAGCCACCATAATTCAGATTGATTAAAACGTGGACCGAGTCATACAGTGGCTTTACAGAAATCTGGATTTAAATTCCAATCCCCAATAAGGAATTCAAAGATAAAGGATGTGAGGAAAAAAAACCATATCGAGTCACATAAGACAATGGTATATATGATCAGCAAAGTGATAGCTCAGTGGTTAAGATGTTGGTTTTCTGGCCAAAAAGGTCAGAAGTTCAAATCCCAGAACCACCATGCTGCCATTGCTGGGCCCTTATGCAAAGCCCTTAACTCTCAACTGCTCAGTTAAGTCGCTCTGGATAAAAGCGTCTGCCAAATGCCATAAATGTAAATGCAAATATAATAAATAAGAGAATTATAAGTCACCCTGGACAAAGGGCGTCTCCCAAATGCCATAAATGTAAGAGTAAAATATCATGGAAAAATACACAAACGTAGAAACGCAAAGACAAACACTGCTAAGTGTGTTTAAAAAAAAAGACGTGAATCTGTTTGGAATAAAAGAGTGTCTTAAGAATGATTGTTTCAAAGACACGGCTAATACATTTGTTCGCCTGCTTACCTTAGTGACTAATAGGATGCCCTCATTAGTTTTGGAGTCAGTGGTGATGCTGAAGTAACCGGCTTCATTTCCTGAGACAATGGTGTACACGGCCTCCCAGTTTTCCGTGTGGATCAGATCCATGTCTATAGCTTTAATCCGGACCGCTTCCACATTAATGGTGTTCTCCTCCACGCTACCCTCGTACTGCAAAAACAGTCAGAAAAGGTGTTTAGCTACGGAGATTGTTTTATGTTTTGCTAGCATAATGATTGGTAACCTTGTGTTAAGATTTAGCCTAGGTATTCCTAGATTTTATTTTTTTACTACAAATAAACTGCAAACAATAGCAATTCACTGCAATTTTAGACAAATAACAAATGAAGGCACAGAAAAAACACTTACATAGCTTTTCTCTAATACAGGGACATTGTCATTAACATCGAGAATGCTTATGGTCACAGTCCCTGTTCCAGTCAGTGGTTTGTTTTTCGCATCTGAATTTTGTCCGTTCATATCTGTCCCTGTGACGATCAGTCTGTATGTGTCTTGTGTCTGCACAGGGAAAGAATGATTTGAAATAACCACACACAATAAATATTAACAATATAGACAATTTTGAAGACTGAACTGTACCAAAGGAGTACTCAATCAAATACTGCATTGATATGTAGTAGATCAGTAGAAGGTTTCATAAAACTCTGAGGCACTTTGAACACTGTGAAAACCCTCTCCAGATGTTGAAAGTGAAAGAGATTTTGACAGGGTGGTTACACATTAATACAACAGCAGAGCATGGATTACTCCAGCTGAATGACAATTTTTTCCCCCAAAGATTGTTGAAAACTTTCCAGATGTACCATTAACATTTTGAGGAGGTGGGAGCTTAGTGGTGAAGGTTTAGACTTTAGATCTGAAGGTCATCAGTTCCAATCCCAACCACACCAGCTGCCACTCCTGGACCCCTGTGTAAGGCCCTTAACCTTACAGCTGTGGATAAGGGTGTCTGCCAAATGGCATACATTTTTGGGTGTACACAAACACAACATATGACAAATTCTGCCTGAGCACTGAGCCCAAGAGGTTTTCAAGAATTTCTTTTCAATCTTAGTAAATTTTGAAAGCCATGATAATCGTAGTCTTTCGGAAATACCAATTCTTCAAATTTATAAATAAGCACCCTTAGCATGCCAAAAAATGTTTCTTTCCCACAAACGTAGGCACCTCGCTAGACACCACTTGACCCAGGTTATTTAAGGAAAAGGTTAAATTGACTCCATGTTTTTAGTGGTAATATATATATATATATATATATGAAGCTGACTGTAGCAAGCCCTTCATAGTACTGATTTACTAATTTAGAACAGAAACTCTCTCTCACATCACTTTCCACAACACGATCCAGTTTCTGTAATATTTTGCTTTCAGCATGACTTATGACACATGACTGCAATTCTCTGTAACATCTGTCATGATTAACACACTCACCTCTCGATCCAGAGTGTTCATTCGTACTCTGATTTCGCCAGTTGACCTCTCGATTTGGAACATCATCATTCCAGGCGGCTGTTGCTGTATAACTTTGTAGGCGATTTGTGAATGAGGTGTGTCCGGCTCGTCCGCATCGATGGCCGTGATGACAATTGTGTGGGTGCCTGGGAGAACGAATGATTACAAACTGATGCCATATATTTACTGGGGAATATGTGAGCTATAGGGCATTCCCCTTTTTCCAAAGAAAATGGTGCAACCCCAATTCCAAAAAGTTGGAATACTGTTTAAAATGTACATAATAAACAGAATGCAATGATTTACGAATCTCATAAACCCATATTGCATTTAAAATAAAACAAATAATTGTATTTGTGTTGGACATTCCATGACATTAAGGTCAAGGTTTTAAAACCTATTTAACTCATACAAAAAAATATCAAAATAAATAAATATCTGCGAATTGCTGTGGTATAAAGGTTTGCCAATATGATGAAACCGGTTAAATACGGTGAACCTGCTTCATGTCTGCCTTATGCTTCATGTCAAAAAGCACTGTTACAACAGAAAAGCTAAAAAAATCCATGTACCTTCCTCACTGAGCTCATTGACGGAACCAACCACCTGAACGTTAAACACAGGGGGGCAGTCGTTCTGGTCCAGAACTATGATTTTCAAGTCGAGATCTCTTTCAGCGAGTGATCCATTTGCCCATTGAGCTCTCCCTTTGAGCTAAACACACACACACACACACACACACACACACACACACAACACATTTGCAAGAGAAAAAAAACAACCTAATATCATTTAAAAGGACACGTTTACACCATTAATAACAATCTATTTAGTGGATTTAAGGTTGCACTGTGTCTGGGTAAAAGTGCACAAGAATTTAATTGCACATACGTAGATGCGTATAGAACTCTACTTATACAGTGGGGCAAAAAATTTTTTAGTCAGCCACCAATTGTGGAAGTTCTCCCATTTAAAAAGATGAGAGAGGCCTGTAATTTTCATCATAGGTACACTTCAACTATGAGAGACAATATAAGAACAAAAATATTTTATACTGATAACGAGTTCAAACAGGTGCCATTAATACAGGTAACAAGTGGAGGACAGAGGAGCCTCTTAAAGAAGAAGTTACAGGTCTGTGAGAGCCAGAAATCTAGCTTTTTTTGTAGGTGACCAAATATCGTACTTATTTTCCACCATAATTTGCAAATAAATTCTTTAAAAATCAGACAATGTGATTTTCTGGATTTTTTTTTCTCATTTTGTCTCTCATAGTTGGTGTACCTATGATGAAAATTACAGGCCACTCTCATCTTTTTAAGTGGGAGAACTTGCACAATTGGTGGCTGACTAAATACTTTTTTGCCCCACTGTATGCACTATTTCTGAAAATCTAGGTGAAGAAACAGAATTTGAATATACTGTTTGTTCCACAGACGAAAAAAGTTAATTCCATTCACTTCTGATTCTTTTTAATTATACACTTCATTGAATGTCTCCTACAACTGAAGTCCATTTCAGCACATCTGTGACACATAAAATTCTAGCTGGATGTGTATTGCCATTTTATTTTATGTAGGGATGCAGCTATCGATTATTTTAGTTATCGAGTATTCTACCAATTAGTCCATCGATTATTCGAGTATTATTATTATTATTCGAGAAGAGAAATGCTAAATATACAAGAGAAAATAAAATGATAAGTAAATAAACAAATACTTTGTTTCCTTTTTAGAAAAAATTATGTTTTTGTTGCTAAAATTGCAGTCTCTGAAAATGTAACCAATTTAGTGCATTTAATTGTCATATTACATAAAAAACACACACACACACACACACACACACACACACACACACACACACACACACACACACACACCTGTTTTACCTGTTCAGAGGTCTCATTTATGAACGTGTAATTAAACTCTGAACTCCTGCGTATGCACAACGTGGAAACGCAGAAGGCGAGAAGGGGAATTGTCACGCACAACCTTTGTGTAAACATTTATACGTTTATTTGTTTAGAAATGAGACCCCAGAGTGGTCCAGAGTTTAGAGGGTGGTGCGTCAGTAATAATGGTCCTTGGGGAAACACAGTGCTCTGTCTGTAGTTAAATAGACTAAAACGAAGCGAATAATTTGCCTCGATGCATTTTTTTGTTCAAATTACTTGAGTTCCTCGAGGAATTGTTTCAGCCCTAAATTTATGTATTTAATCTGTTAACATCTATGAACGGCTTAGTTGCAGTCACAGTTTGGGTTTCTGAAGATTGTTCAGTGGTTTCTAATGAACAATAATAATACGATGCTCAGGTTACTGCCTATGTGGCGTTTTGCATATAACTTCCCAAGGTGAATGTGTGTATTATTATTATTTTTTATTGTTATTATGTAGTATTTTTGGTAAAGTGTAAGTTTCAATATAATACCTGCAATTTAGTTGTATAATTTGCACTCACAACCACTGTTCCAGAAAAGACTATTTTGTCTGTGAGAAAAAAAACGCTATGGTCCGGAAAAAATTTGATATATAATTTGTGTTTTCTAGTGGTAAGTGAGAGGAATGATAAAGGAATAAAGACTTATGTTGCTTTCAAGAAATTTTTCACATATTTGATGACGGTAAGCTCAACGTTTCGTCAGCAGCCGCACTGCAAACAATAACAGCTGAAGTGTAACCAATAAATAATTATATGGCTGATACTCCTAACGTAATCACAGTTCATGTTCAGAACAGGCCTCAGCCTACTGCCGGACTGAACAATGAGGCGGGTATTAAAATATTTATATAAATATTCAAATATATAAATATTTATATAATTTTTTTTTAAATTATTAATTGATTATAATTTATTACTCCTTATTGTTTGCAGTCTGTTTCACTGCTCATGTGAATATAATGGGTTTTTAAATTACAATTTTAAAGTCTCTGCCTCACACTTTTAGCGCATTTTTTTTTATTATCTAACTTGAAAACATACACAAAAACGCCAAGAAACCAGAGTTAGCGCAGTGTCGCTGTGGTTACGTACCACGTTCTGGAAATAAGTTTAGTTTTGCGCATGTACGAAAACACTAAAGAATCCATAGTGCTAGCATTAGCCGCTAACCAGGAAGTGGATTGCTGCTAACGATTCTTTAGTGTCCAGCTTTCAGAATTTTTCTTTAAAGGAGAAAATAATGACAATTCCACATATTGAGGGAGTGAATGAATGAAGGATGGAAGGAAGGAATGAAAACATTTGTTGAAGTTTGCTAAAATAAGTGGATCATATCTTTAGATAATTAACTATTAAATGTAAAACACGCACACAAACACGCACACACACACACACACACACACACACACACACACACACACACACAC